>JAVJGI010000040.1:1121588-1131978 GCA_035590275.1 Ibycter americanus
GGCCCGCCTCCCTCCCTCACGGCCCGCCTCCCTCCCTCACGGCCCGCCTCCGCGCCCGACGGGGGCAGGGCTTAGGCAGGCAGGGACAAGCGGGGGGGCTCCCCTGGGCAGCGCCCAAGCCGCCGCCGGCCCCAGGCCCTGTCAGCTGGGGGGGCTTCTCCGTAACCCCCCGCCCCCCCCTCCCCTACGCGGGCCCGGAGCTGCCTCGGCCCTGCCCCAGCACCCTGAGGATGGGACCTGCCCAGCTGGCACTGGCACAGCCTTCCGACACCAAAGTCGCCTTAACTTACCACCAATGGTTACAAACGTGTGTCTTAATGAACCTGGTAGATCTGCATATTTACTACAAGGTAATTGGACAAGCTTGGAGGAAAATACAGTTTCCACCATATTAATAAGCCCATAAACAAACATTGACGACTTGCAGTTCAGGTGGGTATTTAGTCTCATACCCAAGACCATGACTGTTTTACAAGTTTATTTTTCGGAATTGTTGCATTTGCCATGGAGAGCAGTATACCAACAGTCCAGTGAAACACCTAATTTTTTGATCCAGCTCCCAAGTTATAAATTTGAGTATCAAGTTATTTCTTCAGCTTTCCTTTTTTTTTTTTTTCTTAATAGGAACTTAAAGACAGGTACTTCCATGACACAGCACAACTAGTGCCGCTGGAATAGTCAAACACCCGCTTCTGCCTCATGTGTTTCTTTTGTTTCTACACCAACAAACCACTGAATATCTCTTAATCATCACAAATGTTGAATGTATTCAATATTAATGAATTTAGTATTAAATTCCATAATGTCTGCTACTGTAGTTAATTTCAGTACAAATGACTGCATAGGAATCTCATTATCCTTCCTAAACAATTTTTTTGTGTCATACTGTAGATGTAAACTATTAAGTTTAAAGAGTAAAAACTGTGAAAACAAGAATTAATTTCAGTATTAATTACAGTAATAAACCTAAATAATTTCCTGTTGCACAGAGGAATAATGCATACATTAACTGAGAAATAGATTGTAGAAATATTTTTTAAACATCACTGCTTACATCTCCTTGTGAGGAGTACAATGCAGCCACAGGCAGAAGGCCACAAAACCTACGTATTTCTTAGTCCAACAAAACAATTTTTAATCTAGAAAACATCTGTGTGATGATTCATATCATAAGTATTGACTGCAGAGACCCAAACCAGATTCACCCCAGCTCTGGGACTGAGCCATCTCTGCCACCACTCGGACAGTTTCTGACCATTTCTGCTGTGTTCCACTGTAACATTACCTGTGTAAGCATGGTGATCTTCCTGCCGTGCTAGAAACAGCCTCTCTACCACCACCCCATCTCAAAAAACGGTGGGGCCTAGTATCTGCAATTTTCTTCTCTCCACCCACCTCCCTCCAGCCTTTTCTGCCAGATGCTGAAATAATCAGGGTCTTTAGCCTAACAGCCAGCCTCACAGTTTTACCTGATACTTTATTCTTGGAGGAGTCTTTTGGCCTGGACAGAAAAATCCCTCACATACAAGGACTCATTGAAGCAAATGCCCTTAGATCAGATATAAAAGACAGAGAACAAACTACAGCCTTGTAGTCACAGGAAGGTGGGTCCCTGTTATTTATTTAACTCACCGGGACCTATAGAAAGCTGTCAAGAATCTAGCAGTGGTGGGAGTACAGAGATTTCTAACAGAAACGTTGAGATCATTATGAATGGAAGCATGAGTGTTGGGAGCAGAGGGAGCTGGAAAAGGGCAAGTGCTCAGCAGGTCATTGACACCATGGCACATCTGCACATAGCTCTTCAAGAGATCCAGATTGGGATTGCTTTCCCAATCAGAGGGGTCACAGTGCTCAGAGAAGACTCCAGACAGTAGATCAGCAGTGTTGCAAATGACTTGGGGTGGGGCAAAATGAATACGCAAAAGATGAAAGTTACTGTCAACTCCTAAACAGCAGAGAAGACACAACCAAACAAACATCAAGTCTGACAATCAAGGAACAAGCAGGAGACATGATGGGTCTCAGCAGCCTGTGCCCCTTGTCCTCCACTTAACCACAAGTAGTTCTGGCCAGACTACCTGAGCAATCGTCCTTGGTGCTCACGCATATGAAAGGGCAAGTGTGAGGAAGTGCAAGCATTTGTGTGTTTTTTAAGGTCACTTCTCCTAGCTGGTGTCATGTTCTATCACACTAATCGCAGCATTAAACAGTCTCAGTATCGAGTTTTGCTACATGAGTTGCTACAGGTGCCGGAAAAGGGCTTGGCCAGAGCCCAATGGAGTCTTAGGCCCCCCGTCAGAAAGACTTTGAGCAGCTGTACTCTACCAGTGTTCACCCCACCGATACTCCTCTTGCTCAGAATGACTTACATGAGACAGCTAATCCAGGAATGTATTCCTTAGAATTTATGTCAGACCCAAATACAAGGCAAAAGGGGACAATGACCAGACCTTTCCAGAGGCTATGGTCATGCTCCTCTGCTAAATTATTTCATTCTTCTCCTCTGACCTGAATGAC
Source organism: Ibycter americanus (assembly GCA_035590275.1). Lineage (NCBI taxonomy): Eukaryota > Metazoa > Chordata > Aves > Falconiformes > Falconidae > Ibycter > Ibycter americanus. The sequence goes on from JAVJGI010000040.1 coordinate 1,124,109, forward strand.
AGAGCAACATTACAGCACAGTCATGCATGGATATTCTCACCTGATGAGCAGCAACATTTAGGAATCTTTGTCTTTAGCATACTGCCTTGACTTGCCTTCTTCTTCCAGACCCCTACTTCTAGTGTCCCTTTTGCCCCTCTTCCCACCCCTTCTCACTCCTGCATCTACCATCTTCTAGAGAATGTTTCCTACTAGGAGCAATAAAGATCAAAGCACATTCATGCTTAGGCGCTCACCACCCATGAAAGGAAAGGATTATGTTCTTTTTAGGACATGAGTAATACTCATCCTTACCTTGGCATTGAAAGAACATTCTCTGGTCCTTGAGTCACCAAGCCTCACCACAGCTAGTAGGGTGGATTCTCCTGCCAAGAAAAGTTCTTGTCCCAAATCTTTCACCTAGTTAGAACCACTCTTGAGCATCAGTATGACACATGGTTTGTTACTTTTTGCATACAGTTATTGCATACAGTCCTGCTTTGCACAGTCACAAGCCTGTGTAAAAGGCCACATTAATAAAGGTTTGTTCTTTACTAAAGACAAAAAATCAGAGCTGCAATCTCTGAGCTTTGGTGCCTGGCCCAGTCAAAATGTTCTGGGAGCTCCGTCTCTTGGAGGTCAGAAGAGAAGGAGAAAAACTATGTGTCATGCCAGGTCACAGAGCCACATTAAAACAAAGATTTTGCAGCTCCGAATCACAATTTCTATAGCTTAAACAAAAATACCCTCAGGTTCTTCCAGAAATTCCACCACATGGCCATCATATTAAAACCCACATAACTTGTCACCAGCGTGAGTTCAGATGCAGCACACACAACAGCTGATCCAGCTAACAGGATAACTAGCATCAATTGCCTTCCCCAAGTAGACAACAGCTCTTGCCTGAAGAGGGAATCTGATCCTGGGCTGTTTATGCATATCATTCTGTTCTAGTTTCCTTACTGACTAAATTCAAGGTCCACTCTGCCCATGCATTCCCTGTCTCCCTGTGTATCTCCTTGTCTGACCCTTTTTTTGGTACCTTTCAGCTGCCAGTTTTCATTTGCAGGAATATCTTTTCCTGTTTTCCTTAAACAGGTACTTTCTGCACTTACTCTCTCAGCCCAGCTTGTGTCTACTCACAGATGCGCCCCTGCGCACACAAGAATTCATCAAACACAGCTACCAGCTCCCTCTCTTCAGTCCTCTAAGCAATTCCTTGTTCTAGCCTTCACATCTAACCAGTATCAGTTGACTTCTCCTTAACCAACTCTCATTTAATAATAATGAAAAACCCTACAGAGTGGTAGAGAATGCAAAGTTCACATACAGAGCAAGTTAAGCATTATTGTATAGGGCTTCAGCCTGCTTCTGGAGCTGGAATCCACAAAGAGAGTGTAGATGCCCTTACTGGGGGCACACCAGATGCAGACTCCTCCTTTTCCCCATTATGTGGTTTGGCTTTATTAAAAAACCAAAGTAAAAGCACCGTACTGAAAATGTGTATTCACAAGCGTGAAACCAGAGTGCACCTTGCTCAGCTGTTCAGTAAGAGTGGTCCCACAGAACTAAAGTAGTAAAATCAGTAACAAGGTAGAATTAGTACTGCCTTGTACAGCTTTCATTTCCATTTGGTTTTGCATAAGCTATTTCTGGGAATCTTTAACATCACAGTCATATACTGCGTTTGTGCAGGATCTCCGACTCATTTAGCATTGTTGACGTACCTGACCTAGATATGAATTAAGGCTACTTAGCAAAGGGGTTTGTCTGCAAAACAAGACTCTGCCTCATTTGTTACAGAAGCTGGAAAATACGGAGAACTAAACATGAGGTTTTTATAAAGGAAAATCAGGAACAGATTTTTCAGGAGAATAATAATTTTCCCAAAGAGTCTCTTATGATATAGAAACACTGTTCATTAATTGTGTCTTCTTCCTTTTCTGGTTGCTCACCACAGTGCAAAAGCTTTGAAAAGTATCACGTATTTCTGTAGCTGAAAATTTTAGCATCTGTGCTTAAATGTGATAATTGCTTCTAAAAACCCTCATCCTAGCTATCTTGAACATAGATAGGGAAAATTTTTACCCTAAACTTCGACGCTTCACTTTCCCTTTTTTCCCCCCACAAGCATTTTGTGAAAATAAAGCCATTTCTGTTGAAGCAGTAAATCAATATAAATGCCCAAACAGTACCCACAACAAAATTAAGGCACAGGGAGGATGCAAAGCTCTATAGAGGACACACGCCAAGTGCTATTTCATTGCCTAAATGAATCAGTAGTCCTGTGAGAGAAAACAGTACATGACCACAGACCTAAGGATCAGCAAAACAACAGCAACAAAAAAGTGTCAGCAAGAGGATAAAAACAGAAGTATGCTGACAAGCTTGACTTCAACACTTAATGAGCTTCCAGTGCTTGACTTTCCAACCTTACTGATTTTTATTATAATACCAGTATTTTAAGATAAAAATCCTTTAGTACTTTATGAAGTAGACTGCATAAAGCATTTTAACAGAAGTGCAGAACTCCTATCTATGACAAACTAAATATTGTAAGAAATACTGTAAAAAAAAAAAAAAAAAAAAACCCAAACAGGTCAATCTTGTGTACCCTTGCTGCAGAATTGAAGAAACCAACCCAAAACATCTGTTGGCATTCTTTATTAATACAAGGAACTCTACGGTACATATGCACTTTACTGTGTGTGACCTTACTGTGCTTCCTTGCAAACAATTTTGGGGGGAAGTACAAAATTCTCACTGACCTCATAGTGTTGTTCTCTGGTTTCATATGTTTTTAGAAGAGCAGTTTGAACAAAAAGCAGTTTTAGACAAACATCAAACAGTCACGTGAAGGTTTTCTCACTTCTTTCACAACAAAGGGCACTGCAGGATGGGACAGTTGTGATCTGAATCAGATAATTCAGAAAGTCTTATGAACAGCACTACTTCTATACAATTTTTTCCCCCTTTTGATTAGCACATCAAGAGTTAGGATTCTTTTCTTTAGGGATAAGAAGTATTTTATTGGATGTTAAAGAATAAAACATTGATAAACTAAGTTGTTATCCTTTCATGTAGTTAATATATTTTAATGTAACTGATCTGTGATAAATTATTCTTCCAAGCTGATGTGTTAATACTAATTAGAGTATTTACTACTTGAAGCCCCCTTTCTCATGTTCCCACTTTGAGAGGCATCTTGATTACTGCTGAACTTTAAAAACAACTTCCAGAACTTAACTTTTTTTTTTTTTTTTTTTTCAATTGCTACAGCAGAAGGTTCCTCCTCCCCAAAACTGAATGCTTGGAACCAAAAATACAAGTATTTACAAAAGTATTTCCCAATTTGCCAGTAGTACCATACCATACATTTCAGTATTTAGCGTTCCCCACATGTCACTGCAATTCCTATTTCTAGACTACCCTTGGCGTCATTTTGAGGACACAATACTCATTACAGACTTTACAGAGATTCAGCCAGAGCCTGGCCTGTGTGGTTACACCGTGGCACCTGCTTCAGTAGCTACGTGGTGTAAGTGGGTGGCAAATGTCATTAGCTAGCAAATAGCCTAACCAGCAGCGCTGCTACCGAAACAACTTTTCAAATGACACGCTCAAAATATACTCTAGATTAATGCCCAATTTACAGTCCTGCAATGCCAGTTCCTCAGTCAGAAGTCTAGCCATGTAAGACATGGACACTTAATTTCAGGCTTACCTTCTTTAGTGCAGGGCGTTGCAGTTTCCTGGTGCCAAAATGGTTTGATGCTCTTCTCACTCTTTTTCCCCCGAGCTGTTCAGTCCTCCTTGCCAGTGAGTTTTTTGCTGTTTAACTATACCCATTAAACTCGGTGCAGCCGAGTGCTCTATATTCATTTTGCAAAATAATCTACATACATAACTTTTTTAAAAAGATCTATTTGTAACCTGGATTAGGTCTCTTAGCCAGCCCACAGACAACTGCACTGAAACAACAGAGCAGACAGGAGAGAGTGGGAATGGGAATTGTATCACCATTTATTGGTCCACAACATCTCTTCTTTTAGACAATTAAACTGGTTTAAAACCAATCAGTGCAACTATCAGCTTTCATTTTACGCTGTAGAAACAATCGGAGTCCATCACCTTCACCCAACCCAGAGACCTGGGTAAATGTATTACCATGTAGAGAACATGTTTCATTATTTTTAAAATAAAAGCAACATTGTTTACTGAGAACAAAGGCTGAAGTTTGTTAAGTAACTAAGTAGTCTTCCTGGGTTTTGTAAACTGTTTTTCCACTAAGGGAAAACTCTGGCCACGTTTACAGCTGTGGAGGTATTCAACAGTGTCCATTTAAGACAGAGTCTGGGAGAGGACATGAAGGATAGCATTCTCAAAGTATTTTTAATACATAATTTAGTGTATATAAGGTATATAATTAAAGGTTTTTTTAAAAGAAAAACTGAATAAAAACATGGGATTCTTCCAAAGAGAAGCTCAAAGCATTACATTAAACAAAAACATTAGGTGTTAAAAGTGAATTTACCTTTACCTTCTTGTGAATAATGCTGCCCTTTATCCCTGTTTCATCAGTTTGATCATCTGTGTGGCAAGTCAGATCACCACTACACAGATTTAAGAGGAATTTTCAAAGCTATTCAGCACATTTTTTTACCTCACTTTTATTTTCCCATTGATTTCAAAGGAAAAACAACCCAAGCTAACGCTGTGCACTTTTGGAAGTCCCACCTGAAAATGCAAAGGAGGTGAATGTTCAGAAATTATCAGAGGTTGTTTTGCAATTAGTTTTTTGCTTAAGGAAAAAAAAGTTGTCATTTTTTTACTGTAAATGCTTAATATTTTTTTTCCCCACAGTATCTATTTAGAGTAACTGTATCTGCTTGTTATTTCTATCTGTTATGTTTAATGTGGAGTTCCATGTTTAGGACTGTGTAACTGCTGTTTTCTTGTTACAGAACATTAACTTTATGCTTCCAGTAACAACTTCATAATGAAAATACTAATAAAAATGGGACAGTGCAAACCGCACATTTACAAATCTCTCCAGAGCTTAGTGTGAGGCTTATCATAATTCTTGCCATCTCAGGATTGTGTAGTCTACTGATACTGATTACACTGCACAGTTAATTTAAAAATCATCTCCTGCAGGCCTGAGAGAAAGGCAATGATTATAAATAACTTCAGAAACAAATATATACATACGGAAAATGATTCTAATAAACAGATTGTAGTTTTCTTGGTGTAGCAATATATTCACTGCAGGACTTAGAAATACCCCATATTTCACATTTCTGCTTGCAGGTTTAGACTGTTTAATCCTATTACAACTGTACAGCATGTTTTTCCTTTGCTAGGTGATGTCAGACTGTCTGGAGCAAGCAGCACAGCTGGAACACTGTGCAGATTTGAATGGCATTTTTCCTTGTTCTTTTAAGGACTTTTTGATTGAGTGTTGCTTTCTTACACAGGCTTCTATAAGACAAGAAATTATATTCAAAAAATGAAAGCTAAAGAGAAATGTTATGTACTGTTTCTAGTTTGCTAGTACAAAATGAACAGCACGCAGCTGGACCGAGATAGAAATGCACGTGAGAAAGTAAACTTTGCCAGAAGCTTCTCAAAATGCAGCACTGTCAGAAGATCGTATTTGTGATGATGTGTAAAAAAAAATAAAATATACAGTGCAACATCCAAAGAGCACCCTGATTCTCTTCACCTTTACTGTAGTTCAGGGAAAAATGAACTATATATATGTACCAAATACAAGAAAGTAAATTCATAGTACTAATAGCATATTTTCAATACCACTATGAGAGAGTGGTATTGAAAAAGGCACAGAGGCAGGTGTAGAAGACAGACATCTTTGTTACCGAATTCCTACTGGGAAAGTTGCCACAGCTCTCACTGAACAGCGAGCTATTTATAGGATAGTAGAGCAGAGAGGAAAACCAGCACCAGTCATGCTGGTTTTGATTTATTAACTTTACAGTAGGAGTTTGACAACCATGATATACCCAAACTGCAAACTATACAAATCTGACAGTTCCTACATGATTTGTATGATTTTGATTTGATTAGCCATTGCATCATATGTTTGGCTTCAGCAGGCTTCTGTTCTATTCTTAATCTTCATCAATTTTCTGCAAGATTAGCATGTCATTAAATAATACATACCTTAAGTTCCCTCTGAGGAAAGCGAAAACCACCACCACTACCTACCTAAATAGTTTTAGTTCCTCCAATTAAATAATACATACATTTGTATATGTATTTTACATACACACCCCATTACCCATGTTCTTATCCACATTTTGTGCTACTAAAGTGCATGCCTCATACTTTATTTACTACTGGTGCTTCCCCACCCTGCCCCAATAAGCTAAAATAGAATATGGCACGCCTTCATCTATCCATCAAGCTCAATGCATAAGGCAACCGTAAATTTGTTCAGGACTCATTGCTTCATTACTACAACTGTATTAAAATTACAAGAAACAGTACACATACATTACTATATCCCTAGGACTTTCACCCAGAGAAGGAGAAAGAAAGACTAATGGGGATTTCCTTATAAGCTAATAAAAGGTAGTTTGTTTATTGGAAGCTCTCCTTTTCTGGTAAAAAACCCCAACCTGTTAGTTATAAAGAGGGTAAAAAAATAACCGCTGTTAGTTATACTCTGACAGTTGTCTTTCAAATGCACGCAAGTGAATGTTTTTAAATCAAAGACCACTGTTCTTTCTCACACAAAATCACCACAGAATTCGGACAGTCTGCAAGCGTAGCATTCACTACCCCTATTCTTTTACTTATTTTTTTACATAAGACTGTAATTAAAGAATTTCCCATTCTTGGAGATTGGAAAAGGCACCTTTCAGTGCCCTCAGCTCACAAGCAACTCCCAACCCGTTTCCACTGGCATCTGAAGTCAGATGCTGGGCTTTTTACTTTCCTCTCCTGACTCTGTACGAATAAACATGCTAATATGAGAAAAAAATCTGCAGCTAAAGTCTTCAGAGCCTGTTTGCCTACAGCTTCTAGAGGTCTTCAGAAGGATTCAGATTTTCATACTGGCTGCAGAAGGAGACTGATGGGACTACTGTGGTGACTGTCTAAACAACACTTCAAAGGAGCACATGCCTACTTACAAAACAGAGTAAAAGAAAGTGAAAGTATCTAACTTGTGTAATGTCAGTATCATTGATCTGCTCTTTAGTCTTTGCATACTACATTGCAACTTCCACAATTATTACAGCCCAATAATGTACTCTTCAACATAGTAAGTACTGATGACAGAAAAATATCCTTAAAAAGGCAAACACTGTAGTTAATTCCTTTTTCTAAGTAATATTGCTTGACTGGCAAAAAGTCCTGTCATCGCTCATTTGTTCTTTACTCCTTACAAGAAGGAAAACACACACACTACACAGTGTTTGTGGGTCTTTTAACCAAAAACCCCTCCATCTCTCTTACAGATGAATTTTGAAGGTAGTATAGAGGTTACACCACAAAACGTTTTAGGGAAAACTTAGTTTTACAATTGTTCTAAAATCACAAATACTGTTCATCTTTTGAATACTCCATGTATTCAATGTAATGACATGTAATGTAATGATAACAACACTGGATTGGATAGTCTACAGGAAGTCTGCGTAAGAGAAGATGACTTCATTTCTCTAAACTCCATCTACTAGGTCTGACAGAGGCTCTACTTAAACTCCTTAACTGTTTGAATGTCCTGTTTTATTACTCCTTCAGTTTAAGCTAGTGTCTTCAGGTATCATATCTCTGAAACAAGTAACTATGCTCTATCTGGCATTGTTCTCTTGGCCACGCTACCAGGGTTTTCCTGGTCCACTCATACGGGGGGGGGGGGGGGGGG
>JAVJGI010000040.1:1135713-1156120 GCA_035590275.1 Ibycter americanus
TTCCATTTTGGGCAAAAAGGTTTTTTTTTTTTTTTTTTTTTTTTTTTTGAGGGTGGAGAGTGGGGCACATTTGCCATTTTTTATCATCTTAGTTTAAAAGAAATGGGCAGAGTCTACCACTGATATTTTTTTTTTAGTCTACATGTATTTAATGTATTTCAGTAAAATTACATCTCATTTTTGGCTCAGAAAAAAACAGGTCAAATATTGATTCTTAGATATCTTGAAGAAATGAAGTTGTATTCCATTTTACAGTAAAGACACATACTACTTGTTCTCTCCCTGCCATCTCTGTGTTTAAGTGTTGCTAGCCAACAAGTTTAACTAACAAAAAAATTTCTCAGGAATTATAGTTACCAAGGGTGCAATTTAAACTATTTCTACAAAGCATGTAAAATCCTTCTAAAATGTTATTCTGTAGCATTGAGAATAAATTAGGAGCAAGTTTCCCTGCATTCCCGTATTTACCAGTCAGTTGAGTGGGTCTGTGTCATAGCGTAAGTCTAATGTACTTAAAACCAAGAGTGATAAAATAATACTCAGAACACTTCCTTTTGCTTAATATTTTGTTCTACCATTGTGATAGAAGTCATAAGAACACCACACACTGGCAAACCTTCAAGTAGCAGGAGATAAAATTCTCACATAGCATGCTGACTTTGGGAAATACTGTTTTCAGGGCTACTTAAGCACCTAATTACTTTATAATCCTTGAGCATTAGAAAATCATTTTAAGTGGGATATTCTCACCTGATTCACTTTCATATTTTGGGGGCGTTTGTGGGTTGTTTTTTTTTTTACTCATAATCTTAAAAAGTTTAGACTCTTACACTCTATGAAGTTTTCCTATTTTATGTAAAATACGAAGCCTGATCACCATGTGTCCAGAAACCTCTGAGACTGGGCTCTGTCCTATGTAATGTTTATTATGACAATTTAGTTGTCAGAGATGGACAGTTAATCTTCGTAATATCAGTTAAGCTTTTGAGCTTTCACAGAAGCATTCTCTGAATTACAGGATTTGGTGAATCCTCTTTCTCCAGACAATATAATCTGTAAGACTTGCCTGGTATCTTTCCACAACTAAGAAAACGCCATCTTGTGAATACCCTAGAAGATGCCCTTGCAAAATATTCCTAGCTGCAACTAACCCTGAGAATGCAAATTCCTGAAAACACAAAACAGTATGACATTCCCTACTCCATGCCTTTACAGCTCAGAGTGAAGAACAGGCTCTGTTTAAGGCAGTGAAAAATTCTGTACGTGTTCCCGATACTAGATCTAAGCAAGGGGAGCCTGAACTTACTCAACCGTTAGAGATCAAGGCAGTCTAACAATAATCCTTGTTAGGTCACAGCAACTCTTCAAAACTATATTCAGACAGGTGGATCTAACAAATTTAACTACCAAGCAAAGAGCCACCTCCTATAAAATAAACAAAAAAGGACAGAGATCCTTGTAGACATTTCAGGATACTTGTGAACATTATGCAGTAAACCTGGTTAACAGGATAACCCCTTCTGCCTACGGCAAAAAAAGGTCCTTCGTACCTGAGTCTGTGTTAAACTTGGGAGTCGCTCCTCCTTTTTCTGTGTGCTGAAACTAAGGCCACCAAAGACACTGTCTCTGATGTTGCCTTACTGGCACTGGCTTCCCTATTCTCTTTCCTTGGGAGAGAGAACTCTGCCTTCACTTCTGAAGAGACAGGTAGGAGTGAAAGACAAAGAATTCCTTTATTGCAATTAAAGGAACTCTGCATTTCCTTTTGTCTGAAAGGAACCAACTGGAACACTCTATGATTTCTAAGTGTGAACAATGCTCTGAACCTTTATTTTGTGAGTGGATTAAAAAAAATAAATCTCAAGGACCAATATTACACCCCACAAAATAAATAAAAACTTGTCAGAAACATGTTCTTCTATTTGCTTTCTGTGTCTTTTAAACGTGACAATTTAGAAAGTCCCAAAACATCTGTTCCTAACAATGCAATTGCCAACAAGTTTTTATACCTGGAAAAAATAATTGACAGGGTCCAATTAAAAAAATCACATCACCACAAAATTCCTAAGCCTAGTAATTCTCATTTTCTGACACTCAGGTACATATAGTAGGAACCACAAGCTTCAGAAAGAGCAAAAACACAACGGAGGTAGTAACGTGCCAATATTTGCTGTACAGATAGATGGGCAAATCTGTATGTGCATGCGTGTCTGATAATGACTTAATGCTGCAGGCTTTATTAATCAGTCTTAGTGGGAGGACATACAACTATTACAGAAATAGCAATACTAAATTCCTGTACGTAAATTCACTGCACAGTAATCTCAAGCTGTGTGGAACACCATTTTGTGTTTAGGACCATACTAAAATGTGTTCTGCTTACTCCCCCCCCTTTTTTTTTAATTGTTCTTTAGAAAATAACTAGCCCATGTTATTTTATAGTATTTATGTTTATATATGCATATATATTTATTAAAATATTACATATTAAATATATTTATATTATTACAGAGGCAATCTTCAAGAAGAGAAACCAGTGATGGTCATGTCAAAGCAGTTCTTTGTTCCAATCATGAAGCCAGCTGGTATATTCCTGAGCACCAGCAACACTCCGGACAGCACAAGAGCCAGAATATCTGAAGTGGGTGAAGCTTCAGATATTTTTGTTTTGTACAAACAGAGACAAACATAATACAGGCCTGGTAAGACCCTACAACACTGCCACAAGTGTGGAGGAAGGAAGACACCTTTCAATAACCAGTTCCTTCTTTTAAGTAACCTTGCTTTAAATAGTGTTTATATGAATTGTATCAAAATATGCCCCATTAGAATTTAAATTTTGGAGCCAACACTCTATAAGAGCCTGGACTACTTGGCAGAAGAAAGGAAGACTGCAAGAGAGTAAAATAGCACTTCACTGAAATGCAGAATTCTTCAGTAATTAACGTTACTTTCTTAGGTAAATGTAATGAGGTCCATGGAAGTTTCTCTTCAACATTGCAATCTGAGTTAAAACATGTCTTTAAAACACAATGTATTTTACAATACAGGCAAGCATTCGGCAGTTGAATGAAATCGTTATCGCCCCTGCTGAAGAGGTAACAGGTATTGATGGGCTTGGGTCTGCACAGAAGCTTCCCCCCCAACTCTGACAGGAGTTAGGAAGGCAAGTGGTAACAATGCCCGCAGACAGATACAATGGACTAGCGACACCGTCACTCCCTTGCAACTCAAAAACTAACCAGTCCACACTTCCAGAAATTCAGTACCAAGCAGCAGAATATGAAGGAGAGTTTGAAAAATGCAGCTCGTGTCAAGTAAACAAATAATGCAAGAACATGAACATCATCAGTAGCACTTGACAGCATATATTCTAGTAGTTAAAAACCCCTAGCTGTTCCTGATTGACTCCACATGAGAAAACGAGGATCTTGTTTCCAATTTAGCTTCAAACACTTACACTTGTTCTGGCATAAATGCATACGAAATTAATCTGGAGCCAGTTTTTGACCCAAAGTTCAATTTAAAACACGACGTACAAGTAAGGTAATGGAAAACATTCTTATCATACTGCCACCCACTTACTCTCTAGCAGTGCACATTGCACACACTGTGGTATTTTGGCATTGAGAATGGAAAAGAAAGTTTATATGGCAAAATTCAGCAAAACTGAAGATGTCTCTGCATTTTAATGTCATTACAAGCAGTTCAGGCAAAACCAGAAGTCAAATCCTGCTCTCCCCGGAGCTTAAACTGGCTTCAGCAGCTTTGTTTACATACATCATATGTAAGCATAAATCCCACCAACACGTAACTCCCTTGCTGAAAACAAGAGTTTCTCACAATATTAAAAATATGGATCAGGTATATTAACCAAAATTAAGCATCTTCTGAATACTTCTTGACTGGAATAATAAATGACCTATTATATTCTTGAAAAGTGGAAGTTTATTAATTATGCATCAAAACAAACATAAAAATTTTGTCATCTCTAATGCAAATCTAGCATCTTAAGGATTGACCCTTAGAACTTCTAAATGATATGGTCTAATTACATAGGTGCCGTGAGAAACAGTCCGTTATGAAACCTTTTATGCAAAGTAGGGCTTCTGTTATTAGCATATAGCTGTCATTTGAAAACTACGCACAGTTAAAACAGTTGACTGAAAAATCTTAAAGCTACAAGTGTCCTCTGAGTTAAAACTGATATTGCATATACAATCTCAAAACATTGAGTTCTGAATTTCAGTGCTTCTCCTTCCCTTCCCTAGGTTCTTTATTTGGAATTTACTTTTCTACAAAACAAGTCTCTACACATTTAAAAATGCCAGGTTTTTTGTTGTTGGTGGGCTTTTTTTTTTGGTGGTGTTCTTTGATTTTTAATCAGCTTTAGCAAATAAAAATGGGAAGCAGCAGTAAATTTAAGATACAAAGGAGAATTCCTCAATTCTCTGAAAGAACAGGTTACTTCAGTTACAGAAGTCATTTGGGGATGTTTTCCACCCCCCTTTTTCAGCTCTTCAGAGAAAAATATGAAGTGATTTTTTCAGTTTGTGTCTCAGACATACCAGCAGCTTTCACTTCACTTAATTTGGTGTCTTGAAGCAGAGGTCAACAGATGTTCTTTTGGTCTCTAGCACCAACACCACCCATACACTACTGCCTCTGACCTGAAAACTCCATATTAAACTCCCTACTTTTTCCCTCCTCCTTATGAAGATTCTGTCTTCTGGTAAGATCCAGTTTGCTTCTTGATTTCCTGCCTCTATCCTGTAACATCAGCTTTTTTATGACTAATTCATGCAAGAAGGGGTAGGGGGTGTTTCTTTGTTTAATAGCAGAAGCAAAATTTCATTAATGCTTCTCTGCAGGTGACTGTATGAAGTTTGTGTCTCCAGCTGACAGAGCTAGACTAGTAAAACCTTTGGCACGTGATGCAGCCACCAGGGGCTTGCACCTGGAGAACCAGAGCAGCTGCAGAAGTGCTGGGTATATGTTACATCTCCAGTGCAGGTAGGAGGCAGGCAGCAACCTACAATAGCTACAGCAGATGGTTTAATAGGATAGACAAGACTTTAAGCGCAGTGGGCACAAAGAAGATATTTCATGAAATCACACTTAGCTTTAACATTTCTGTTGACGATCAATACTAAATTGGAATCCAGGTTGAGATTTGCTAGCTTGCAAATTCCTTAGACTTTAAATGTGAAACATCTCCAAAAAAGATCATTAATGGATCGTGTTTTCTACTAGATGGTAGTTAGTCAATTAACCTAATTTATTACTATTTGGGAAAATGTGTTTATAAAAATATGCATTAAGCTATGCACTTAATGTATATGTTTTCTTTTCAGCATGTTTTCCATAACCGTATGTGAACAGTTCAGTTCACAAAGCATCTTTCATCCCTGTCACCTCCCTTTCTTCCTGTCAGACAAAGATAAGGCTTGTGTAAAGTTTGGGAAAATAATTTTTCACTTTATTAAAATGGCAGATTTAAGATAAAACCATATTGTTTACAGGAAATTATTTCTCTACTGAGAAGGCGATGTTATCAGACAACAAATGATCCAGACTGACAGAAACTACATTTCCTTCATCCTGCTTACAGGGCCCATGCATTGTTCCATGGCTCAGGCTTTCTTCTCTCTCAGACACCCATGTTAGGGGTCTGCTGTTCCCTAACAGAAAAAACAAACGCAGAGCGTTCCTCAACTGTCTGAACAGACTTCAGCATCAGAGTTAGGACCCTTGCTACTCATACTCAACTACCGTAAAGTCACATGGAAGTTTTAAGTAGTTTTAACTATGTCCTTATTCATCACACACACAGAGAACCCCTATAGAACGTGAACTAAGCTGGTTAGAACTGGCATAGCTGGTTAAGAGCAAGTGCACCAAATTAGTGGAAGAACAATCTTAATGAACACAGACAAGAAAAGCGCGTATCAATGTACTTTTATTTAAATACTTGGATTTTTAGCGCAAGACAAAACCAGGACAAACTAAACAGAGGAGTCAATGCATATTTTCAAAATTGCCATGGAAGAACACGTTTAACTGCACCTATGTGTTTCTTAAGAGAATTTTTTGACTGTTAGATGACTTACCATTCCACCCTATCTACATGAAACTCCCAGAGACTCACAAACCATGCACATTGTATCCTTTTCCCAGCTATTTATCCAACTTTGCTTTATGCTGTGGCTGGCGCCATAGGATTATGACTTACCTGTTTAAAAAGCACCAACACAATGGAAGGAAAAAAGTGAACTACATGATTTAAAACAGAGCTTCAAATTCTGCAGTGTTATTTTATGTTTGGAATCTTTGAACACATATTCTAGGCTCAAGTTTAACTTTTTGTTTTACTTTAGCACAAACTAGAATGGCAAACATTACCCAATAAATATGGCTGAGGAGGAACAGTACAAGAATTGGTCTATTTAATTCTCAAATTAAGATCTTCACAAAAAGTAAAACAAGTTAGCAGCCTACACAACACCCATGTGTGCAGCCAAGCACAGGGAAGGATGCACACAAGCACGATACTCACTGTCCTACCAAATCCTCACTTAAAAAACAGAACACCAACAAAAAGCCCCACAATAGTTTAGCTTACCTTTAGAAATTTCATCTCATGATACTGGTCCTGACACTTTCCAGGGAGTGCATTGTCTCCCTTCCAAGGAGCCAAACTACTTGAAATTGTTTGACAAGAATATCATTGTAATGTACTCTACTGCCCATTTATCCAAGGAGTAGCTAAACAAAACTTAACTCCCCCAAATCTGAAACCACTACAAAACTCAAACTCCTGCAAACCCAAACTGTTCAAAATACGTTAATTAAATTTTCAAGCTTCAATAGGCTTTTTTTTTTTTTAACTTCTACTTAGTTTTTCAGCATCCTATCAAAAGGAGTCACAACTGTTCTTTCTATAATAAAACAACAAAAAGACTCTGGTTTTGCAGAAACTTGTTTCTGCCATATGAATTCTAGATCTCAAATGCATTTAAAAAAAATCCTGCTGAAATACCAAAAATCACATCTGATCTGCTCAGATCATTTACTCACTATCCATGCTACTAATTAAATTAGCTCCAGATAAAGGTACTCGCTGAAAAGATGAATCTTTACACCTTTTGGTTGACAGTAATGTTGATTTGAGGGTTCCCTCTTGCCATCAAACCCTTTTTTTTGTCACTGGACTATCTCACCGCTACATTAGCATGTGGTGCCTTAAAATACACCAAGCAAAGGGAACTGATCCAGACAAAGAACAGCAAGTACATTTCACTGCACTCCTAGTGATGGAATATAGAGATGTGTATATACTGCAGGTGCCTTTATATGAGCAAGGGTAGAAGTTCATTAAACAGGTCAAGAGCAGATGTCAACATTGTTCACCACGTAATGTACAACAGCAAAGCTGCAACATGTTACGGGTTCACAGGTATTCCTTCTCACCTCATCGCTTTCTCTATGCTGCTGTCAAAATCTGGCATTCCCAGAGCATGGTAACCCCTGACAGGATGATTTTTCACCAGCAACTTGGAGTGAAGTTCTAGGCATGCCACAAGGCATCTAACTCCGGGGAACAGAATAAACTAGAAAGACATGCAGATTCTTTTCTGTAGATAAACTTTTTGTAATTACATGGTACCTCCTGAGGAGGACAGTTCACATCCCTCATTCTTCCTTAGGTCACCCCAACTGGAAAAGTCACAAGTTTTGTACCAATTAAACAGATGCACTAAATCAAGATCTAGTAAAACTTAATGTACTCAGACATGCACACACAGTAAATAGATGGTTGTACTGCAGTGTTCACACACTAGAACTATCCGAAAATCCAGATTTTGATGCATTTTCTTGCATGCAATTGTTTGCAGTGGGGTATGTTCCATATAGCCTGCCCACAAGGACTTCTACAAATCAAAAAGACTTCAGTTTGGAAGTAAAAATAAAACCATAGCAAAAAGCCTCACTATAACAGAATGATGCTCATGTATGTGAATTTAAATGAGGAAAAATGCTCTTGACAATTTTCAGAATGTGTTTGGCCTTCTAAGTAAGAAATGTTGCATCTCAGTCTGAGCCTTTCCGATATTCACAGGGATAGAAAACAGTAAAAATGATCCTGAAGAAACCGGATTATGCTTCACAATGATGAATCCCATGTCCTTCATTCTTCCATTTGAATAAAAACATTCTGAACTGTTAAATTTGGTACTTAATATTCTCCAGATGCTGGAGTCATACTTCATTTAACACCACATTCATCACTAGTTGAAATAAGATTCCAAGAGGTAAGACATGATGTAAGAAGAGTTACTAGGAAAACAAGAGATGCTCATCTCCCTCCTGGTTCTCCTATCCAGATTTTGCCTGTCAAAATGAGATTGTTTTAATTATGCTAGATATACAGGGCCACAGAAATGGTTAAATCTGAGTAGTTTTACTGCTGGTTGGGTGGGTTCTTTTTAGCATTACCCAATACATCTATTCCTCCTTTGACAATGAGCAAGTAGATAACAATTCTCAATTGCAGTAGTCATTTATTACTTAAACACTGAATACAAGATTTTAGATTATTTCTCTGTCATCAGGGTATCAGAATTACTTTTCGAGCAAAGATGTATTATCACAGTTTATTTGTAATTCGAAAATTATACAGAGTCCATCAGTTAAAGACTGCTTCACAATAAACATGGTTTTATACAGCCAACATAAAACATAATTTGAGTATTAAGACATTTATAGAAATACGTACTACTTCCAAATAAATTAGAGTATTTACAATACAATAAGCTATTTGAATACTACTGAAAAATAGTATTCAGTTCTTGCCAATATGTCACTTGATCATTGAGGAAAGCTGCCTTTCCAAGTCAGTTGAAGTAAACATCCACCCCCCAGCCCTACCACTTGTTATAGCTGAGTGTAGGATGTTTACAGGAACTAAAAATTAGCTTAACAATACAAATACAGCACTGGCTTTCAAGATATCCAAAAATGAATCTGCACAGACACTTCAATATATTGTGTGAGCTACAATTTGCACAACTCAAGCCCATGAAACACTAAACTGTACTAATATTATGAAGTTTGAACACATTTTAAACATTCAATCTCCTAAAAATCAGAACACAGTAATACACATGTACAGTCCCTGATACTGTAGAGGTACAAGAAGGAAAATGGGAGAAAAGCTTCTCACAGCCTGCAGAGATCAGCATTCTGTTGCAATTTACCTGCCAAGGCCCTTGATGCTCAGAGCAGACACCTACAAATCTCAAATTCAAATACTTATCAAAACTGGCATTCAACACCAAAATATATATGGGAGATGAATGGGGTGGTACAAACTGGGTAACAGTCAAAGATGTCCATCTCAAACTGTTTATGTAAAAATAAACCTTTGTGTTGTTGAATATTTAAAATTTCCTTAGTGGGCTAAATTTTACAGCTTTTGTTGCTACATTTGTATGTCTTCCTAACTGTGCTGTATTTGCTTAAACTAATGCCCATTTCTCCTCCAGAACTTTCAGGTACTCCTATTATTTCAATCGTTTTCATTCTTATTTTCCTCCACGTGGATTTAGCTGCTGAAAAATACAAGTAATTATAACAACAAAAGAGCAGAAAACGATTACTTTAGCTTCAACATCTTCTCTTAGATTTTACAAGTACATTTAATTTAATGTCTACAGTCACAAACAAACAAGATCTCAGCAGTCCAGGAAAGTAAACCTTCAATAAACTCAATCAGCCAAGAGGCCAAGCCTCAGCCTTCTCAAAGCTCTTGTCCCAACAGGTGTTTTGCAGATTTGCTGGGGAGAAGGAATCACAGATGCAGATTATTTCATACATACAGAAGGGGGGGGGATGCCCTCCAAATGTTGAACAGTTGTTCTTTGTATGAAGAAAAACATGAGCTCAAGCATTTCTGCCAAATGCAGCTGCGAGTTCACAGCAAGGGAAGATAATGCTTCATGGAGGCCAGCCTAAAGTCACCAAGGACTGTAATGTATTACTTTTAATCAGTCACAAAAGCCACAGGTAGTTAATCCAGACCCCAAACACTAGCCTCCACAGGCACTCCACTTGCTTAGCAAGCACAGACCTTTTTTATTCCTCCCTAGCGTCCCCCTCCAAAGGTAAACTGTACATGGCATCTGCATATACAGTATGTGACAAAGTTACTAGTGCGTCCACAATTTCACTTCTGGCCTACAGACCACCAACCCGGTTTTCATTCAGGTATTTTCCTCTGCTTCAACATTAGTGCACTGAAAAACATCAGAAACTAATCCATGACTCTTTATAATATAAGCAATAGTCACAGGCATCACCATTAACAAGATGACTTAACTTGCTTGTTCATCACCAGGCTGATGTATCAGATCTCCCTCTTCCATTCCCAAAATTCATTGTCGTATTTGTTGCCCTGTGCTGCCTAGCTCTGCAACGCTTGCTTCAACTCCTCCTCCCCACCAGTAGAACTGCAAAGCTAGCATGCCAAATTCCCATCACCCCTTCCCAGCAATCCCAGTAGCAGTGTGAGCTCACCCGGATTCACAGCATAAATATGCATTTGGACAACACTTTAGAAGACCCCACCTTCTTCAGTTGTTTGCAACAGCCATGCTTGAGACACGTCAAGATGTTCAGTACTTTGCATTTCATGTATAGAAAAAAGAACACTTGCCAAAAAACCCTCAAACAAACAGAAATGCAGCGTCATTTTTAAAAATTTATTTATTTCCTGCAGTTACAAGCTACTTCAATTTGTTTTTTCATGTGCAGACATATGACAGCTGTGTTTGAGTACATGTATTAGATACTAGTACAATATAAATGTATGTATAAGTAAAATTCCACAAGACTGGACTGACAAACTGCACATGAACTGAGCTTATAAAAACCCAGAAGTACTGTTATCTGGCACGTGGAAAGGCTAAGACAGCACTAACCAAAATGTCTACTAGATTAATTATGAGATAACACATTTTGTTAACAGAGAACACTTCCTTTCTTCCAAGTCCAAATACTATATAGAACTAGGAAATGCTAAATATTTACAGCAAAGAAAGCTTAGAAAACTACCACCAGCACTTTTTTTTCTTTTTACAGAAATCAAGATCTGTAGATTCTGTTTCAAAGTCCTTATTTATAAATATACTTATGTGAATGATCAAGCCAAACAAAATCATGCGTTTTTTTTAATATTAGCTGAGGTGTTACTAAGTCTGTGCAGTTGCTTTAAGAACAAATCTTTGTAGAGGTGCTGGCAATGAATTAGATCAATAACTAAGTTCACTACCTTCTATCACCATGCATATTCCTATGTCACCAGACAGAATACCCAGCTAATAGGAACAAAATAGTTACAGTCATGGGATTATCACAGAAAACAATTGGCTGTCCTTGGTTCACATTTTGTCATTCACTGCCTGCTTGAAAATCATTATCTTTCCAATCCTTATTAGTCTAGCCTTCCCAGGACTAAGAAATTCTAATAGCTTTAATTCGGATTAAAGACAAAATACTTCACTTTTCTAAGTATTTGTATCTTTGGACATAATCTTATACAGAATCACTATAGCAAAGTTGAACAAACAACACCTAGGTTTAGTATACTATCAAATAAATTGAACAAAGCCTTTGTTTTAAGTGTTAGGGAATAAAAACATAACATTTTGGGAGGGGGAAGAATGGAGCGCTAAACGTGGCGCAAGAATATTTTCTGTCTCAGCAGCAGTTACTCACATAGGCCATTCCTTTAAAAATAGAAGACTAAAGAGAAAAAAAAAGAGAAAAGAAATCCCAGACAAGATACAGGAAACAGCATGTGCAGATCCTACTTTGAGAAAAGTGGAAAGCACTTTTGCACATCACTGTTCAGTTCCAAAACTACTTCAATCACGTCAACAGGAACAGCTAAGAATTAATTCTGAAGTACTTTCACAAGCCGTTATTTACAAGAAGAGTAAAACCTTTACAGTGCCATGGTGGGGCTAGCACAAAGATGACCATACCACAAACCACTGTGTACCCTATGCATTGTAATGGAAAAACACATCCTGTGTTGCATTTTTTTTAACCCTTAGCCTTGGGTTACATCTAGCTTACAAACAATAATAGCACCATCCACTCATAAGGAGACTCAGAATGCAGGATTCCAGAAGAAAACACAAAAAGCATGGCACATCACATAAAATGCCTGCTAAGTATCTGATGGCATTTATACTAATTTTTCCTAAGAGTCAAAAGTAACAGAAGCTGCTCAAACAGACAATTCATAAAGCAAGTCCAGTTTATGGATAATTGCACAAGAAATTAACCACCACTTGCCATTATGTTCCAGTGAAGCATAATTCATACCATAAAGCAGCGAAGGACTCTGTTTTGAGTGACACATACACAATAGCTTTGTATCTACATTTCAGACGATATCAAGAAATTGTACCTACACTAATAACAATCAGGTAATTCATTTGAAGGCAATTCCACTGTTAGATATATATATATATATATAACGTATATGCACATATGTATTTATGACAGCTTTTCCTTCTCACGTTGTCCAAGAATAGCCAGGTGCAGCAAACATCTGACTGAAAGCTAGAACTGGTACAGCTTCCAGTCGGGGATGTTTACAGCAACAGACTACTATACATCACTGCAATTGTCTAATAGTGCAAAGCAGCTGGTCACCTTTAGAGGAGGGGAAATAAAAAAAATTTAAGACATCCTTCTATAACATTCCAACCAATTATTGTTCAGCTAATTCTGAAAGAAAACCTTATTTTCACATTCAGTAACAAAAATACAGTTCTAGATTCTAACCTTACATTAAATTACAAAGTTTCTAAATGCAACATTTAGTATATAAATTCTCAATTCTTAACATATGTTTTAAGACCTCTTTAAGTTCAAATGTACTTATTTTAAACTATATTTTTATATTTATAAAAATCATTTATACATTTAAAATATAAATAAAATAGACATTTTTTTAAAAAAATATCCATTGACTTTACTTCTTGATACCCTCATTCCTGGAGCTCTCAAATAAATGGACTTCCACTTTGCACCTCCCATAAATTTTGCAAATAGCTATCCTCTCATAATTATTTTCATTTTGCATCTAGCTTTATTTAAAGATGTAAGACAGAAGCAAAAAAAGCCACATTAATAATAAAGAAAATATCAGAAAGAACAACTTGTCAGAATTCTGAAAATACTTACTTTCTGCATCAGTGTAATACCAGTGTTGGTATTACAACCAAGTAAAAAAGCCAACCCAAACCCACTTATCTTTGGGTAAGCATTAAAGGAGAAGGACAGGGTGGGAGGCAAGTAATAACAACCTCAAGATGGAACAATTTTACTCCCCACCTTCAACAAGTTACTACCAAAACTCCCACAAGACTGCATTCTGTTCTACACCGATTTTCTCTGAGTTAAAAGAACCTTCACAATATTAAAAAATAATATTTACAATGCTTAACACTTAAAAAGAAAATAATTTAATTAAACCAAAGTAATTACGTGCATTTCACTGAGTTGTTGCATATCCTCCCAACACCCCAATTCCACAGTGTTGTGCATAGAAGTAAGCCAAAATCAAAATTCAAAGGACTCCTGTGGTGCTCCTGCTGTTGTGAAAGTTTCCTCTGTCTTTGCAATGAACATGGAAGGTCTGAAACTGCTATCAGTAGTTTATTTTTTGTTTTAACCATATAATTCTGGCTTGATCATGTTCACATAATACTTATATGCCTTAATTTTGTCGTTTATACTGGAGTATCTTCCTTTTACTAACAGGGATGAAGGCAGACTGATGTATTCCCATTTAGCAGCCTTTATCCCTTTAGAAAGAAGATAATTTTGCAGGTAAAAAGCTTTCTACTGCCAGATTATATGTAAACTTCAGCAATTTAAGGTTGCTTATTCTGGGGGGTTCTGTTTAGGCCTCCACAACTGTCATAAAAAGAAAAATTATGGCAAGGAGTTTAAGAGTGAAGAAAAACTACAATAGTCAAGATTTCTCAGTTACAGAAACCTAAGCACATCCAAATTTCAAATGAAGATTTCCTCCTGAAACATGAAAACTTGTTAGTAGTAAGTGAATTTTGTTATTACAGCAGTATGCCAAGATTAACGAGGAAGCTGCATGCAGTCACTATGGATACCATGCTGACCTTCATTATTTTTGACAATAAATAGTTAAAAAGCCAGTGGTCATTTGCAACAAAGGCCTCTTCAGGCTGTTCCAAAACTGAAAATTCCTATTTTACATTGGAAATAAATAGGCTATTTCATGCAGAGGTAGGCACATGGTATTTGACTAATTAGGCTGCTGAGCATTAAGTTGCAATGAACCATTTCTTACATCACTTTTCTTTAACACTTCTTAAGGAATAATGAAGGTTACTACAATGTCACCTGCCCAAAAAGAACAAACTCCACAACCTCCTTTTGTTTTAACATGTAGATCATCACAGAATAGCCAATATACACAAGACTGAAGTCTCTTGCTGCTTTATCAAACTCACTGCCAACTACAAATACTTATACAGCATTTTAAAGTGATTAAATTTGTATAAAAGGAGTTGAAATTTTCATTTCCAATGTGTTAAAAAAGGTAGAGGCATTACAGACCACTTTATACAACTACATACTTGAAAGATACTTCTATAAAGTTGCGATCAAAATTGAAGCCATGTATTTATTGAGAAGCATCTTCAGCTATTTTCCCCAAACACTTTCTTTTTTCCAGCAAATGTAAGTAGACAGCATACTCCAGCTTTCATTAAAGGAACTGCCCTCTCATTTTTGTAAATCTTAAAAGCTCTGAAAAAATCCAGCATTTACTCTAATATCACAAACTGAAGAATATTGACTGCTGGCTTCTGTTAATGCCTTTAACTGTTTTTCTTAAGAACAGCAATAAAGACATTCTTTGAAATCCCCTCCTACCTCCACAGACAGAAAACCCACAGAACAATGTAAACCTTTAAGGCTACACAAAGCCCTCCTGACACAGGAAATTTACCTATTCCTCATTTTCCAACAGCAATGTGTGATGCCTAGGAACTCTTCTTCAGCTGTCAATACTAAAGAGTAACAAGAAAGGTTTAATACTAAAAAAGGGACACCATTATGATACCTTAAGTTTGTGTTCATTCACAATTTCTAAATCTAAGCCATACAGGCCACAGAGATTTACTGTAATTTTCCCAAGCCTCAACCATTACTTTACCAGTCACACTGAACTTTTACTGCAGCTTCCATAAACACCTTAAGCAAGGAGTTCAATGAGACAGGAGGAAGGAGAAAGGAAGAAGGTCAGGAGGCAAGCAGGCAAAGCGAGCTTTCTTCTCTTCTCCCCACATCTTAAGACATCCTCACTCTACAATCAGCATGACCACTATAACTCATTGAATTTGAAGCCTCAGTTGTCACACAGAAATAGCTAAATGTAAACAAAGTGAAAAGAGGCCTGTCTATGTGTGCATACTCCTGTGCGTGTTTTGGAGTCAAGGTCTTGTCAATCCCTCCAGCTATCAGTCAGAGCAGTTTAGCCACAGATGTCTGATGCAAGCAAAAAAGTGACTACAACTAATAGAGGAAGACAGATGCTCACTACTGCTGCTTTTTTTTTCTTTTGTTTTTTAAGTCAGGCATAATGACAAGGAAATAATTCAGAATTAAATACTAAATCCTAAATATAAAAGGAATTCTTGAACTGCACACAAATTTAAAAAATAGTAGGAAGAACTTCCACTGTGGAGTCAACAGTCAGCATTCACCAGTTTTCCAGTAGTTAAATCTGGATTTAAAAATTCAGTAGTATACTACAGTGTAGTCTGTTTAAAGACTAATACTACATGAATTGATACTCTCTCAACATGCTCTTTTCCTGCCTCCCACAAACTCCTCCTAAGTATAAATCTAGGCAAAAAAATTAATATAAATCCAGACATTTGTTTTTAATAGATTCTTCCCGTTTCTATGTTATATTGAAGTCTTTTTTTTTTTTTTGTTTTCCCTCCTCCTTTCTCTGGTGGGGCAAGGGGGGGTCAGGGAGGGGAGAACAACTGCTTTTCACTAGATAGTTTATTTCTAAACTAATGCTCAAAGAAATTTATTCAACTCTGAAGTATTAAGTGATTAAATTTTCACCATTTTTACACATTTTTAACTAGTCTTATAGTTCACAAGCATTTTTATTCCACTTTTTCAGGGATCACAAAGAATAAATTAAGCTATTTGCCCTGGGTCAAACAGTGTCTGAATCAGCATTACATTTCAAAGAACCATAGCTGCTCATATGTAATCCAAACCACATCATCTCCAATAACACTTGTATCATGCAGTGATTCACATGTGTGTTACTGCCTTGAATATTGATTGTATGTTGTAGGGAGCTTCTAACACCCACAGAGTTCACTTTAGCACTAGAAGTTAACAATGCATGATGAATGATGACAAAGAAGTACTTAAGTAGTTTTAACACTGCATTTCCTGTGTATTTTCAGGAAAGCACACACTCTGCTTCTTTTGATCACTAACACATACGCAGTAAAACTAGCAATTTTGGTGCAAGAGGTAGAAAGATATTTTTAAATTGCACCATGAATTCTAAAACAATGACAGAAATTGAATCTATCATTACCAATTGTAAAGAAAGAGAAGAAAGTGTCTTGAAAATTTAAAAATGTATGGGAAAGCATGAAAGTAGAACGTTACTAACACAGCTGAGACCACATTTAAGTGAGGGCTGGATGCATATGCCATACATAATTATTTCAGAAAAACAAACACCTAGAAGTCTGTTGTTGTAAAATAATATTCTTATCTGTCAAAAAGATCTAAAGGAGGACAAACTACAGAAAAAGGATGTGAGCCAAAATAAAGTTCCAGTCCTGATTCAAAATTGCCCCACATCTGAGTCCACAAAGTTAGAAAAAAAAACATAAAGTTAGTCTGCTATGGCTAAGAATGATGGCAGCAATTACCACCCCCCCCCCCCACAGGTTTTGTATTCCTTGGGTTGAGCAACACAGCTCAGCCTCAAGAAACCATGTATTTATAGCTCTCCATTAGGTGGAGTACCACACCGAAGAAGTTATTCAGCCAAATTAAGTCTTTACTTCCGGTAACTTGGGAAGTTCTGCAGTAATCAGTCATCTCCACGGTCACTACAGGTGGCAGGAATTGGCTAATCAAGGTAATTTTGCTTTAATAATGAGATAATTTTTTTTAAATTCATCTACCACACTAGTAACAACATAATGAATTACCCTTATAAGAATCCCAACCAATAGGTTAACCTGCAATCAAGAACAGAAAAAGGAAGGAAGAATATTAGCACCTTTACTTCTATTTCTTGTCCTCAGAACACAGATATTCAGCAGTTTATATTGCTGCATGATATATAGCAACATACACTGTTATTTTTGCTTTTTTCAGTTTTAAACTTTTCTAGCACGATGGCTACAGTACAGTGCATTGTCCGTAAGAGAAACCTGAACTACAAACTTAGGAAAAACTTAATAGTCTGAATGTATTAGGCCAGAATTCACATAAATATTCAATCTCTTTCCCTCTGTTTCCATAAAAGTATTCCTCCTTCAGATCTACAAGAAGATCATTATACAAACTCAATGGGTTTAACATATAACTCAATACTGCTGTCCACAGTATAATTCCAGTTTCATAGTTTCAGCTATTTACCTTTCTCTTTTGGGGCCTTCTTACAGGAAAGGAATTCTTGCTTCATTCTCAGTAAAGAGCTACACTGAAAGTAGATTGTTTAATCTGTGGTAGAATCTTGGGGATACTTAATTACAAACTATTAAAACAAATCACTATAAATATTTCACAGCTACCTCTACATGACATGTCTCCATGTTATCCTGAAGAGTCTTCCAATGTGGGCCTATGGTCTGCCTTTTCTTCTTCCAAGGTAACCAATATCTCTAGTCCAAAATGACAAAGTTGTCTGTAGAAAAAGAGCTTTTTCTTTTTAAAGGCATCTTTAAGCGTAAGATTCAGAAGATCCTCCAATCTGAAAAATACAAAGAAAGTTCACACTATTGATACACAGTAACTGATCTGATCACTCTAAGAAAGCAGAAGACAAAAGCAGGAGAGCAAAAAAAACCCTTAACACTCAACAAGAAATAGAAACAAAGAATACATTTAATAGATGTTCTTTGCAGTAATATCAGAAGAGCTCTACCCATAAAAAAGTAAACTAAATGCAAATAGTTCAGTCTACTGTTTTCAGTAGTAAGTTTCCTAAAATGTTGAAGCCCTCCATGCCTGTCTACTCAAATATGGCCGAGCATGAATGGAAAAACCTCCCTAAAAAGATCAAGACCGAAAAAAGTTATACAAATACATCATTTGTTGGACTGGGTTGTTTTTTTGTTTTGATTTGTTTTTATTCGAGTGGGTATCAATTGAGTCTGGTGTAGCAGACAAATCAATGACACATTTAGCACACTCCACTTAATGACTTTTCACTCACATTTGCAATTATAATTCTCTGGTGATATCAGCTGCCAACAATAGTTCTCTGTAACACTGTGAAGGAAACAACTTGAGAACTGCAAGACAATATTCATACTGCAAAGTCCTTTTGCTTACCTTTGCTGAACAAGGGCACATTTGGATAGTCTGCTAACATCAGCAGCCCAACAATTAAGTCTACACCGTATTACAAGATTGCTGAAGCAGCTGGTAAGGGCCAGGGCACCAAGAGATCTACAGGCAACACAAAACAAATGTCTCCATTTAAAGGTACCTGTGTGAACATATTCCAATCCTTGCAAACGATCTAGTTGCAAATATGAGAAATCCTGGCATTCTCACACTTAGTTTTGGTAATCAGTCTGGAGACTGTTATTGCAGCCTGTAGACTTTGGTGAAAGTACAGTGTTGCAACAATATTTTTCCTGTGCTGTATAAAGCCAGATCAACTCCTCCACTGCAATGAAATCTTGAAGGATATCAGACTGAGAAGTGATCTGTACGTCAGTATTAATCTTAAACTTGCTCCCAGAGCATATACAATTTTTTTTTAAAATACCTCAAAGTAAAGAAGCTCAACCTAGCAAGCATGCAAGTTACAAACATCACATAAGTGCATGGCACTTGGTTTCACAAAGCCTCTTTGTACTTATGCACAAGTTTAAAAAAAAAGTTAATTATTTGTTTTGCAATAATACCCAAGAGACTCATTCTTTTAAACACACATTTGCAGCCTGCTTCCACAAAGGAAAGTCCACACAACAACAGCACACAGTCATGGCATCCACTTCAGGATCAACAATCTAAAAAAATAAAACAAAACCCATACAATATAATAAAACAAAACAAAAACAAACCACCTTTCCTCTACTCTCAGAATTATTATCTCTATTTAAATTTTAGATTTCACCAACTTCTTTTCAGAAAAAAATTTTCAGGATTTACTGACAGTAATTGGAAACAGACATAATGTGCTGCCAAAACAGCTCATTTTGAAAACATTACTCCATATTGTCAAATCAATCTTACATAGGATCTGACAAATATACTTAGAAAATTACTACTGCCATAGCCTCTCTCTCAAACACCACCTCCTCTAGAATCAAGCCACCTCCTCCAACAATTCACAACACAACAAGAATTAAAATACTTTCCTAGTCTGTAAATATGTATATCTGACAAGTTTGAGTCATGCCTCCCTACTTGCAGCAAGATAACATTCAAAATTTAGTTACTGGACTACAATGACAAGCAGCAGCACTTTTTTTTTTTTTTTGAGAAGACAGAAGTGACTTTTAGCAGGAAATCTTTTTCTAAATCATGAAAATAATCTTTGATTTTCTGTTAATCAATAAAAAATGATACTGACTGTTAAAAATTTTGCTTACCAACTACCAGATGCATTACTCTTCTTTTGCTGTATTCTATACAGAATTACTAGTATCATCTGGGGGAAAAAAAATAATATCATGGCATTCACAGAAGGTTCCTGACAAGCACAAAACCCACTCTACTCCTGTCTGAGAGTCAGAAGAGGAGGTACAGAGTACCACCAACATCTGGAAGGCACACGGAACACACCCATTAGGAATTAATTTCTGAAGATGTGGACAAAAAGCTCACCATGAACAGTTTACGAAGATTTATCAAAGGCAGAATGTACTCAACCAACATCACATGAAGAGCTGGGTGGCTTTGATTAAAGTTGAATGGCCTACATAATATACTTTGACTTTAGGACAGCTTTTGAGGCATTCTCACCTGGGAGCTGAGGAAGTCCCAGCTCAATGAACAGAAAGAAAGAAATCTGAGCTGGAAAGCTGGATGCATCTCTGGCTCACGCGGCTACAGCCAA
>JAVJGI010000040.1:1156787-1169550 GCA_035590275.1 Ibycter americanus
AAGATGGGAACCAGGCAGTCCAGACAAACTCTTTCAGCACAAGCAGACAGGATAAGAAAAAGCAATGGCCACAAAAGACCCCTTGGTGAAGGGGAACCTTAAAGGATTGTAACGTCAGATTAATGACCTTTTTGGGTACTGTTGGCCCAGTGAACCTTGAATTATCTCATCCTGTCACTGAGTTTCAAAATAAGAATGAGAAGTATTCAATTTAATCAATAATAGTGGTAGCTAAAATTAACTCCCTTCCTTGCATTGACTGGGTTTTTTCCCCCTACACCTTTTGGTTAACTAACCAATGTATTCATCTAAAAAACTCCAACAACAAAACTACACCCACATCGGTGGGTAGTTTACTGCAAGAGGAGGAGATCTGCAAAACAGAACCAGGTTGTGCTGAAGACAGTATTCAAACTCCATATATTCCAGGGGACCTCACTTCAGAAATAGCTCTAGTACTACCCATGGTCTAAATAGCTTTAAACCAAATGCTTTAGCCAAGTCCAGAAGCACACCTTTCAATTTTGATTCATCCAAAAGAAGTTAATTTGCATGTTCAGCAGGATCAGCAGAAAAGAATGCCCTCTTCCAGCCTACAGTGACAGGTATTTCTGGAGATAATAATGCACAGCTATTCCAAAGTTAATCCTGAAGCAATTTTTATTAGCTGTGTTTTAAGTCACAGAAACTAAACACTTATATTTTATGCATGCCTGCAAAATACAGAGTAATGCATGAATGCAACAATTACATGCAGCTGAGACCACCATCACACCTCAAATAGAAAACAACTGCGCAATAAGAACATAATTTAGTGCAATTTAGTACTGCTTTATAATTATCTTAATGAGGGAGGCTGTTGCACAATGACCATTCAAAATACATGAAGAGCACACTCACATCACAGAGCCTAGCTGCTGGTGCACTTTCAGAATGGTTTAAATTGAACATGGTAAGAGCACTGTGACAAAAGAGTTGTCCTGTTCTCTCTGTCTTCCAGCTGAGGGACTCCTGCTTCCTCCACTGCTATAGCTATTTTATAATTCCATGGTGCAAGTTACTTGGACCACCACTGTATTAGCTGCAAACTAATGGGGGGGGGGGCGGGGGGGAGAAAAAGTATTCGTTTTCTACTCTAGCAGGTAGCTGATCTTAGTCACTGGATGGCAGTACAACCCTCAGCACCAAGAGGAAGAAGGTACTGTATAGGGCAGGACTGCCTGTTTTGCTGGCAATGTAGTGTTAAGTCAGTATAGGCGAATTGTTTAACCACAACAGGAACATTTCCCCACCCCTGCCCTCCACCCCCCAATAAAAAGAAAAAAGGATAGCAGTATTTAGCACCTCTGGTATCAATGCTTTGAGTGGGGAACAGTAACATGAGTGAGCTGTATATCTCAGACTCAGTAAACAACAAAAAATGAATTTGGCAAAATCATACTCTTCAAGGTAGTATTAACTTTATAACCATTTAGATGTAGTTTCAATACTTCCATGCCTTGCAACATGAAACTGACATTTGACAAAAACCAGCAGATGAACACCAAGTTGCCTTTCACTCTCTGCATCAAAGTTTACCCCAAATGCAACTCTAAAAACCATTCTTTGATATTTTTTGTTAACATGGAGCTCTTTCCACAGACTTCTATGCCAAGCAGTCCACTGACTACCTCCACAGAAATCAACTGAGCAGGACTTACATGGCAATCACTTTTCCTAAATGTTAAGAGTCAGAAGTCTGTCTTACATTACTAACACTCCACCTGCTCGTACATGGACTGGACAGATTAGTGGTATGCGGACTGACCTTGGAGAGGCAAAGACAAACCAAAAGAATGTAAGAACAAACAAAAATGTTTCTGAGTATTTACAAGCATCTAAAGCACCCAAGGCAAAACCTCCCCTGAAGAACCTGGCAGTATGATACACTTCTGAATATTAATATTCTTGAAAAATATATGTGAAAAAGTCTAAACAAGGATGTGGTTCAATCCTCTGGTAGCTGGCCAGCTACTAACATGTGGACATTAGTTACTTCATTAGGTCAAGGGTATAGCTCTGCAGGAAAGTTTGCTTGAGAGACAAGTCAAGCCCAAAAGCGGAGCTCCCACACAAAAGCATCATTAAGTTGGTAGTTTCTACATTATAAATTTGATTTTAGCAGGATATTAAATTGAACTTTACTAAAGCCTAAAATCAAATATCATTAAAGTCAGATATCTCCCCAAAATAAATGAGCCAAAGAAAAAATTTAAAGCTGCCCAATTCATTTCAGCACATTTCCATATGAAAAATAACATTTACAAAAATAAAAATTAAGCAAACACATGGTTCTTCATAGGAGTCGTACTATACTCAGTTCACAAACCAGACATTCCCTGAAAGAGGTTTGAATAGCAAGGATGCTAAACAGTCCTTAAGACTTACTTTATCTGTTGAAAGAGCTGAAAAGTATCTTCAGTCAGCTTTCCACATCTATTTCAATTGCTTTTTTATAAGCCAAAGAAACCAGAGTATGTAACTGAAGAAAACTCTCAAGATGCTGGGAGATTGACTCAACTTGTAAATCAGCTCTTTTCCTCAAAGTCTTCTACGTTGTTCACCTGCAAGTGTGGGACAAATTACTGAAAGGATTTTTTACAGAAATCCACTACTTCTATTGAGTGACCAACTGCAGATTTTCAGTTTGCTTTGCAGAACTGTTGTATCTCAAGCAGAGGTCAGTAGAAACCAGATTAACTCAACAAAAATACTGTAAAAACATCAAGAAATTTCTCTAAGGAATCAGTTCAACTAAAAAAATAAACCAACCAATTTCACACGCAGTTTGCAATCTTCTTTACATGTGGAGACTTAAAACGTAACTGATACTAGAATAAGCACCAGCGATAGCATTTCTAGAACAAATGTGTTCTGCGAAAATAGTTAAATAAAAGTTAAGCTGTACCAATGAAGGTATGCTTAAGGAAATGCTGCAAATACAGGCCTCCAGTCATTGTACAAAATAAACTCCAGCACCAACAACAGACCAATACTCACTGTCCTTCCACAAAGCCACAAGAAGTCAGCTGCCTCAGGCTCCTGCACTTAATGCAAGAGAGAGAGTATCATAGTTGGCAATATTGGTCAAGCTCTGTATGCAAATGGAATCTCACATTTAATCTTTCAAATTCCAACTTAACCACAATACTATTTAACAGTAGAACTCTTCAAACTAATTATATTCTCCAGAAAGCAGCAGCTTACAACAGGAAACATCACAGTTATCAATAACGTGTACACCACAGTGCTTCAGTCTCCAATGATCTGAAAGTCCTGCCTGTGCAAAGATTAACCAGATAGCTAAAATTACTTCTTGATTTTACAGGGGGTGAAGAAATGACTGAGGCAGACAGCCACACAGTTCAAGTTAACAGCATATTATAAACTGTCTGAACTAGTAAAGAAAATTCTGCAGTAGTAGATGTGTAGTGCACTAGTAAATTGACAGGAAACCAGTATTCTCCTTCTCATTTAAAGCAGGTGATTTAAAACATTCCCCTTTTCACACACACAAAAAAATAATGATTAACAGTCTTTGAGAATTGCAGCAGAAGTTTAGTTTTATTGGGATGCCTGATATTCTTAGGAAAAATTTAAAAGTAATTCTACACAACAGCAATTCAAGCTGTGTAACTAAAGGTCTTGTTTCTTCATTTACTTATAAGCAATAAATCAGATATCATTAACTACAACAATAAGGAACTTCACTGAAATTTGTGTTGTATAATGAAGAGCAACAAATAAACCAGTACTCTTCCCTGATATTGTGTTATACAGCTTCACATTAATATACAGAATCACAGCTTCAATCAGTTTCTTAGAACCAAAGAATGTTTAAGTACATAAACTTATTTTACTTTCCTGAGATTTTACTGCTTCTAGTTAATATTTGGCATAAACTGACTTTTAATTGAACCACCAGCTTAGCAGTTCCTGATCCAACTAGTGTATTTATCAAGACAAGTCATTTAGTCACCATATTCAAAGTAAAAAAACCTCATTGTACAATTTTGATTAGGCTTGTGAACTGAAAGCAGTCATACAGGCTGAAATCAAATGAAAAAAACAAGACCACACAATCATGCCTAATCATGTAATATCTGAGTATATCAACTACTCCATTTATTTTGTAATTAATACTAAAAACACTGGATCAGATACAACAACTCATTTTTCAAGTTAGAGTAATTGGGGGGAAGAAAAAAAAGAGGAGATGAAAGAGTCAAAATAGACAGATGTATATTTTAAGCAAAGAAAATATCACAAGTTTCCTTGCTAAAGGATCTGTCTTATATCACAGCTGGTTCAAGTTCTGAACACAGCAAACTGTTCAGTGTTACAGTTTTCTTTTCTGTTATGAAGCCTAGAAATACAGCATACCAATCTTCATAAAGTTCTAGAAGTCACCTTATCTTTCCTTGATATTTCCTTGAAACACTCCCTTGATATATATTCAGAACAATGAGGGACAGGCTGCAGAAGAACTAGCTTCCCCGATACCAGAACATTCCCAATGTTCCAGTGACCTGAAAGTGCCTGATCCTGTCAGCAGACAGCTTAGCTATTCCAGAGCAAAGGGCTATGTGAAAATGATGATGTCCTTGACCTACAGGGAGATCAGAGAGTTAGGCTCATAGAACCACCATCAAGAAAAAGGTCCTTGGAAACACTACCTTTGTCTTACTGAGATGAAGTATACATATGTCAAATTAATATTAAAAATTAGTTAGCTGTAGTATTTCTTGTCTTAACCCAATTCGATAGAACAAAACATGTTTACTTATCCTTCTAGAAGTGAATACAATATTGACTACTCTTAAGTTAAAGTTTTACTAGCTAAGTTTACTAACAATACTTTAAGATAGGCAAAAACTCAAAGGGAAGCAGAATGAGGGCCAATAATGAAAAAGAATATTTATTTATAAGCACGACCTGTATATAATCAGATCATTTAGTTACAAAGTTTATCTGCAGCACTAACAATATTATCAAGTGTTCTCTACAAAAAAGCTAAAGATATCCTCAAAAACCACCAGGTTAACAATACACATTATACTAAGCATATAAGTACGTTGTAAGAATGCCTGTTAAAATAATGATGCATATCAAGTATGAACCAGTCAGCCAACAGAATGAATATGGATAAAAAGAAAAAACAACAGCATTTAAGCACAAAAGTGCTTATCCCCAGGAAGAGCCAGGAACACCACACAGCTTTCATGCCCCCAGCCAGAGCACTAGTAAGATTAGTCAAAAGGTGATGGACAACTCACAGTAATTTTAACTTTAAATACTTAAAGCTAACACCGATGCGAGACTATTACTATGAGTACTGACTCTCCAGGTCCAACAGCTGAGACATACCTTAGAAGTTCTAAGTAACAGCAGCTAAACAGCTAGACAAGTTACTGTTTGCTTAAACCAGAACAGAGTTTTCAGTCTGTTCTACTTTTACCCTTTGTTTCCAACTTTTATCTTACTAAATAACTCTGCCCTCTATTTGCTTATTCTGTGTGTCTGGTACTGAGGACATGGGGAAAAGAGACAGTCTGGTGAAGGTTAAAAAAAGAAAAAATACTGTGCCAGCAGCCTCAAGCAGTCTGCACCCTGGGATATATGCTTAGGAAGCTCACGCACTAAGGAGTATTTTCTGCCAAGCTGCAGAGGGTCAGCAGGGCATCTTCTGTTGCCAAGCATCAGCTTTGGGAAACAGTACTTTCCAGAAGGTACAAATTTGAGCCTTTTCTGTAGGTTACCAACAGTACACATACCTCACCACTCACCCAAACCTGCAAACTCACATTGCGATTTCTGCATATACAAAAGTACTCTGTTAGTGCACTGAACACACCAAATGATGAACTGAGCAGTTTGAGGTAACGCATAGACGAACGCTCAGTCTTCAGGACACTTAGAAACACTTTGAACATCAGAAGAATGAAACCCCTGCATTTGGCTGAACCATGCTGTAACTGCAGAGAAAACAATGAAGTGAATGAAGAAAGTCCTCTGGGACTCATCTGGCATTTTGATTTATTGTACTTACGTTAAGTCTCCAATGTTCATTCCCACCACAGCCCTGACATGGCAAAAAATTTGTTTTGGACTAATATTTTATAGCTATATTCTTTATATAAAATGCCCAGGTTCTTACAAATTCTACTAATACCACTTGGATATCCAACATAGTGTTGATTCAGTGTGAGACCTAAGAATTAAGCAGCGTTTTAGCGGTTTAGCTTCCTCATTCCCACAGGATTCAATGTGCCCTCAGACATGAAACAATCTTATCTAGGGCACTTCTTGTGAATATTTTAATCTTTTTTCCTTTATCTTTCTAACCTTCATTTTTGCAGAAATATAGACCTAATTCCCTCAGCCTTCTTGCTAAAACTCTTCACTGGTGGTGTTGAGACTGAGGCATCCTAAGACAACAGTATACAAGGAGCAACCTGGTATTACCAAAGGGTAACTTCAGGCATAGAAAACTTACCTGTACTAAATAAATTTTAAACTGCAAGGTGCATTGCACTTCACAGTAAGTGCCAGCTCAATGTAATGCCTTTTTATTGGGTAGCAGGGCATTCTCCAGTTAAACCAGTTCACTGCTGTTTTAACTTATGGAACTCGCCAAAAAAAAAAGGAACAAAAAAGGAACATTTTGAAACAAACAAACAGCAAAGACTGTGATTGGTATTGCATTGACAAAGTCAGCAATAGGATCTCAATTACACTCTTCTACATGTATGTTTTATTACTATTATAAATTGATATTATAACCTTTTTGAAGCAAGAATCAGTGGGGAATAATTTTTTTGTTTGGCTTTTTGATTGGTTTTTGGGGGTTTTTTTTGTACAATTCTTAACATTGTTCTAGGCGTTTTGGGATCAATCATTCATCAGTACAATCATCCCTTTGCTCTTCTTTACCTTCATCACTCCAACAGTACCTCCAAACAACAATCTCAAAAAGATCACTGTGCCAGGCAATGAACAGTTAGGCTACAGAGGTACCCAAAAAGTTTTCAAACAAACTAGATAATTATGTAAACAAATTATCACAAACATGTCTTGCTATCTTCCAGACCATTTCAGAAAAAAATAAATAAATCTGTTGTCACACAGCACATCCGTATTTTCCAGGCACTAAGATGTTAGATCATTTTAATATTATTCCATATTATGCTAAAGATGGATCTGAATAAACTTGCAGGTGAAGTCTACAGAACTGAGCAAGTTTTTTTAAGGTTTTCCAGTCCAGATAGTTCTAAAAGCACTGACCTTTCTACTCATCCCAGAAGTTCCCTCTGACAACGGCAGGCATGCTTTTACCATTATATATGCTTCCAGCTACAAGATTTTTACCTCTCTGTTCCATGTATCACAACAGGAAAAATCCCCATCATGTTTAATTAAACCAAAAATGCAAACAGCATACTCACTCACACAGTCTATTCAGCTTGTTCTCAATCTGATTATTCACCTGTTTTGTACTGACTGCCATCTGCCCATTCCTCCTCCTGTCTGCCTCTGACACAGGCTTTGTACCATCTCATAAGCCTTTTTTTTTTTTTAGCACCTTCCTGCACACTTCTTCCAGGTCACCCATACCTGCAGTGAAAAAACTTAATTGCAAGATTGCTTCCGAGGCTCCCCAGCCACTACATTTCAAATCTACTCCAATGGAGAGAAGGTTTTGCCATGTAACACTTTGAAATCCTATATACTTATTTCCTGTTTTTAAGTATATTTATATACAGAAAACATCTATGCAGATAAATTATATGTATTAAATATGAATCTAAATATATTTACATACGTATTTAAGACAGGAAGTAGATTCAAGACCAAGTCAGCCACTACTCATGCTTATTTTCCCATTTAATTTGCAGCATGAGCACTAATCACCAGTAGATACATACAAGAGCAAGCATGCAGGTATTTTTATTTTAGGCCAACAATCCACTGCTTCATAGAACTTGACAGTTGTCTCCATTAACTCTATGGCTGTTATAGCCAAATCTTATCATGTGTTGAAAAGGGCGCTGGGATTAATTATGTAGTTCCAATCTGGCCTTTTTATTAGTATCAGGAATGTTCATTTCCTAAGTTGTACATGACAGTTGCTTAAAACTCCATCTGGCTTTTTTGACTTACACCAGGAACTTCCATGCTAAGAGTTCATGAATATATTAGTTGCACTATTTTTTCTCCCCTCTCCTCAAGAAAAAAAGTTTTCAACAAAACACTTAAGTACAAACAAACCTGTAAATGCCCATTAACATTTGGAAATTTAGGAAGTAACAAAGAAAGATTCTATGCTTCCTTACATAAGGAGGGTTTGTTTGAAAAAAGAAAAATAAATCTAAAAGAGCCTTCACTTAATACTTTGCCACTGACCTTTAGACCTGACACCCACTGCATCCTGTGGGAAACTTTTTCCAAGAGCCAACTTTCTTATAAGTCTTTTAGCAGATTTAAGCATCCAGACTACATTTTACATGCCTACATCTACAGAACTAAAAGGCTATTGAATAATGACAACATGTGCATGGACTTTCATATTCACATAAGTATCTGTCAAGCAATAAAATACAATGTAATGGAATCTTGAATGTGCTACACGCAGGTGCTTTTGAAGTAATTTTTTTTAACCCAGGTTTACCCTTACAGCTGCTACAAGTTTCTAAAATGCATGTAACTGCATTGCTGTCTGTCTTCCTGTATATGGTTTTAAAACAGATTTGCATAGCCTCCAAAAATAACAAAAGCACTAGAAAAAGCCCATGGATTCCTAGATTTGTATGATAAAAGCAATAGTGATAATTCAATTTCTTACTCAAAATGAAAATTCAAGTCCCTCTTAGATGTTTTGCCAATAAATTTCCTTAAACTCTGCAAGAGCATCTCACTTAAAGGAATTTGTTTACCTTTTAAGTGTCAAAGCACTGCACCTGTTCCTTTTCAGATAACCAGTCTCCTTGTCAAGTCTTATATTCCTCGTTTCTCCACCACAATGAGAAATGGTTTCATGCGTGATGGAACAGATCACTTGTGGAAAGTCACAGGGAAGATACCTTTGTTACTTCCATTGGCCATACCAGGACTCCCCTCCTGGTGTGGTTCTCCTCCACATCAACCCTTCTCCCCTTCTGTATATGGTTCCACTGCAGAATTACATCTCCTGTACAGTCATGTACGTGACCGCGCTACACCAGCGCTCATAAGGAAACTTTCCAGCCGTTCAAAACAAGCCATGGAGCCACACAAGGTCAACCACATTCACCAAGACAAGTAAGCAGGAATTTGGCTCTGTCACACTGCTAGAGCACTAACAAAAGAGACTAGATTATATTTAAGAAACACTTTTCATTTTTTTAAAATGAAATATTAGATACTGTTCAAATAAGGTGCCCAACATAGAATGAAACTACAAACACTGTGTTACCGCTGGATTTTACGCCAGCAAGTTTCAGCTAGATTTAGCAAGCAAGAAAAACACAAAGAATATTTGGTTTTGAGAGCTTATAATGGAGGGTTTGCTTCAATTTCACCCATCAAGTGACAGTATCTTCATTATGCATGACTAAATGCTAACTACAAGAACAACTCTGAAGCATCAGTACCTGAAGGCACAATTTCTCTCAATGACTTTGTAATGAGAAGTGCACAGTAATAGTATACAAAAGCCTTTATTTTCCAGTCTTAATATTATTGAAGCTTCTGTTGAAACTTTAGTTCTTTGGTTTTTATGGCTGTTTTAACAACAGCCATCAAAACTGCATTAGTGGTCCATCTATGTATGACACAGATCAAGGCTTCTGTCCAGTAAAGCCTCTCTCTCACAAATTATCTCCACAGCCACATTACTTCACAGTGGTTACAGTTCCCATTACCAAAAGGAGCAGGGGAATGAGCTGTGTCTCACTCCAAGTGATTCCTCTGATGTTTCCTAGGAGGACAGTATTATGCTCCTGGCATAGATCTCTTCAGCATGCTCATAGGAAATTTGCACATAAGATATTTGAGACAATGAGCAGCCAGTAACTACTCAGCTCTCAAAACCTACAGTAAGATAATACCAACGAATTTTCATGCATGACAACAGCAGGACAGGATGTACAGCGCAAGCTTACATAAGTCACAAGGCACTGCTGGGAACCAACAGAAGTGAACAGCATAAATGGCTCAGGAAAATGCTGATGTCACTCGTATACATTTGGGTTGCACTGGCCAAGTTTCTCTGATCCTAAAACTGGCCTTTCTAGCTATCTGTAAAACCTCACGGTTTGCTCTGTGTTACTGAGATCTTGAAAAAATAACCTGTTTTCAAAATTCCATGTTTCTTCCTAATATTAAGATGAGCGATAAAATATAAAATCCAAGACGACTCTAGATTTACTGTAGCACTTATAAGCAAGAATCTAAAGGAAAACAGAAAATGCAATGGAGAACTAGAAAAAAAGCATGTAATTATGTACACAAATATTGTTCCTAATACTTACTGAAAAAATAGTTCAAGCACAACTTACCCATTTTAAAATATGACCTCTGCAAACCTACTAAGGTCAATGAGACTTACAGTAGTTACTCAGTGAGCCCTGCCTGCATAAATTAAAGATGCCTAAGGGTAGCTACGAAACCGGGTATTTGATTTTTCCAGGGCACCTACATACTATGAATTAACAATGAATTGCCATTTTACCAAAGCAGCTTTTAGTTTTGTTAAAAAAAAAGAAAAAAACAACCCAAACAACGCCAACTGTATTGGTACTTACCTCCTCCTCAATACATAAAAGCTCTCCTATTTAATGTTAAAATTGATTATGGAAGTTTCATATTAACTTGAATACACAAGTGAGAAACTGTAGATCAAATTACTTTCAAAAAGCCCCTAAGATATAAGTCAAATAGTGCTTCTTCCTGGTGTATCCTTCTACAACAGACTGGGGGGTGCGGAGGAAGAGACAAGTAATCCAGCTGCACAAGTTAGTATAAAGCAAAACTGTAAAGAGGGAAAACTTAGCTCACTCCGGTCAGTATTAACAGCAGCAGCTCCCAACTCTGCACTTGACTGCTTTCACCTGTTACTGCAGTGGCTGCACATCACTTCAGAGCAGTGTGTGAACAACAGGTTAACTCCCTCACAGTTCTAGGATTCCTGTATTGAACTTTTTACCTATGGCATACTTAAGGCATTTGATTTTCTATAGAGAGCATTATATAAGGTGAGAAGGAGAATACTGTTCCTAAACCTGAACTGCTCAGCTTATCTTCCATCACACATGGAATGAACTTACTGTCACTCCCTTTATTATTTTCTTGCAGATACAGAAGCACCCTGAGATAGCATCAAGTTAATGCAACTACCCCAACCCTGGCAAGTACCACTGAATTATATCACAGTAAAGTTACAAACCAATACCAGAAGTAATTTCTTCATCATATCAAGTATACCAGAATACCACTCTTCCAGCTCCCTATGAAAATACCAAATCTAACACCATGTAGCTCAGATACACCAACTATCAGATAATCAGCCACATTAGAAATTCACAAGGTTTCCTTAGCAGTGGAAGAAGACACCATCTTTGTTCTAGACAAACACGAGTGAAAACACACCCACAAACTACTTGCACTGTGGAATGGCAGCTCTTAGAAAGCGTATTAGCGCACACTCTTCATAGAAATATGCAGTGTAAGATGACCACAGCACAGATCATGCAATATCACAGGTTATTAAACACTTTTTTAAACAACTGCCTATTTCCATCAAAGTGTAGCCACTACAGGAAAATTCTGCAAGCAAAACACTTGCATCCCAGCTATAGCCTCTATGCTTCTACAACAGAAATAACATCACGATCTACCTGTTATTACTATAGCAGATAAGCATTTCACAGTCATTACTATATTTATTCACAGTATGTTTTTGGAAAGCACTACTATTCCTGATTCATAAGCAAACAGAGGACTGATGCAGAAAGACTGATCCAAGGTCACAGAGTAAGTCTGTAGTAAAGTAAGAAACTTCATCTGGTTTTGCCTTCGTGCAACTAATACTTTCTATTAATGAGTCATTGCTGCTCCTCTAAATTATTCTGTGAACATGAAGAGACAACAGACTGCCTGTGGCATTCCAACTCTACATGCTAATAGCAGCTTCACTCCAGGGTTTTAAAAAGAAAAAAAAAAAAAAAAATCATGCCCAAGGGCCTTGTTCTATACTATCACAGAATCTCGCTTCAGCACTGTGCTGCTGTGGGGAAAAAACAGGATATACAGGAGATATATATATATATATATTATTCGGTAGTCTGCCTTGTTTGTGATCCAACTCTCTCACTAGAGAAACAAAAACCAGTTCCCGAATAGTTTTACTCCCTCATGCTACAGACCACCGGGCAAGGGCAAAGTGCAGGGAAGAAGGGACAGTCAACCCAGGAGACAAGTTATGCAAAGCTGGGGGCCAGGGCGGGGGGCAGAAGGTCTTACAGCCCACAGATGGGGGAAAGAAAAAAAAAGAAAAAAAGCAGCACATTTTCTATTCCCAGGTCAACGAGGTCACAGTGCGGTATGGAGGGAGTACAGCCCCCAAGGGTGGGAAAGGGACCCCCGGCAGGCGGGGGGAGCACGGTGACGGGTGCGGAGCTCCCCTCCCTCCCCACAAGAGCCCCGTTCCACCCCGCAAAGTGCAGCGGGTGGGGAGCCCCCTCCCCAG
>JAVJGI010000040.1:1182150-1243009 GCA_035590275.1 Ibycter americanus
CCCCGCGAGCGTGTTCTTTCTGGTTTTAGACCGTAATTAGATTATCTTTAGTTATTACTCCACTCTCTCTGCTGAATAGATATGCTTTTACTCTCTTTTTAATTATAAGGCTGGAAATCTTTTACTGTGGTATATCTTTTTTCTTGCTGTGTTAACTTTTCTCTCTAATGTTTCCCTAGATCAGAACAACATCTGTGTACACCACAGAGGCTGTGGCTCCCATGATTTTTTGATGAATGGACCTCTACCAACATTCAGCATTACTTGCAGAACAACATGCACCACTATTACCTAAAAATTAATCGGAAACATTATTTGAAACATTGGTTAATGTAGCTCCAGGGACTGGCTGTGATTTAATTAATATGTCTAACTCTACCCCATCAAAAATTTCTTCTGCAAAACCTCGGGTGCTGATGAGACTGGATGGAGAGCAGAGGGAGTGATCCAGCCCCAGCAACTAAGCTGCAGTCCTGAAGGGTGGTGTGTGATGCTCTGTTTCACTGTGTTAGACCCCTGCTGGTGGGGATATATCAAATATACAAAAAAATTTGGCATCAACAATTTCCCCAAAGTCTCTTTCTTTTGTAGGAAGTGGATAATATTCATTAATTTACCTACCTGGTTAATTATTTCAGATATCTGAAAGTATGCTATTGTTTTTTTCTGCAGTGATCAGTAAGGCAAAATCTACAAAATAAACAACATTGGCAAAATCTAAAAAACCCAAACCAACACATTTGGGCCATTATCTTGCTCAGGGCTAACTGGCATGCTTGGCTACACCTATATTTTTAACCTTCTACCATCCAAAACAGGATGGCCTCATCCAGACTGCACCAGCTCTTTCAGGGTGTGCAGGAATTGTTTGGGAAAATGCTAGCTGGCCGAGATAAAACCATCACTCTTCTCACAGTGTAAGACAGGGAGGATTCAGTCCCAGTGCCCAGGAACTTTTCCTGCATTGTTCCATCCATTTGTATGGGTGTAACCTGCATGGCAGCTCTGCTGATTTATGTTAAAATAAATCACGTCTTTAAAAAACAGGGGAAAGGAGGATCCACAGCTGTAAATCAAACATTGCAACT
This sequence comes from Ibycter americanus, assembly GCA_035590275.1. NCBI lineage: Eukaryota > Metazoa > Chordata > Aves > Falconiformes > Falconidae > Ibycter > Ibycter americanus. The sequence goes on from JAVJGI010000040.1 coordinate 1,183,239, forward strand.
CTGATACTTGGAAAGATACTGAAACAAATTATTTGCTTATCCCTAGAGGATTGTAAGCCTATGAGAAGCAGCCAACATGGATTTGTTAAGAGTAAAGCATATCACGTGAATTCAGTTTAGTTCTTTAACCCAGTGGATAAAGGCAAAAGAGTTTTGTCTTGGCTGTAGTAAAGCTCTTGGCATAGCCCCGTGAAATGTCCTCACGGACTGATGAAGAAAACTGGTCTAGATGAGCACTGCTTGACCCAGATGATACCCCACATTAGCAGGCAAAGTTGAGCACGTCAGGTCCCTGAGGCCACTTTCTGAGGTGAGGCCTGAGGAAGCCTCCACTGGCTGGACGAAGGCATGAGCTAAAATGTCTGAGGAGGAACATCCTTGTTCAGAGGAAATTGCTATGAGGCAGAGAGCACAACTGCCTGAAAAAGTCATGCTCAAAGAGAACATATAAATTATTCACTTTCCGCCACTGAGGTCATTTGGGGCTGACAGGTCTGCCCCAATTCCAGGATGGTTAGACACTTTTGTTGCCAAGCTTCCTGGTGATATAAAGCATACTCTTATACAGTTTCCAGAAGATAACGTTCTGGGAAGAGATGCAAGTGTTTTGGAAGACAGTGTTAGAATTCAAGTAATCATGATAACTTGTAGAAATAGCCTATCATTGATAAAGTAAAATTCAATAACAGTGAGTGCAAAGTGTTTCACCTTTGAGAGAAAAATGAAATGCAAAAAAACCCCAAAATGGTGATTTTTGGTCTGTGCTCCAGTATAGTAAAAAAGGAGTACAGGGCTATATTAGAGCAGAGGCTGAATATAAACCACCAGATAAGGTACTGTTGAGCCATCCTCATGTATGTCAGATCTAAGAGATGAAAGGCTATTATTCCACTCTATTTAGCAGGGGCAAGACCTTTCCTGGGGTATGTGTCCCATTTTGGGCGCACATACTTTAAGAAGTAGGGTGTGTGTATGTGCATGCATACATCTGTGTATATAGGGGAGAGCTCAGCGAGAGCAACAAGAGTGCTGAGAGATTTAGACAGCGTGACCTATCAAGAAAGGGTGAACAAGGAGGGGGTTGTTTAGTTTAATAAAGAGAACATCAAATGTGGATGTGGAAAAAGGCTTCAAACAGACAACAGTGCTGCAAAGGGGATACTCACCATTTGTTCCCCAGGCCAAGAGCAGCATTAAAGAGGCATTTGTTATACACTAAGAGCAACCTTGCTTAGACATCAGTAAAAACTTAGTAATCATGATAATTTACCTACTGGGGCACGTTTACTGCGAAGGCTATGAAAGCCCAGGACAGGGGCAGCAGGTGTCTTTGGAGGGTGTAGGTGCCTTTCATCACACCTTGGAGTGAGGAAGAGGTGTGGTTTGAGTTCCCCTCTCGCATAGTGGTTCACGGGAAAGGAGCCTGCCCATTTCCCTGCTTTCTGTCAGCCTCCACCGCAAGGCAGGAGACATTTCCAGCAGCAACAAACAGAAAGTGGCTTTGGATTTTTTTGGTGTCTGTTCGGTGTTCCTATCCCTTATGATATTCTTAAACTTTCCATTGAATTCACATTGATAATGTTTTTAAAGCAAGAATTGCTACTTCTTTTCACTAGGTACTATTACAAATGACAATTTCTTTAATTTTTTTTTTTTTTTAACTGAATATTTAGTTTGGTCATTTTGAAGAGTTGGGATAATTTGTGACTGTATGGTTGAGGTTGCACTATGCTGCCCTTTAGTATCACATGCCAGCATCACGGTAATAACATTACCTTTCTTGCTGGTACCCAGTGTAACACTATACCTTTGCCTTCCAAATTCTTTCTGCCTTCCCTTAGTACCACATTCACACTCTGGAAGCTAGCCAGATCCACGTCTGAAGGCCAAGGGGATCAGAAAGGGTGAGGGAACAGACAAACAGTGTTTTCTCTGCAGTCCTACGCTCTCAGGTAGGAGCTGACAGGTCAGCAACAGTTTCTCTGAGGAGGGCTAACAAACACAAAACAGCTTGGTGAGGGAGAGATGGATGGATGGAGAAGCAGGAGAAGGCCTGAAGGGCAGATGCGGCTCACACCATTTCCCCATCCTAAAGCAAAGGTAATAAGAAGTGAATACGCAGCCTCTCTCTCCTAATTCTAGACTGCCTCTGGCAGATATGTTGTATTTTCTGGTTTTGCCTATTGCTGTGTTATATTTTTTAACAACTTTCATCAAATGAGTGTGAATAGCATATAAAAGCAACAAGAAAGCAATCACAATAATATCCAGAAGAACAGGCAGCAGTTTCTTTCTTTGGGATATTCTTTTGGGATATCTCTCAGCTCCTCCACCCTCTTACTTTGATTAGCTGTTCTCCCCCGCATCTGAAATTACGTTAATTTGTTGGCACAGTCATTTGGGACATGATGAATTTTGAAACTATGGTTTTAAAGCCAAGGAAAATCCTACCAACTCATGCCTGAGAAGTCAGGAGCTGTCAAGAGAAACATTGCTTTTTTCTGAACCGCCTCAATCTTCAGCTTCTTGTGTTTGTTTCCTCTGTGCCCTGTAGGAGAGTAGAAGCGGGCCTGTGGTCAACAGGCACATGACCTTTCCAACCTGAGCTTTGTTTAAGCCTGAAAAGAAGGGAATGTGACCTTTGCAAGTCATTTGTGGCATCTTGCATTTGGCTTTAAGCTTTGCATCAGTTGTCCTAATCCCAGCTTGTTGTTCAGTCATAGCATCTCATGCACTCTGTGCACTAGTGCTGCTGCATGAGTGCTAAAGACAGATACAAGCAGACACAGAGGCATCACACTGGCAAATTTCACAGACAGATTTTCATTATGCCATGAATTGAAAAGCCAGTCAACTTGAGCTCAAGCTGTACGAGACTCTTGTTCGTTGCAATGCACCCCAGATTTGTCTCACTTAAAAAGCTTATAAAAATTATTTGCTATTTTACCTTTGTTTTCCTTCCTATACTGGATGTGAAATAACTGTATTGTATTGCACTGCACTTTTTTGCATGCGAGTTGCTTTGCACGCTTTAACATATTAATGAATGGAACTCTTCAGAAGCAGAGAGGGAAGCATTTGCACGTCTTTGAGGCAATTATCCCAAGCCTGTATGAGGTATCTTAAGCTTTGTGTAATTCAGAAGCTAAGAGAGAGCCCTTATGCACGCTCCAAATTAGGAAATTTTGAGTTCTAAGGGCTTTTATTATTATTTTTAAAATTCAGCAGATCTATGTCTTAGCAAAAAATTCATAAACTTTTTGGGAGTGCCAGAAGGATTTTGGCTCCTGCGAAGGAGCAGCCAGTACAGGAAGGGGTATTGAAGTTTGGAGAAGCTAGGGATGCTCGTGCCAGGGATGCTCGTAGAAGGAATGGTTTAAAGGATTTTGAAACTGATGGTTGGTGAGGTTGACCACCTGGCACATGAGCTTGGATGAGGTCCGCAGCTTGGTGACAGGTGGTTTTCTTCCTAAGCATTAGCTCTGTCAGCACAAACCCATTAATCAGTTTTAAATAAATGTCACTGTAAATACAGAATCTGGCCTGAATCTGGCAAAGCGCTAAGTACCTCCATCCCTTTTCCAATGAAGCTGGAGTCGCAGGTGGTCTGTCCTTTCAAGAATTTGCCGCTATTCTGTGAAGAAGTAGAAAGAAAGTGTAAAAGGCTGAAAAAGCCTATGTTTCTCCGAAAGGATATCTGACCTCATGAAAGGAAAGTTATAGTCTTTCTTCTCTTTGTTACCAGTGTTGTAAAACTGGTATTTAAATAGTACTTTCTCCCTGTGATTTCAGGGGAAACAGAATATATGAAAGCACCCACCTTTTCCAGTAACCTCCTCCCCACCTCTGAAAAATCCCCAGACAAACCAAGCAAACAAAAAAGCAAACTAAGAAAACCAGGGTTGCTGTCTCATTGATGTAACAGTAAAAAAAATCAAACCTACTGAGAAATTTCTTATTTTCAGTACTGCTTGGTATGTCATTTTTGTGGAGCACTATGTTCTGGTGATGCCCATCTGATGAGGTAACAGGAACAATCTATCAGCATTGCCATTATAAACCTCATTACAAACCTTTATAACCTGCATGTGCATATTTGCTGTTACTTGGTATTTGTTATAAAAACATTTTATTTTCTTTTTAATGACTTGGTAATTTTTAAAGTAGAAAAATATAAAAGGTTTCAGAAAGCAAAAAGGAACAGCAGTTTTAAAAGAGAGAGAAGAATCTACAAATGACAACACTTAATTATTTTTAGTAGTAATAGCTTTAAGTTTTATTTGTATTGCAGTAGTGCCCATATACTCTGTAAATTAGGTGCTGAACAAACACTTGAATTTTTTTTTTTAATGGATTTAGTGCTGGCAGAAAGCCTTGGGTTGAAAGCCTTATGAATTCTTATTTATTATTTTTTTGTCTTTGATAGTGCCCTAGTATCTGTCTGAGATGTGGCTTTTATTGTGATAGATGTTGTACATGTACTCAATTACCTCTGTTGTGAAAAGCACTTTAATGCATGCTTTCTTTTAAAAGGGAGCTGAAACACTCGCTGTGGAAAAGAGCATATTTGCAGAGCAGAGAACAAGCCTTATCACATAAAGCATATAAAGCACATATTTCTTGCAAAGCCACGCTGTAGAGGTGCAGAAGAGATGTCTGAGCAGCCTCCAAATGTGCTCCTGTATTTCCATGGCACTTAAGACATGAGCTCTTGGCTCAGATGCTGGAAGCAGTGCAGCCATGTTTGTGCAAAACTCTTACCGCACTAATCTGTAGGTGCTCCATGGAGCTACCTAGCTTGGGTGGACCTCCAGGCTGGTGAGACCACATAGGTGCTAGGCCTAGTTTTTGCCTTCATTCTGTCTGCACAGGAGGATGTACTCCTTCAGCCTAAGACTAAATTCCTATGTATTGCAGCTGGATTGGGCTGCTACACCTGTGCAAAGGCCCCATGGACTTTACGGTCTCTGTACTACCTAATGAAGGAGCGAGTATCCTATTGGTGACCTAAAAAAAGCAGAAGGAAATAAAAAAAAGCACTTTGCTCTCCATTTTATGGAGACCATCATTTAGGTATTGGTATCCCCCTAAGTTGCTTGCCCAGGATCACAGGGGGTTACAGCGCACAGACACAGCTGGATCCCAGGATCATACACAGAACCATGTTTCTGACACAGTTAGTAGTTGATCCCAGACTCCTTCATTTGTAGTCCAGTGCCTTGCACAGGATTTAATTTGTCCAGAATCCCTCTTGGACAGATGGCTTAATACAGTCTAATTGCTTTTTTCTGCCCTCAACTAAGCTTGTCAGCAGAGTCAGCCTATGATGTGGTTGAGGATAAAAGCAAACAAAGGAATTGAGGCACTTCTAATTTTGGTAATCTACCGTTTATCCCCTTCTCACTATCTAGTCTATGCTCTTACATTTACTTTAGTTTTTACTTTAGTTTTCTTAGATTAACCATTATGGCTCAGACTGGATCTAATCACACACGTACTAACTCTTTGGTTGAATGCAGCGTGCCCAAACAAAGCCTATTGCACTCTTTTTTCATGACGAGTCACGCACACTGTTCATGTAGATTCACATTTAAGCCTCCCTGTCTCGTGATGCATGCTCTGCCTCTAAAGACTGAGCGAGCAGTAACTTTCATTAAAAAAAAAATCATAAATATATTTTACTACTTGGACGTAGTGCAAATGCACAACCGACTTGTTGGCTCGATAGATGTAATTGCTCTCAAGGAGCCTTTATGGTCTATTGTTTCAATTATAAGTGAATTACATAGTCCCCAAGTACTTACTCACTCTGCTTTCAAGGAGAGTGAAAAGACCAAGTCAAGGGAGGAGATTAGACAAAAAGGGTGTCATTTCGTTGAAACTCTTCACCTTCTGAGTGAGGAAGGGAAACACATCAAGCACAGTCCAAGCCATTCATGAATGGCATATTTTATCTGTCTGAAACCACTACAAGACCTAATTGTATAGATTCAGACGCTGAGAGAGGAAGGCAAAAACTGAAGGTAATATATGCATGGAAAAGATAAAGTTCATGAGAGATGAGGCAAGGAATGGAATGAAACAATCTTCCTGTGAGAAGTGATTGGGCAAAGGGAAAAGGAATGGAAAGCAAGGATCGGGATTAGATGTCTAAGAAGCTGAACTGTATTTTGAAGGATATTCTGTTGTTTTTCTCGAGTAGAAAAGGCTTGTGGATCTTCAACTTCCAGTACCACACACTCGCCATCAGAAATCATGACATTCTTCAAGATACTATAGCAAATGCTAAAATTAGGCAGCAGGAGCACAGATATGATATTACTTTGTAAAGTAACACCTTCAAGTAACAGTCCTCCCAAGACAAAGGACAACATATGGCAATGCTTTAGTGATTACTTTGAATGAGTTCATCATAAATAAGAGAAAGGAAGTAGTCTACAATAACAGAACAATGCACGAACAATAAGCAAAGATATTCTACATATTTCTGCTGTGAAGCCTCTGAGAAGGGACGGTATTATAATAGTTCCAAATTTACACATAAAAATATTGGTGTTTTAACCTGTATTTCATCAAGGACAATTAATTTGTAATCTGGAATGTGAATGGTTAGATGAATCCCTTGGGATTTTGATTCAAAAGACCTTCACATGTTTAATTTTCCAGGAGAGGATTGACAGCTCAGTTCCAGTGTACAAGACCCTCTGAAAAATCCCAGATTCAACTGAGATCAAGAAATAATATCAGTGGAAACACTGTTCAAATACAGCAGAGGTGTGTGCACTGCCAACATCCCACAACCACTAAACAGAAAAAAATATGCAGGATGATTTGTGGTGTTGATGAAAGGACATCCCTAACTCCTGAAAGGGGAGCGAAGTGTTGGTTTACTTGTCATTTGGTGACTGGTTGGAGGCTTTGCACATTGGTTGTCATCTGTGTCTTGGTGCTTAAATTGTGGACATGATTCTTGAGGACGTTCCTGGTGGAGATTTTCTCTACCCAGAGGGAGGTTGGAGAGATCTCATGGAAGATTACAGGGAAGCACGTGGAGAAAACATGGGGTTTAGAGATGGATTCAAGAATGAGGGAAGGCTGTAGAGACAACTCAGAGTTTGCAGACTCCTGTTGAACAGGAGAGTCAGGAGGGAAGAGCTGCTCTGGAGACCAACTACACAAGAGTAAAGTTCAATCCAAGAGACAAAGTCAAGCAGGAAAACATGGATAGACAAACAGACTTGGTGCCTGAAAGGTTGAAGAAGGAAAATTGGACAGCAAGGAAGCAGAGTGTGCCCTGCCAAAAGAGAAGAGACAAGCCTAATCAGGCACCGAGACCTAGAGTAAGAATGGGATACACAGAAGAAAATGAGAGCTGCTGAACAGGGAGCCACAAAAACTTGTCCTACTCAGTATCCTTTTGCCCACAGTTGATCAACAGGAAAACACTTGCGACAGGGCAAGTCCTCAATCACAGCACACAGCGCCACATGGAGTCTTGCTGGGAAATATCTTGATGTAGCTTGGCTCCACGGTTGTGGACTTTCTCCTGTTTTGGAGGTCCCTTCTCTGTCACCCAGGGAACAGGCATGCAAGAGATCCTCTGGCAGCACCTGCTGCATTTGGTCTGAGAGAAAACAGGTGAAAGAGATCCTGCTTTTGAAAGGTTGCTCTGCTAAGCCATGCTGGGTCTGGGGAAATTTTCAGTGGTGCGGAAGCATCACTGCAGCCTCTTGGAGGATTGTAAATTCAGGCACCAAGGTCCACCAGACTTAGGCATCGCTGGCATTTGGTTGTAACCAGGACTACTGGGAACCACACTTTGGATTTTGGGCAAGGTCACATTCAGGCTTTAGACAAATGAAAGCATGTGCATGGCACGGCTGCTTCACATGGTCTGAAACTGGTGCTGCCAAGGACATGTGTGTGATAAGAGCTTCTTCCCTTTCTCTTCGCCCCAGATTTTAGGTGGCTACATTGAGCTGAAGCCCTGCAGTAGGCAGTTTCATCTTTGATTGCCTTCCAGTCCTGAAGGATTTCTAAGCAACTCTCTGCAAGGACTTCAGTTCTGCATTGCTTCACCTTCATGCAGAAACAGTGTACCAGCTTACTGATTCGCGGCTGTCTCGTACCTCTGTCCTAACAGCTAAAACCACCCAGGGACCACACTTTGGTCCTGAAGGCAAGTGTCATGGCGATACTAATACAGATAAACATCCACACACACCTTCAAAACAGGTGACCACATCCAGCTTACCAACTGGAAACCATGCAGGGTTCAGTGTCCAGCTGATCTCTAACATTTCCCTCCTTCTGAAACTCTCTCTGAGTCATCTCACCGTCACCATCACCACCATCAAAGACGTTATAATTTCTGACATACTCATTTCTCCAGCTGCTAGGTCACTGTCTGGGACTTTCTCATGCATAATGGCCAGCTGAGACTCTCTTTGTTAGTACCTCACCACAACTTAGAGGTGATATCACTCTTCCAGAGTTACAGTGTCATATGGCCTTTAGGTTAGATCTTGTAAAACCAGCGCTGCTTGCAGTTATTAGTGCCTAGAGCCCAGAGTGGTGCTGAGCTTTTCCCGTTGACTTTATCTGTCTCTTCATGCATCCTTAAATCCCTAGGGACTGTGTTATGAGTGAGGTGTAACTTTTGTTTTTTGCTGAACAAAATGCCAGCAGATTACATTTAACTTTTCTCTGGAACTGTACAGAAATTTAAAAGCTCTCTGAGCACAGGCTCAGAGCCTGACTGCCTTTTTTTTTTTTTTTTTAGGTAGTAATTATTATTTTAATCCCATTCGTTGCTACCTATGGGAGTAACAATGATGAAAACTTGAATTGACATATCTAAACCACACACAATGCTAAAATTCCGATTCAGAGACTTGTGGTGTGCAGGACTCAGCTATGTCAGCTATACCCTCTCTAACAAACTGACTCAGTGTGCAAGGTCGCCTCTTATCTGTAGCATCTTCTAGTAGAATTAATTTAGGGAATTATCTAGGACAGGTACATTGTTTTCTCTAGTCAATAGAGGGAAATCTATGCCTATCTAGCTACTGGAGACTCATGTTTGCTACACTGTCCACACAGGCTCTTTGCACCTCTCTGGCAGGGCTTTTTATCTCTTTTGATCACTACAGGATCTTTTTCTTTTTTTCCTTTCAAAAGTTTTCACTAACAATAGGGGTTTTATCCCCTTTTTCCCAGCTGGGATATCCATACTCCAGCTCTGGACTCTGTGCAGGTTTTGCGATGAGCTGTGTCACCTGTGAAGGGATGGGGTCAGCACTTCATCCCAGGAGAAAGAGCAATGCTTCCTGATTAAGGTATTTCTGTTTGCTTAGGGGAGCCAGACCTAAAGCACAGCACTTTCCACTGTATCTGCTGGTGACTTGGCCAGATATTTGCCTTCTCTGTGTGCATTTGCTCTGTTTTCAGGTGTCCAACAGCCTTGTTTGGACCCTTCTTCCATGAACTGGTCCAGCCAGGCACTGTTTATGTGTCCCAGGGCACCCCTAAATGCATCCCATCTTCCTAATGGGATGAGATATGGGCATGCAAAATCCTCCCACCCAACCACCCCTCCTTGCTTATGAGAGGAAACCTGCGTATGTGGGCCAGAAGGGCACCAAGAAGACCTTCAGGTTGCACAGCTGAGAACCAGAGCTGCAACCGGTGCTACAAGATGCCTCCCCACCCTGCAGCCTGCATCGGTCTGTGGGTGTGTTTGAAACTCCCAGCATACAAGCTGGTGCCCATACAGCAACAACAAGCTGTTCCTTTCCTCTAATGTGTTGCTGTAACATAGTACAAAACACCCAGGACTGACTTGGGCGGGTGGTGTGTGTGGGGTGTATGCTTTTGTCAGACACCAATTATTTCCTGGAATAAATAGGTGGACGTAAGCTAGTGTAGGTAGGTTTCAGATGACAACTGGGATATATACAAATTGTACAAGTGAATAAAAGAAGATCCAAGCAAGTATGTAAGGAAGTAACGAGATACCGAATAATTCTTGATAACAATAGAATTGTAATGCTAACATAATTTAGAGCATAAATTATTCTAAATTCAAGTATTATTCTAAATATAGTTTTGAATAATAATCTTACATAATTCTACATAAAATGGCAGGAGTGACAGCTGAGCTTTATAGCCAGCATAACTGAAAGCAGTTTTCAGAGCGATTTTGGATAAAGAAAAGTGATTTGAATAAAGATCTCTTACTTCTACCTGACTCTAGAATAATTTCCGTCATATTTTCCAGACTTTTTAATAAAACACAACATTAAAGTGTCCAGTTCACTCTAAGTGGTGGTTTATTCTTTGATGAGCCACTGGGCTGCGCTATTACTCTACATTTTAAGGCTTCATGTCTCAATCACAGCTTCCAACATGTTCAGAAGAATGACTACTGCTAGTGGCAGATTTAAATTGTACAGTAGCATAAGAATTTGGTCAATAATTAATGCCACAATAGCAAATAATGAGCTGAATTTTAGCTCAGTCACAATTTTTGTTTTCTTTGTGTACCTGTAAATGCATACAGTAAACCAATTACTGTTGGATCAAAATAGGTTTCAGGCACATTAAAAGTATCTAGTGATGCAGATTACTCATAATTGAATACTGCAGTCCAACTATGAGCTTCTTTGCAACCAGATGCTCTGTTGTCTATAAGTAAATGGAAAGTCTAATCCAAATTAAAAAAAAAAAAAAAGAAAAGAAAAGAAGGCTTAGCTTCAGTCTTCATTTTTGTCCATTTTTTTACAGTGTTGTCTCTTCCCGTTGATCTTAATGATTGAGCATCCACGTTCATCTCTGTATTTTACAGCCTTGGTTTTTAAAGGTGTTGCTCCAGAAAAGTATGCAGCAGTCAATATACTAAAATATTAATAATATTTTAGCCAGAGCAAAGAGATCAAGCAAGTGGAAGTAACCCCCTCCTCTCTGGCAGCCTGCTTGGTCCTTCTGATGTTCAAGGTTGCATTGTATATTGCTTTTTAATTTTTTAAAATTATTTTTCAAATTGTAATATTTTTTTATTATTATTTATTTTTTTATTTTCAGTGGTCGAGCTGCAGTTCAAGGTGATGAAGATTCCCTGCATGTGCTCGCTGGGCTTTAACCTTTCTCAGCCAGTCAGCCCTAGATTTTGTTCCAGGATAAAATCCTGGAAATTCTGTGTACAATTTACAAGAAAGTATGATTTACTTGCCAATATAGTTTCTCCTCTCTCTCAAGTTATCCACAATTTTAAAATACTTAGGAAGTCTTCTTGTTAGACCGATACAGTGCACCAAATCTGCTTGACTGTGGCAGCATTAAATCAGAAAATAAACTTCACATATCTGAAATACAGCTTTAAGGAGCATAGTGCCTCTGGTATTATTCTGTATGTTTTATATTGTGGCAAGGCTGCTAATCATGGACTGAGATTCCATCAGGCAAAGTACTGTAAAACACAAAACTGGATAGTAACGGCCAAGATCTCACAATATCCAAGTAGTTTACTGGGGCAATTTATGTTGTGATTGGTACGTCTTCTATGGGGTCTTCAGATCAAGAAATTCAATGGGTTAGGCATTATCTTGAGTGAGGTCGCAAAAAGTGCCTAAGTGCTTTTTCTATCTGGCAGCTAGTCCAGGGCTGTTAGAATGTGAAAATGTCCTGGTGGTCTCTGCAGCGTGTGGTGTGATCTCAGACCAGAGTTTACCACACACATGTTCACTCTGGCTGGCAGTGTCTCGAGAGGTCACGGACTCCATGGCCAAGGAATGACCCATCCTAGACAGTATTTCTATCAAGTCTGATGCAAGGTGTGACAGGGGAATAATGTTTGAAAATTGGTTTCTGTGCTGACCAAGCTGCAGAGGTTATGCAGCCACTTGAGGTTCCAATACCGTCAATCTATTATCTCTCGGAAACATTATATTTGCTGTAATATCTTGCAAATGGTTTTAATTTTAATGCACAGCTTGATCTATAATTAGTTAACAAGTCTCTCTTGAGCCAGCTATGACAATGATTACTAATTTTTAGTAGCGTATTTATAGAACTGGTCACTAAGATATATGTAGTTCCTTATCTTTTTACTGCTGTCCTGGAGCATGTAATTATTTTACTGGATCTAGGGACATAGCTGAAAACGATTTTCTAAATATATTATCAATAATACAGTAACCATTAAAATAAATTTTAAAAATAACTCATTTACCTTTTCTCCATTAGGAACATTTATTCACTCTTTACATTATGCAAGGTCTGGACAGTGGAGTATGATATTTAGAGCTTTCTTTATCGTTATTTTCTTATTCTGGTTCACCAGGACTATTATAATCAGGCTGCAAACATACTTTTTTAGAGGCAAACAAATGACTGTTTTCACCATGCTTTTGACTTTTCCCTGAATCACATACTGTTAATGATTTTTATGTAGGCTTGATTTTGATCTTTGGTGCCAAATGTGGCCTGATAAAATAGTGATTTGATGTCTTTTAGAGACACTTGTTTTGACATGTCTTTGGAGCCCTGGCGGAGAGACGTTGCCTCTGGGAGCAGATGAAGTGGACAGGGAGGAGTGTGTTTTTCTCCTGGGGGGTGAAAGCATCCCAGTGCAGATCAGTTCGTGAAACATCCTTCCCTGCAAGGCCAGCTCCTTGCCCTCTGAAAGAGGCTTTAGCATCCTTCACACACAGACACTTGCCTTCACACTCTAACAAGATTTCTAGAGGGTCGACTGCACTCACCAAGGGTGTTGGCCCGAGGGACGTGGCTCTTGGAAGTGCATCACCCTGAGCTGCTGATGGCAAAGCAGCTTATTATCAAAATGCCTCTCTTCCAGAAAAGTAAAAAGCCTGATTTCTTGCTTTTAATCCTTTTTCACCCTTTCCTGAAAATAAATTAGATATTTCAGTGCCACAGGGTCTGCCAGCAAGGACTGATCCTGCCACCCGAAAGAACACTAGCTACTTTTAGCTTTTGGCTTGCCTTTTTGCCACGGCTCCCCTTCCCCTCTTTGCCAGGGCACTGTGGGCAGCCTGCTGTCACACACCCAGATGTGGCCTTGCCCAGCAGAAGGCATCTGTTCCCTCTATTGTACCATTTGGTGACATCCCAAGTATCTCAGACAACTGATGGATTCCAGCTGATCTACCCATTTCCTAGGAATAAATATCCTGGTCAATGGTGTAACAGAAAGTCATGAACTAAACTTCTCTTGGACACTGATTTCATGGGTGCCCTGAAAGATATTGCAGTGAGGGGCAAGAAAAGAATTTCCAGGCACTTTTTTATGCAACACAGTCAGATGTGTGCTACTTAGCTTGCAACTTTTGTTCCCAGGGAGTGCTTTTCAATGTCCTTGCCCAACAAGTGCAAACTTCTCTCTTAACCCAGCCACCTCCTCATAAAATGGTAATTCTAACTTGGAAACAAACTTGAGTAACTCTCATAAACAGAGTCTGTGTCAGTGCATGTTGTGAAGAATACACAATGTGAGTCAGAGCTGAAAAAGCAGGGGGTTTGCAGGAGGACCAAGTACAGGCATGGATGTTAGATGCTTAAAAGAGGACGTCACTGTCAGAGATTCTCCACTTTAAAGTGCAGTTATCATCTGGAAAGTGTAAAAGTGACATCCTGGTATGCCACATTTATTCCTCCTCCGCAATTTCTATTCCAAATTCACTCAGTCTTCAAGTCAATACCATGTTTTTTTTCTCTGACTGCCAGCACAGCTAGCTCAGCCTGTTACCTGAGAATCAAGCTGTGTTCTTTCTGCTTATTAAAACATCGCCAACTGCAAAGCTTCTGGAATCAGACATTAACTGGCAATACTGTGGGAGAGGCAGGGGAGCTGAGCATGACATGGCTAGCACATCCCTAGCTCCAGGAAAGAGGGAGAGAGCAAAAAAACAAACGGTACTTAAACTCAGCACATATGCCTCAGGAGACCCACAGAGAACACATATTTACAGCACCTAGGTGCCATTTTTATGCAGTTACTTTTCTGACTATCGCTACATTTCATGATGGAGCAGGTAAATAGGGAACCAAAGAGCCCTTTACTCAAGTCTCAGCTGTGCCAGATTTCCAAAGAATTCATTATAAATGAAACAGGTGAAAAAAACATGAAGCCAGGATTTATTTACTATTGACTTGCTCTGTCATCTCTAAACTGCAGCACCTCCTGTAGCATGTGGACCTGGCCAAGGTGCACTTACTCCTTCTCTTGCATTGTGCGTGTTTAGTTGCTGAGAGACTTTAAACAGTATCTTCAGAAAGGGATTAAGATTTCTGGGTAAAAGGAGTGAACAAAAGCTTTAAATAGTTCAGAACTTGTGCTGGGTTCAGAAAAGCGTCGCAAAGTCCACATGCTTACCTGGAGCTTAGCTGAAGCATATGAACTCCTAGTGTCTGCAAATGCAGGCAGGAGCTCTCACGAGGTCTCTCAGGCTCTGGTGCTGCTCATCCCACCTGGAAACACTGCCGGCTTGAGTTGGTGCTGCTTTGCACCCCGTTATAACCACTTATTTCTGCAAAGACTGAAAGCAAAGAAGGTGCAAAATGCTAGAGGATTACAGCGTTTCAGCACCTTCTTTCACACACAGGCACTGAAATGGATAATGAATGTTCAGAGCTGCTGAGTCTGGTTCTCATCCCAGCAGCTTTACTGATGTCTAGAAAACACCTGCTTTCCTCGAGGGCAATATGGCTACTGAAGGCAGCAGATGAGCTGCCTTAGACAACGTTCTTGGTTAAATTCCAAAATATATAAAACTAGTGAGCCTTCTGGGATCTTCATTTCTCCCAGCTGAAGATTGCACAGCTAACAGGTCCACTGCCTGGAAAATTATAATCTGATAACTCTAAATTATCTGCCAGTTTGGTGGTCTCCAAAGGAAAGTCAGAGCCTGCGCACAGAGGATGTGGTCCCTGACTGCTCATCATGAGCCCGTTAGCTGTGGCATCATGCAAACTGACTGTATCAGTCAGTTATTGGAGTGGCTGTCTTTGGGCCAAACTTGAAAGGTTAATGGGGCTTAGTCGGATACGGTGTGTCAGCTGATTTGCAGTAAGTCTCCATGTTCCTGAACCACAGAATCACAGAATGGTTGAAGTTGGACAGGAACTCTGGAGGTCATCTGGTCAACCCCCCTGCTCAGGCAGGACCACCTAAAACCAGTTGCCCAGTTGACCATGTCCAGACAGCCTTTGAATATCTCCAGGGATGGAGATTCCACAACCTCCCTGGGCAACCTGTGCCAGCACTTAGCCACCCTTGCAGTAAAAAAGTATTTTCTGATGTTCAGAGGGAACCTCCTGTGTTTCAGTTTGTGCTCATTGCCTCTGGTCCTGTCAGTTAAAGAGATTGTACGTAATAGCCTGCAGTGAACCAAGCAGGTGGAAGCTATTTCTATTTCTGATTTCATTCTAGTGTCCAACTGAAGTGTGTAGCATAGGACAGTCCCTGACAAAATCTTTCGTTTGTTTCAGGGAAAGAAAGATGTGGGTCTTGCTTCACACTGAACCATGCTCAGTACTGTCAGCCACTTGCAGATGCAGGGTTTGGCACTGGACATGTCTTTAATTCTAAAAGTGTGAAATACTGCCTTCAGTCAACTTGAAAAGCATTTTTCTTCCAGAATTTAGTCTTCAAACTGACAAATCTCAGCAGCAAGTACCACACAAATCTTTAAAATTGGGCAGTGGGTAGGGCTTGCTGATTTTCATTCTTTGCTGTGGTCCTCTTTAAATAGCTGCTACAACTACCTAATTTCCCACCCCAGTATTGCCAGTTGTGATTTATTTAATTTAATTAATCTATTTATTTTTATTATTTAATTGTTTCTTCTTGGCTGAATGGTGGAAGATAATAGTCATGTCACAGTGATACAGCACAAACTTCCAGGCACCATCCCTGGTAATGTCATGGCTGTGTCACAGCAGATTGAACCTTGGTGGTGGCCGTGTCATAGGGTGGTGATGTGGGTGGCCCAGGATGGGTATAAAAAGGGCTGGTCCAGACCAGACTGGCAGACAAGAAGCCAGGTGACCAAGGGCTGAGAGGGGAGCGGGGTGGCAGGTGGCCAGGGGCTGCCCGTGGCGATGGAGGATGGCTGCTCGTCTGTTGCTCCTCCTGTTTACTGCAGCTGGACATCTGGATAGCAACATGACCAGAACATGGCATACTCCAATTCTCTCCCTCCTCCAACACTCAGCCAGAGAGCTGTCAGCATGCTACAGGACAGATCAGATATCTTATCTTACACTCGACAGCCCGTTCAGGTCTTACAGGAAGCTGGGAACTCCCTCCAGCCCTGGCAAAGCCACGCATCCTTCTTCCCCAGGTAGCCAAGGGCTGGGCTGCACATGAGCTCCTGGCACCAGCCCTAGCATCCAGGTCACAGCACTGGTGGTGGCCCACATGGCAGTGGGGTTGATGCCATGGCTAGCCCAGGATGGGTGTCTCCTGTCCATTAGGGAGACGTGGGATGTACAGACTTGACATGAGGCTGGGAGAGTACCTGGGCAGGGAGGCAGGGGCTGCTTGTGGCACTGGAGGGTGGCTGCTCTGTTTTTTGATGTTCCTGTCTTTGACAGCTAAATCCCCAGACAGGGACGTGACTGGATCATAGCATGTACCTGTCCTATCCTTCCTCTACTGCTCAGCTAAAGTGTTGCAACTTTCTGCAAGGACATTGAGCTAAAGATAAGGAAACACACAGCCCTAGTCTGTGCCTGGTCACGGTCCTACAGGCAACTGGAAGCTCACTGTAGCTGTGGACAAAAGGAGCTCTGCACCACATACTATCTATGTGTGAAACTTATCTCAAAATAAAGTTTGAGATTCATGAACCCGTTGGCTGGTTCTTCTGGTTTGTGCTGTCATTTTGGAGAAACCTTTTGGGGCCTTTCCTTTTGCATAACTGCTGCATGAGCCTCAGTATCTTAGGAAAAGAGCCCCCATTGGCAGTGTTCCAGACAGACCACCTCTTTGACTGCAAGCACCCACCTTTCAATAGCTCTTGGCATGTGTCCCTTTCCAATTTTTGGAAACACACTCCAATCTTTCACCCTCGTTTAAATTCTCCTTTTGGGTAGCACCTTTTGTTACTTGATAGCAAAACTGCTTTTCCTCACATAGAGCCAGAGTCCCTGTCCTGCCTTTCTCACTAAACAAAGAGCATGAAACAAAAGGGAATGGCAAAAGAGCATCACAGAAGCCCCATCACTGTCTCCCCTAACACATTCCCCTTCAACTGCAGAGGACAACAGAACACTGTTGTTCTGCACTAGAAATGCTGGGGGAAAAAAGCAGGTTGGCTACTCTGTGATTAAAATAGACACCTTGAATCACAAATAGCCCATGGGGATGAGATACGCTTTTGAGGACACCCTGGCAGCTCAGCACTAAGACTTTGGGCGTGCCATTTCATCCCAGACATTTGGTGCAAGCAGTACACCCCTGTTTGTACAAATCTCTCATTACATTACTTTTCTCATACCTCCGTAGGAAATGCAGAGAAACGGTAACACAGTGGTTGAGACCCTTTTTTTAGGGGGGGGGAGGGGAGGGGCAGCCACTCGGGTTGGCACTGTGGGGATTAGACCCAAGTGTAGTGCAGTTTGGTGCAGAAGGGACATCAGCAAGCAGGGAGGCTGTGGCACTCAGCAGTTTTGGTCTGCCTTGGGGCACAGCAGCCACCTGACCATACCAATGTGCTTGTTTGATGCTCTGATCACCTGCTGCGTTCCTGGCCAGGTAGCCCCTAGGATCCCTACCACTTCTCTTTCTATGATCTTTGGGAAGTTTGCCTGAAGATGGAAATAAGTAGGCTGTTTTGTTCTTCTTGCATGAATCCAGACCAAATATTACTTTCTCACATGAGCAAGCACTGGAGTGGAACTGGAACAAAAAGTCCAGGGGACAACTGTTCCCTGCTATCGGCTTGCAGGGTTTCCAAAGGCAGCAGATTCACACTTTCTGCCACACTGAGCTAGATGGTGTGTCTCAACACACAAGAGATTGAGAAGTATTTGTTTGATAAATTAGTCAGGGAAGGAGAAGATGAATGGAAAAAATAATTGCAGGGCTCAATAACACATCTGATAGGTCAAAAGCAAAGAATGCAGAAGCAAATACAAGCAGAGGGCCAAGGCTTGAGACCCTGATATCCTGCTGTGGACTGAAGCAGAATTAGCTTTCTGGGGATGACTGTAAGGGTGTGTGGAAATTTAAGTACTGCCTGTACTTAGTGAACTCTTTCCAGAATGTAATACAGCACAAGGAGGACTATGAGCATCCAAGCAGCCTTTTCCAGAACCCAGTCCTGCTGCTGAAGGCTTAACAAAAAGACTCAAACAAAAGAACAGACAGAATAACACAGCAGTAGCAAAATGCTGGCACCACCCCTTAATGCTGTTACACTTCACTGCTGTGTAGGTGACTGAGCATGATATTAGTACCAAACCTTCCTGTTAGGGTCCTTTCCCCCCCAAAGCCATGTGCCTGCGCATTAAGAGAGCTGATCCAAATCCAAGCTCTGCCCCTGTGAAAGAGAGTGACTAGAAGGTGGCATGCCTTCCTGGGCACCACCTTTGAGTAAATTATGCCAAGTTTGATGATGTGGTTATACTGATGTTTAGGTCCTCAGAGTGACCCTTCAGGCGCATTATGGAAAGAGAGAAATTCAGTTTGAATTTTTCAGCTTCATGGGATAAAAAGTCCAACTTTCCTCCTAAACACTGCTGAAGGATAATGACAGGATCCATTATGCTGAAACTGCTTGGGTCAGTGCTGATGTTAGACCCAGGTCTAGGATCTGAATATTGTTGCCTGCAAAACAGGACCAGTGAGACAGAAGGAGGTGGAGTGGTACAGCTGCAGATTTATATAGTATTTCTCTGCTGCAGTTGAGGGTCTGGCCTAACCCCTCCTATGAACAGTTACTTGAAAATCAGATGCTTTCCTTTGTGGTCTATATTTTTTTTTTTATTCTCTGCCTCATGCACTCCATATATAAAGGTATCTGTCTTCCTATGAAGGGAGTGAAAATATTAATTTGTTAAGTCAAGTATTCATGACTCCCAGACAATGGAGAGGAAGTCACCTGAAGTTCATTTGTTACAGGCAAGTAGCTGAGGTTTCTCTGGAAAAAGGTATAACTGCAGATCTGTGACACAGAGGATTTCTGACAAGGGATGAGTCATCTGGTCACCTCTCTGTCACACACCTGGAATTAAGATCACTGACGGGTAACAACCCTGTAACATGACAGCTCATTTTCCAGCGATTATGACGCCTGAAGTTACAAATCTTGGGGTCAGATTACCCAAAGAAGATTCCAGAGCATTCCTATAATGGCTGTGATAAGGTGTAGTGAGAAGGTGGGGGATTAAAGGACCTTGTGTCCACCTGGGGAAAACCAGGCAACTTTGCAAAGTCAAAGGGATTGTGCTGATCGACACCAGCACAACAGCTGGCTTAAGAGTGCTTTGCAGGGGGATTTTTCCATTTGGCTTAAACTAGGAAGGTAAACTAATTATGTGAATGAATGTTTCCGGCTGCCGCAATATCAACCATTTGAATGCATTTAGCCAATGAACTATTAAGTACAGTATATCTTTAGCATCACAGGAGACAATAACTCATCTTGCGTGGCAGCTAATCATTGCTACCTCAGCTCTGCCCGCTCAGTCCCTCTGAGTGAAGTTACACCCACTCATAATCAGGCCATTCATGCTCAGTCATGCATACAGCCATCTCCAAACAGACACAGTTCTAGTAATCACCACCTCTACTCTCACTTAGGCTGCCGTTTGGAGTATGATTCAGTACTACAATGGATCTCTGCAGCACAAGAAGCCTGTCTTGTACTCCCTCTCATTTAATGTGGCAGTTCCCTACTCTAATCATTCATCTGGTGCAGAAAGTAACCCTGTCATTGCAAATACTGCTCACCGTAACGTTAACTGGCTGCTGCACTGTTGCATAAGGCCAGTCTACGAGCTTTAAAAGTACAATGCAAAAAGGGTGTAGATTTTCTTAGGCATTGGAGTGTCTTATCGAAGCAACTTGCCTCTGTAGAAATAGGCAGCTTTCAAAGATATACCTTGAATTCTTAAATTTATAGGTAACACTTTGGGATGGTCTGGCAGAACGGCTTTTGGCTCAGTGCTGGTCCTGCAGAGCCAGGGTTGATGACATGCAAAGTCACCTGTATACCTCCACGTCCCAAATCTCCAAGCTTCAGGCTGCTGCAAGGCTGTTACCTTGTACCAGTGCCTGAAACAGATCTGTATGATACTTCGAGGGCAAAAGAGACCAGGTCTCCCTCAACAGCATTTTACCAATATTCTTTGTGTCTTCTGTCTCAGGAGGGAGAAAGGATGAGGAAATAGTCCCAGAGCTTTAAATAAAATTTCCTTCTTCTTTCACATATTCTGGCAGCTCTCCCCCCTCCACAGTCCATGGCTGAAGCCCTGTTTTTTTCTGAGGGCTGAGAGGAATTTTCTTAACTTGTCATCTTTTGGTGTAGACCTCAGTAAAGTTTTTGTGCAGGACTGGCCATCCTGTCTCTGAGGAGTAGCTGTAGCTCAGCACTGAGAATCTGTTTCTCAATGTGTCTCCTTGGACCTTGGCATTGTTACCTCCAATTCCCAAAGCTTGTTGGTGATGAAGATAGTAACGTCCTGGATGTGCCAGTGAAATATTTGGATTTTTTTCAAAATTACTCTTAGGTGTTTCTGTTTAAGTGGTCTTTGCTTTTCCTTGGTCATGTCTATAGAGGGACAATCAGGAAAGTTGATTTAAATTAACTAAAGGCAGGAGTTTAAAGTGAATTATCTAAATTGGATTAAACTTCCCGTTTTACAATTAAAGTAGCCTTAATATGACTTAGCCTTGGAAGAGAAGTAAACCAAATCAAATCAAAGCCACTTTAATTCTGACAGTTCCCACAAGGACTTTAATTAATGCAGTTTAACTAATCCACTAAAAAATTCAGATCAACTTTTCTGAGCAGCTTCATGTAAACAAGCTCTTACAACTGCTCTGCACTGAAATGATTTGGCTTGGATGGATAGTTTTCCCTTGTAAGGTAAATCCGTGCAAGATTTCCACTGGTGGAAGTCCAACTACCGAGGCTTGCAGTTGGGTAATGATAACAACTCTAAAAGTTGCATGAATATAAATGCAGGCTAGCTTTGCTCTTTGTAATGCCTACTAGCTCCAAGCTACTGGGCTTTCATACTGTTATACACACACACACACACAAAAAAAAAAAAAAAAGACTACCTCATCTGTTTAGGAAAGGAAAGAGAAAATGGTGGTACGCAGTCCCACTTCTCTCCTGTGGTTAGCGCAGAGGTCAGCTGTGTTGGTATAATTTGCATTGAGCCTTAGTGAGTCCCTTTACTGTATGCAGGCAGGCCTCAGTCACGCTGGGATTTATTTTAGGTGAGATGAGATCTACATTAGCACAAAATTAATTTACTTCAATGGGCCTCAGAATGGTATAAATTAGGGCATATAGTGATTTTGTCTGTCTTTCTTTAATTTTTTTTTACACACACCTTGTATTTGGCTAGTGTCAGTTCTGACTGGGGTCACAGCAAAGGACATGGATTACAAACAACAAAAATCACAGATAACATTGGCCAAGGAAACAACAACAACAACAAAAGACTATTTCAGACAAAACAGACATTTAGTCAATTTGAAGTGTATCTCATCAGTGTGCCCATCAATCTGGCCCATTAAATAGTACGTCCTTTAATTTCTTCTGCCTTTATGAACAATTTCCTTTGTAGCTAAAATGCTTGGGGAAGGTAGTTTAGCCTCTTTTTCAGCAGGGATATGGATGTTTGACTTTCTCAATTAGCTGAAAGTCTTTCAGCAGGGGGTTCCCCGAGGCACATAGCATTCCTTGGCTGATAACGCTTATTCCCTGTGCTGCTTTACCCTGGCAGGGACAGCAAAGTGCAGACTTTTCACCAGGGTTTCTTCACTTTTCCCAAAACTTGCCAGCTTGCCAGTTTGAAACATCATCCTCTTTTTTGGGGGGAATAATCTGGTTATTCCAAAGCGCCCTTTTCACTGCACAGATCTCCAGACCAGTCTGTGCTGTGGTCCCCCTTCTCTCCTGGCCCTCCTGGATCACATCTGATGGTCCCTGTGTGCTGCCAACCTACAATGCCTTGCTCCAGAGCCAGGCAGGCACCCTGACTGCAGTTAGCAGAGCTCTCACTTTTCATCACATTTATTAGGCTTTATCTTTGTGAAAGAGCTCCTCTGAAATATCTCAGGCAACTGCAATGCTCTAGCAGCACTGTACACAAATAAAATATTCCCAGTGAAAAAAGTGTCAGCATCACCTCTGCTGGATCAAAAGTCATGTCAGAGAAGATATCAAAGCATGAAAATCTGCTTGCATAAAAAGCCAAAAGCCTGAAGCCATCCCAACCACCTTCAAACGAGCCCAGAGTCTGCACACAGCGCTGCTACACAGTGGTGATGGATCAAGAGGTAACACAATTTCTAACCAAACTCCTTCAGCTGTTGCCATCTTCTCCCAGAGTCATTTTCGAACTGTGCAAAGTTTAACCTTTGAGGCGAAAAAAGCCTTTGCACCGTCTTGGAAATCCTACTTGATTCAAAGACTCGGCTCCTGTCAGGTACAGTTTCCTTTAGGGCAGCAGAAGCAGGAGTCATCCATTCCAGTCAGAGATGAAATCCATAATGAATTGTTTTCTGGCCAGATTTTGCAGGTGTGAGGAGCAGCTGGCTCTGGGGATAGGTAATGGGGTACACAGGCCTCCACAGCTCAACATCATTAGCTCAGGTGCCACCCGGGCAGGAGGAACCTGCAAGTTGCTCAGTCTGATGGGACTTGCCATTTATTCACAGGAGCACCTGCCACACAAAAGATGCTTTCCAAACCCTTAAGACGCATGATTCCCACCTCACCCCCCACACACCAAGAATTTGCAATCTAACAGACAAGTTGCACTTTAGGCATCTTTGAAACAATTTTCCCATGGAACCAATTTGATTCACTACATGTGACACAACACTGCAGGCTGTTAAGTCCCCTGTGGGGCTGCAGACGGCCTTGGCAGAGCTGTGTTATTCGCAGGCAGCAGCTTGGTGTTGGGTGCCCACAGGGTGCGTTTCACGGCTGGGGGAGAGCTGGTGGTCAGCCGTTTGTGTTCACCAGGCTGCTCATCTCAGCACTGGATGTCCTTGGCACAGAGGTGGCCACACATGAGCAGAGGTAGCCCAAGGGACCAGACATCTCCAGCGCTTCTGGGCGCTGCTGCTCATCAATCGATTTGGCCTCACTGCCTTCCTCTGTAACAGGCGCTGCATGTTTCTGTTACACACAGTTGTCTCTTCTGTCATTACTCTAAAAGGGTGAGAGCTCATCCTCCCACAGCAACAAGACAGCCTCTCTGTGCCAGTGTGCATCAGCCTCTCTCCTGAAGGCTCTGCCCTCATGAAAGGAGACCCAGAGGGCCATGGATGAAGTGGGGACCAGCTTGAGACACATTCTTGCACTTAGTGACTGGGTTGGGAACAAAAAAGAAATCTGCTGTTTGCATTTTTGCTGTTGAATATTTGCATTCTGTCATTTTTCCCTTGGATATTAATGCAGGAGGATAATTTGTAGGAAAACCCAGGGATCCTGATCACATACTTAATCCAGATGTTTTGCACGTCATGCACAGTGTCTGTGCAGAAGTCCTTCAGCAGCTGGGGCAAAAAGCATCTTCTGCTGTCCCATAATAAAGAAAACATCATGTGTTTCCTCCTTGCACTATTTATCTCTTCCCAGTAGGACTGTGAGGTAGGAGCCCTTTGCAAACACAGAGACTGAGAGAGGGGAGATAACGAACTTGTGTCACTTATGGGGGAGATGGCTTTCCCCAGTCCTGCCCATCTGCTGTCCCCCCAAAATCTTGTTCTTCATCCACTAAGGCATGTAATGTGTTTCATTCTGTGAAAATCCTGGTGTTTCCAGTTCGAGAACGGAAGTGTGAAAAAGCTAGGTCTAGTGCTTCTACAAATTTGATGGTTTGGTGCTGTTGGAAGGGAGAAACGGTACTTGTCACTAATGTTGCATTAGATTAGTGTTGATGCATCATTTCCTGGGGAGGTAGGTGCCTCCTTTACTGTGCCATGCACTATTTCAGTCCTTTCGTATAGTCCTCTGCACCTTCATAAACCTGGCCAGCCACTTCTCTTACTTTTGCAAAGGAACAGAGTAATGGGAACTCAGCATGTTTTTTCACAATTTATCTTGTAGCCTGAAGGACTCTTTCTTCATATATGCTGTTGGTTTTCCCTGCCTCACTGTGCCTGGCTAGCTTTGGTATCTCTCTAAGTTTATCTTTCTGTGCTGGGAACTGCACTCCCTTTTGTATCGGTTTATTTCCCTCCATGTAAACACATATTATAGTGTGATTTCCTCTTACTAAGCTGCTCGTCTCTTTGTATCAAGTTTGCAACATGGTATGTCTGCAATATCAGTCTCCTACTATTCCTGTAATACCTGAGACCCTCTGCAAATTTCTTGATCTTTGTAAACTGGGGTTTGGCTTAGATCTGCCATCATTTTGAAATAGTTTTTCTTTAAAAAGACAAATGAAGCCGATAGTCATAATGTTGTTTGACAAATCTTATATAAAGGGAATTGGATTTTTACATGTGTGAATACTGGAAACAATGTGCCTGATAATCCCACTTCTGATACCCTATCTTCTATACAGCATTACTAGTCAGCAAGCAAAGCCAAACTGCTGAGGAGAGTCACACTACTGGAAAGCCTAATTTTGAATTTCAGGCTCTGAAATCTAAATTCTATTTAAGATTATTTATGGGAACTTACTATGTGGCTTACAAATATATGGATTATTACCAGTTATTCATGAAAACCAGACCTCCACTTAATCCATATGAATAGTTGGCTGCATGGTGATACCTGGATTTTGGGGTATTTAATATTTTTTATTTCTCTGTATGAAAACAGATGTTCCAACAGTCCAATCACAGACTGAGAACAGCGTCAAATAACTCTGTCATGAATAAAGCAAATATGAGCTGTTCCCAGACAGCCCTGAATTTGGGATTTTTTCCAGAACCATTTAGTAATTTCTTTTAAAAACCAATAATAATTTAAATGTGCATGAATGCATGAGAAAGTGCATATGTTCAGAAATGTGAAAATTTCTGAACATAGACACACTTACTAAAAAATTTTCAGTGAATAATCCTCCTAAAACCGCTACCTTATGTATGCCTATGGAGGGAAAAAAATGATTAATTGAGTAAAAATTTGGGAAGGCATGGGGGAAGTCATGTTTGTATGGTCAGAAATTGTACTGTCATTTCTTAGGTACTGCTTAGGTACCGTGGTCAAAAATTTTCACAGGGTCTTTACATTGATCTGATTAGGGCAGTGTCATTATTTTGGTGGAGTTTAACCTAAAATAAGCTGTTTTCTTTTTTCTGTATGTTCAAAACCTTTCATTTAGATTTAATGGGTGTTTTGTTCAACCTTAAACAGATCATATTGCTTGGAGCCCTTTTTTCTATTAAAAAAACCAAAGGAAACCTAGATCGATAAAAGCAAGGAGATAGAAACAGACGAAGCTTGAGGTGATCTGAGACAGCTGCCTTCAGATCTCTTCTCTACTTGATCAGAGAAATTTAAAATCAGCTCAAAGTGTGGGTTATGGAGGAACTGATGGAAGTCGGTTCAGTTTGGTAAGTGGCTTCCTCAACAGGTAAAGGTTATCCACCTGGCTTTCTTCCAGCAAATACTGCTGTTGAGAGCTGAGATGCAGAGAGCTGCACTCAAGAAAAGCCTGCAGCTGGGTGTGAGGGAGTCCTCTGGGAGCAGGAAAATGTGGATGCAGAACCCTCTTTTGACTGAAGTAGGGTGGCCAGCCAAAGGAAGGGAGGGAACACATGCTCCTACAGCAACTTCCATTTATTTTGCATGATCCAGTGGGGGGAGGGTCAAAATACGTGGGTAATCTAAAATAAAATATCAGTGATCCAGGTGAAACTAGCTCAGCTTTTGTCTTGCTCTGACTTGCTGTATTCAACTCATATTTCTAAGTACTTTTGTGTCAAATTGAAACTGTCTCTGAAAACACCTGTCTAGCTGCAAACTTATCTTTTCCACTTCTGATCTCTCTCACTCCATTCTGTGGTTATGTTTGGCTGTTTCCATGTTCTATTCTTGCACTGACCTATCTGTATTTTTATCAGCAACCTCTAAAGAAAAGAAGATAAAGATGGAGCCCCGTCGAGATGCCCACTCTAATCCATGGCCAAGGCACGGCTCTTTGTGTGTAGCTTAGCCAAATGTCTGGGTTGCCATTTTCTTGTGAGCCTCGACCAGATCCCATCCTTCCGCAGGGGGTGGGATGATGCAAATGAAAGGCTTAGATGCTGTGCTGGCTTGTGACTAATGCACAAGCAGGTGGGAGAGAGCATATAATATTTCCTTCCAGTTCTCCAAGCCATCAGGCAGCTGGGAGCCAGGAAGCTGAGCCTTGTGCTCCAGCATGCAAGCACCACAGGCATGCTGGAGATCAACAGCACAACAGCTGGAGGCTGGCAGCTGCTCCACGGGCAGCATCTGCTGTGCTTCAGAAAAGATGTGGGAGAATCAGCACTAACCACCTGGAAGGACTGTGCCTATTTCTTCTTTCTCTGGTGCCATTCAAGCATTGCCCCCATGTCCCTTTGCTCTGGCCACTCCAAAGGAAGAGCCCCTGGTCCTCCTGGTGGGTGATCGGCTGCCATCTCTTCTCATATCTGTTTGCATGTGACAAAGAATGGGGTGGGGGGGGTGGGGGGGGAGCTCTGCTGTGCCTCAAGTTGAGTCTCTGCAGACCAGCAGGGTGGGTCTTAAATCCTGTGAGGAACTTTGTTTTTGTTTGCCTTCAGTTCTCTCAGATATGGAGAACTCTGAATAATGAATGTGGCATTTACAAGCTGGCTAAATTAAGTAGCATTTGGCTTAATTAGGGGGATGGTTATTCAGGGAAGAATTCAACGTGTATGCAGTCCACAGTGCGATGTGGGAGAAGATGGGCAACAACCTGCCTGCAGACAGCAAGGCAAGTATCCACGTGCCCTCTTTGGGCAACCTAACATGCCCACAGCCAGGCAAATCTTTCCCTTGTGCTAGCACAGATCTCTGAAGTGGCTTTTTGCAGCACCGTTTGTCAGCATTCAATAGCTTCATGCTAGGTCCCAAGTTAAGATTTATTATTCATATTACAATATCACTTAAGCATCTTGCATTGGCTGAGCTGGGAGTTATCTGGACTATAAAGATGATCCCAAAGTAAACTTAGAAGGTTAGGCTGAGTTTGTCTCTTTCTTGTGTGCATTAAGAAAATGAGGCTGTAGTACTTACTATATTCCAGTTGAGCAGTTGTGACCTTAGAGGCATTTCAGATGACAGGAACAGGAAAATTCCATTTCCTGCATAAACCTGAATAGCAAGCAACCCCCCAAAAGCTTATTGCCAAACATGGCTAGATTTTTCCCTGTTTATGGCAGTAGAATAGATGGATGCCCAGATCTCATTTCCTAGTGTCTGAGTGTTTGATAAGGCCTTAGGTAAGTTATTTCTTTCCTGCACCTTACTTTCCCTAATGTTAGATTGCAGATGATGGTGGCATTTATAAGGTGTTTAAGTAGCTACAGATTAAGTGGAAATCTGAAGTGTGAAAATCTCAGGTGTAAGCTTTTGGGGAGGCACAGACTCAGCCTCTGTGCAGCATCAGTACAATGGGATCCTGAGGCAGGACTAAATACTAGAGTATTTGAAATGAAAGTGCATGTTCACAGATTTCAGCTTTCCTTTTTCCTCCCAGGATTTAACTGTTTTTCTAAACATACTAAGTTCTCTTTTCTTCTGAAGCTCTTGTGCCTTTTGATTTTCATCAATGGTTTTGTATTAGCTTTCAGCTCTCTGCCAATCTGTTGTTTTTAGCCTCAGAGGTCAGATTTTAGTCCTTGGCACATACTTAAATTTTCAAAGATACTGGAGAATTTAAAGCTTAAGAGAGCAGCCTCGATGACACTGGTAGGAACACCCAAGTGCCCAAGTAAGGCATAAATTTAAGAGCCTTGTTGAACAGATTTAAATCTGGAATAATGCTACAGAAGTAGGGCAAGTTGTCTAGATTTATACTGGGTGTTTGGAAGCAGAATCAGGACTTAATCTTAATTTATTTTACTGGAAGCACCTCTAACACCGTAATAGATAGGCGCTCTGTTGTATAAATGCAGTTAATGAGGATGATTTGAGACTTCCTATATACTGTACTTTTGAAGGTTTACTGTAAGATATTGCAATTGTAGCAGAAATTGCAGAAAGCACCACGTCCCCACGGTACATTATGTGCAGCACTTCCCAGTGGCAGTAAATGTTCTGGCTTAATCAAAAAGATCACATTTCTTTCTATTACTACCTGCCTAGAGAAGCTAGAATAACTTTTGGCCAAGGAATACATTAGTTTAAATCTTAAATTTCAAAACTAAATTACACAAAGACTTGCAGATGTGATTCATATGTCCCCCATTACTTCCAATATCTTTCTTTTTCTCCTGCTAACTTAAATTTGTGTGAGAATTGTAGTGCTGTTGGTAGCAATTGCACTGGTTTGAGGCTCGGCATGAGCAGGCACAGCTTTCAGGCGTCCCTGGTGAGCTGGAACTTTGCTCCCCAGCTTTAGCATAGCCCAGCCGCCTGGCTGGTTGCCTCTTCCCGTTGGAGGTCATTTAGCTAAACTGTTCCTAGTGAATTGTCTGCTCATACAGAGTCACCCTCGTCCTTCTTGCAATTATCCTTAAGGAGCCATAGCTATAGATTTGAACCACTATGTTATGCTATTTGCAAGGCTCGTGGAGAGGTTTCTGTGGGCATTTGTTGGCCTTAGGGCTCTCCCTAACCCACCTGCTGCAGGTGCATCTTCTGGCAGTTTTGCCTCTACCTGTTGCTATGCGTGAGCGTCCCGGTTTGGTAAAGTGGGGGTAATGCTGGTTACCCACCCACCGCACATGCCTGTCATGAAGATTTATGAAGTGATATTTTCAAAGTGTAAAGCATTATTTGTGCCAGGTGCTGTGATCTATCAATAACAACTGGGATTAACATTGGGTAGTTAAATATTTAAAGCACAGCCTTTGGAATTGGGACATCTGTGGCCTTTTCCAGCTCTGCTAATGGCTTCCTGCCTGTCCCTGGACATGACATTTCCTTGTTCCTGCCACTCCTCTCCCCTCAGCTTTTATGTAATACATCTGTTTAGCTGTGAACTCTTCTGGTGAGCACTGCTCTGGTAGATGCTAGCTGAAAGGCAGGTGGAGTAGGTCCTGGATGCTCATGAGGCCCTCAAGGATTTGGACAGCAGATTTCAGCCCAGCCTGAATCCAGTGATGGAAAGGAAGAGCAGCTCTTTCACCAGCCACCTTCAGTTTTATTTCAACTCTAAACTTTCCTGTTATTGTCTGTTCCCAGTATTGCATCCACTGTGTAGCTCAGTATGCCTGGGCTGTTTTAGGGTGTCACTGTGTCACAGTTCTAGGAAATATCTGGCTCAAGGCAGTGGTAGTTGTATGAAGTGCAATAGCCTGAGACAGAGAAGATGGCTGGGAATAGACTATTTAAGTACGCCTTTTGCTTTTAAACACCAATTTAATCAATAGAAAACAAACACACATTCCTGTAGCTTTGATAATAAGCCTTTTCACCTTTTAAGAGAAACCCGATGCTGATTTTTCTTCCTGGTTGGTGCATTTCCCCATATTTCAGAGCTCAAGTATACAGATATATGACAGAGTGCCTGCCCCTTTTGTATAATACCAAAATATCGCTAGAAAAAATTGCTGCAGATGTACTCCAGAATGGTTTATCAAATAGTGGACATGGATCCAGTCAAAATGAGGCAGTAGCCCCAAATCCGGTTATGAGAGATTGCCAGCTGACTCTC
Organism: Ibycter americanus; assembly: GCA_035590275.1. Classification (NCBI taxonomy): domain Eukaryota; kingdom Metazoa; phylum Chordata; class Aves; order Falconiformes; family Falconidae; genus Ibycter; species Ibycter americanus. The sequence goes on from JAVJGI010000040.1 coordinate 1,213,272, forward strand.
ATGGTTTATATGATTCCCAGCTGTCGATCTTGAGAACTGACATATCTTTATTGGGACCTCCTATCTGTCCATGTAAAATGTCCTCATTCAGACATTTACGCCTGCAAGTACTTCCCGTGCGCTGGAAGTTCACCTTAGTCTGGTGTCCACTTATTTGACTGTGATCCAGCAGAATACTCAACACAGACATTTTTTATAGATCACATCCAGGGCACTTACATGGTAGTATTCCTTGAAGGGCCACAACTCAGAGTACACCTCATCCCTGGATTCTTGGTACCAGCTTCTCACTCAACTGCAATGTGCATATTTTGTGATGGTGTGGTTTTTTTTTTTTCTGCAGTACTTAATGTTCGGAGAGAGTTTAATCAAGAAACATGAGTAATTGGCATTAACATTCACTTCTGAGCAAGAGAACAGCTTTGATAGCATCTATACTCATTAGACTTTTCATTCCAAACCCTGTTCATTACAGTGAGCACTCTTTGTATTGGCTTTTACTTTGTAAATACAGCACAGATTCTGCTTGGCACAGAAGTATGCCTTGAACAAACACTCTGTGGTTACACAAAAGTAAAAAGTTTTAACTGTCAAAAAGAAACAAGCGGAGCACTGCAGGTGCTTTGAGAAAATTTCTGAACAGTTGCAACACAACAGAAAAACCTGCCATGACAGGACACAAGATTTATTTACTGGCTGCCTAATTGGAATGAGTAGGATTGATTTTATTCACATACTGAAACGAATCCTTGGAAAAGCTCAAGCTTCAACTTGAGAGGCTTGATGAAAGTTTGTTGGGGTGCACTTCTGGAGCCAGGACCACTTTATGCAGTGCAGGAGCATGAACCATGCCAGCAGTGAGACAGGAGGGAGCTAGACCAGTCTTGGTACTTCGCTCTTCTGCCTGCTTATGTAAAAGCCCTGAACAGCAAATAGGTACTGATCAGCAAATGCGAAATAAAGCATGTCTGCATCGCACTCCCTGTCCTCCTACCACCAGAATTAGTACAGGTGAGAGACATCTAAGCCCATTACAGACTCTTTACTTTTTTAAATGCATCTTAACTACAGATGTAAGAATAAGCACTTCCTCTGTTCACTGTGGAAAAGCAGCACATAGAGTAATGTTGATTTTCAGCTAGCTTATAAAATAACAATAAGAATATTGTGTTACTGTAATATCTAAAATGGCTCTAGGGCAGAAGATAGGATGTGTGTTCTGTGTCAATTCACCCCTTCACTCCCTGATTAAATTTGCACTCAAATCAAGTAGTTCAAAGTCTCAATTTGTTTAATGAGTTGACTTGACAAATAGATCATTTTCTTTTTTAGCAATTACCCTGAAAATGTGAGACAGCAGGAGCCCTGATTTTCATATCTATCCATACAAACAGACTGGGGATCTTGTTCTACTGTTTTATTATACTTATCTTTTTCACAACTTTAAAGCATATCTTAGGTATATGTGCTGTCTATTATTTCAAGTAATGCTAACTCTGCTAGTGTTTTCAAGTAATGCTAACTATGCTTATGTTGAGTGAAGTACAGAAATGTTAATTGCTTTATGCCAGTGTTTGAGGATAACGTGCCAATGCAAGAACTCTTGGATCCCAGTTGCCTGCTGTGACCATCTGACCTGAGTTTTTACTCATTGCTACATGCTGCAGAGTGATCTTCAGTAGCCAAATAATTTCAAAGAGCTTCAGCCTGTTTACTTGATCCATGGCTTCCTGGGTATGTGTAGAGGAATTGTAGAGGGTTAATTAACATTGATAATATACAGTTGTGGGCTTGCTTCAGGGGCGGTGGGTTGGCTGACGTGGATAATGTACAGCTGTGGGTTGTTCCCATAAGTAGTTAAATAGCACTGAAAAGTACCTAGAGAGGAACACTGGATGAAGATGAGTCCTGGATATAGCAGGGACAAGGAGAGGCCTCAGGAGAAGTAGAAAGAAGAAGGGGGCCTAGATGAGGAGAGGCTGGCTGGAAGAGGAGCCAGGAGAAGGAAGAACCCAGATGTAGCAGAGGCAAGAAGCAGGGTAGACTGGCCTGAAGAGGATGAAGAAACAGCATGGACGGTAGATGAACCTTTGGAAACCTTGTGTGAGACTGATGGTGGTGCCAAGGCATGAGCGGACTGGTATGGGACGGTAAAAGCCTTGTTGCAGCCTGTTAGTTTGTTAGTGCTGTGAGAGGTATGGTATGGCCAAGAGCCAGCAAATCTTAGGGACCACCACTCATTTAAGGAACCTCTGTTTGAGAAATGCTGCCCTAGGAGTACCTTTCTAATGCTAATATCATCTAGGATATGTCTGGTTAAGCTTTTCATCCTGCACATAGCAATGCGACCTAAGAAATAGGGCTTTGCTTGATTTTGGCCAAAGTCTGCTCTTGCTGAACTACATGTGAAATTTGCTGTAATGAATAATATAGTAGTTGAGTGCCCTGGGACAACAGTTTCCCAGTTACCTCTCCCTAGATATGATGTTTTTGCTCTTTCCAGACTTACATTCTTCAAGCCTCTATCCCAGGAAAAAGGCTGTGGTAAAATCAAGTTTTCTTTCTCTTTGTCTAGGCTTGAGGCTGATTTGGGAGGCTGGCTGAGCATGAAAGACCCCTGCTGAGTGCTGGTGAAAGTGTTGCCAGATCTCACCTGACTTATTCCCGGTCCCCAGCTCTCTCCCATTATGGCAGGTGCTATGAGGCATTTGTGGGATAACACTTGCAGTAAGTCCACGCCAGGGCAGACCATCTTGATGCCATTTTCCTACTGGCCAGCAGCAGCAGGACTGAAGGAGCTATGGCATGCTGGAGGGATACTTACCACATGTTGGTGGCCAGTCTCCTTTCCCTTCATGCTGCAAACATCGCTTTTCTTCTTAGAAAGTAGTAAGAGCATAGTACTGTTACTGCTGTTGCTTCATAGTAGCAGCAACAAAACATGGGTTGTTGCAGCCACACAACTTGCCTTTCTCATTGCCTCTTTCCTGCTTTTGCTTTACTGCTTCTAAGCTTTGTTCTCGTCTTTCATAGACATCTAGCAGGATCTTACACTGGAGTAACAACTCCCTTTCAGAAGCATGCATCACTTCGCAGCTCTTAGGAGGTGGGAGTGTGAACATGACCAGTTATCACCATGTGGCTGATGTGCTGTGAAGCCCTACCCAAATGTAACTCTGGGAAACTGGCCTGTGGCACTGCACTCTAAGACTGTGGTTCTTGCTGAGAATGGAAGGACAAGTCTGTCAAGGGGATAGAAAGTGAGGGAGTCCGAGCAAGAATAGTAGAGTGATACAGCCCTGATGGACCAGAAGAAAAAATGAGCTCGAGGGAAGAGTCTGAGGGTGGAAAAGGGAGGAAAAGGTAAATATAAGACCATAAACATTGGCAGGAAGAAGTAACACAAGGCCTTAAGGATAAAATTAGAGATATCATGAAAAGGGTTGAGGACTGTCAGTAAATAGATGCACAGTCTGAATGGTAATGAGCAAGAAGCTTTAGCTGTAGTGCTGCGAATGTTAAGGAGAGGAGGAAAATAGGTGGCAGAGAGTTTGCAGTAAACTAATTAGCCAGAAGGGACCTAGACTCAGCTCTTCAGACCTCAGAAGCTCCTTGGAACAAGGTGGGATGCTCATGAGAACAGGCTTTCTTGGGGGATACATGAGGCTTTCCAGATGGAAATAACATAGAAAGACCTCTGCACAGCAGATTTTTGTCACTGCTGGCTTCACTCCTAGCTGGATATAGAAGGTGAAATAAAAATAAATATTTCTTTTCCTCCAGCAATCCTCAATCATTGAAATATTGAGTGAGTCTGTGAGTTTTGTTTAATCAATGCTGGTCTGGTCAAACTTGTCACTTGCAGACAAAAATGCATGATGCTGGAAGAAGAAAACAAGACCAGAAAAAAATAAATGCTATTGACCGTGACCTTTGAGCAAAAGTGGATTTTATTTCTGTTGCCCTCATGTATTTTAAACCTCCTAGATCAAAGTTCACAGTAGCAGTCAGAGCTAAGTTCAGAGACCTTAGTTCACAGTAAGGAGCTTGAATAAATGACCTGATTTGTCAGAAGTTCAGAGCACTGACTTCCCATGAAAGCAGTGGAAATATCAAATACTGTGTGTCTTCCAAAACAAAGTTTTAATTAGTTGTGTCACTTTTTCTGATGTTTTTGAGATGTCTCCTGTGATGTCTTGGACCTTTCAGCTTGGTTTCCTAGTAGAGGAATAACGTGACCTCAATTCTGGCGTGTTCCAAGTGTTTTGTTGCTGGATCTGGGGAAAAAATGGCTCAAAACCATGCAGAATTTTCTTCTTTTTCTATGCTGAGGGGAATAACCTTAAGAAAAAAGATATCCTCTGTTTATTCATGGAGCTCATTCTAAACAGAGAAAGCAGTGGAGCATATCTGGTGTACCTGAAACTAAGTATAATACAGCACATCTTTCCAAGACTAAACACTGGTTCATACTAAGAAAAGTAATCTTGAGGATTATGTGAAACAACACTGTCTGCTGTTACTTTTCCTCAGTGTGTCAGGGCAGATATTTAACTCTGGGCGTCTGATTCTGAAAAAGTCAGCACAGTTTTTTTATGTCGATTAGCTTCATTTTGGCTAAAAGAACCAAATTCAGTAAGGGAGAGATGGAGAAATATTGCATACCAGCATGATAACCTTGTGTGACAGCAGAGTCATGATAAATATGCTATACATCTAGAAGTTCAGTCTGATACATAGTCTGGACCAAAGGGTTCTTTTGCAATGTGATGATCTATTGTATTGGCCAGCCAACTGGAGTGGCATTAAAATGAATTATACCAGGCTCCTGGTTTGGAAATTGTCTAGTCCATTATTTTTTAAGTACGGATTTCTTAAAGGGCAGAAGGAACCTTGGAGAGAGAAAATGAATTGGAAACAAATTGTAACCGTGACATTCTGCCCTCTTTCCTCTCCTTGCCATTTTTGGCAATTAGGGCGTTATTTCCTTTTTCCTGTCAAGGACCATTAGGCCTGAAAAAGGCTTTTCAGTCTTCTGCTGTTCTGATTTGCAGAAAGGGAAGAAAAGAGTTGTTTATCCTTCTATGTCTGCACAGCTATTTCTGTGCTTCCTTTTTCCTGTTATATGTCCTTTTCTCGTTTTCTGATAGAGTTTCAGGAAGTGTATGAGTTGCCTGGGCTAAATCCTTAGTATGTTACAACTCTTTCATGATGCCACAGATCATGATGTGCTCTGCTGTTCAACCAGTCTATGTTCGCACGTTTCTGTGTATTTCTAATAATCACATTTCTGCATGTTCTTGTTCTTCCAGCTGACTCGTGTGAGAAGGTCTCCAATCCATTTTCAGGTTACTAGGTAAGGTTATTTTCTTTTTCTTTTTTAAAATCTGTGCTAAATTTAAATATCCTACTGATTATGTTGTACATTTCCAATTGTGTATCTGCCACAGCTTTTGCATCTCTGCTGTAGCTAGAAAAGTTTTTTGCACCACCATAACCGTGCAACGTGCATTTTCTGGTAGTAGCTAGTGCTTTCCTGATGTCAGCTAGGACGATCCCCAGAAAGACACACTGAGTTTGGCTGATCCAGGATATCCAGTAAGACAATCCAATTTTGATCCACTGCAGCCTATCTAACTCTACAAACCCTGACAGCCCTGACCTTTCCCACGCAGAGCCCATGTACAGGTGCTGAGTGGTATTGTGTGAGTGCAGTGATTCACAGCATTATTTGGTTGCCATTGGTCTCCTCACCTTCCTTTCACCTCCATTTGGAAATGGAGCTCTTGCAGGCACTCACGTTGCATTTTGTTTTCTCTGGCCTGCAGAAAAGTGTGCAATTTAGTATGATATCCAGATAGACCAGGTGCTAGTCGTGGGTGAATCAGCCTCAGTCTTGGATGTACAAAACTGTTTAGTAGCTTATTGAGTTTAAAGGTGGAGGAGACTTGTGTATGTTTCATCTGAATTCATATACAGTTGGCTTTGGATATGCTAATCAGATATCCAGGGAAGTTGCTCAGGTCAATATGGTTTTGATTTGACATGAAGTCCTTACAACCGAAGTCCTACTTTTTGACTGTGATGTCTAGAGTCACCTGCAAGAAATAAGATTTTATATGATCATAGATTAGTTGCTTATTCTGACAGATGCTAAAAATATTAGCACAAGTACCTTTTTCTGACAGTTCATATTTCTGTCTGCACCATTGATTCTATTTCTTGCATGGTTTTATGTAAACTTTTCAGTGTGCAATCCCTATGGAGTGATGATCAATTTGTGTAATTTAATAATTACAAATAGTTACATACTTTGGATTTTTCCAGTGTCATGAGCAGCTGCTGATGGATCTACAGGCATTGAGTCTCTGTCCATGCCCTCCCAAGGCTTTCTTGGAACTGCTCAGTGATGTTAAGCACTTAAACAGCAGGGACTTTCTGGGAACAGTCCAGCTTGCTCTGGTATTAGGAGCCATTTAGCAAATGGTGATAACTAATTTAATTAAGATCAGATGCTAATGCCATTTGTGAAGATGATGCCGTATGGACACAGGCCTACTGTTCTTTGGCTCTGAAGCGTCCTTCTCTGATTTTTAGAGTGCCATGATATACACGCACTAACACACTGACAGCAATGCATAATAAATGGTTGCAGTATTCAGATATTTGTCATTCAACCAAGGTATTTTATCTACTCAGCTGGCAGATGTCGTCAAGACCAGCAGTTTTAGCATTCTTGAAAGAATTCATTCCTCAAATGACTGACTCATGATGATCAATGTTCTGAAATTCTTGTCACTTAATGTGTAATTTACACTTTGGGTCTAATTGACACACTTTGAGTACTCAAAAGACTGGTCTGCACTGATAGTATATGTCTACTTTTTGTCGGTCAATAGAAGGGTTATGACTAATTGTTGGTGCTTTTCTGCTGTTGTGGATTACATCTACATGTTCTACGGAGCATGACTTCCATCTTCTGTCAGTTTGGGAAAAAATACCCTCAATCAATAAGTTACTTTACAGGTCAAGAAAATCCTGTTTGTATTTCCTACATTTGACAATTTGAACTATTTCCAGCTAAACTGTGAAGCTCCCTGCCACAGGATAATGTGGATACTAAAGGTTTCCATGATTTTTAGAAGTCATTATACAAGTTCATGGGACCTATTATAATGCCTTCTCTCTGTGCAGCAGTGGTGTTGATGGCAGAAGCCTGATATAGATAATGGGACTTCTTTTGTCAGTCATGATTGAAGACTGTTTGGATCATGGACTAGATTCAAAGTATGCACATGTCCATCCTTCTACCATTTCCACCCATCATGACTTGTGTTGAAGCATCAGTTGAAGAGGTAGGTGTTAAGATTACTGGCAATGACTCACATTTTACCACAATAAAAACCGACCATTCTGTCTGATGGTGTCAGTGCTCGTCCTGAAAAGAGAGTTTTTATAAATAACTGACAGCTTGCACATCTAGACTCGTCTTCTGTCGTGATACTAGGTATTTAGCAGGATTTGTGGATTCATAGAATCTGACAGGGATGGCAATGTAAGCATTTCTGCTGGGGTCCTGTTATATATGAATATCTATGGAAAACACTCAATTTTCATTTTCTATTCTCTGCATGACTGCTTACAGGTAACTCTAGAGAGAAAAGGGGCAGAGTTATACATTTTGCTTTGTCTCTGCATCAGAAAGTTTTAAAATATTCTTGTTATACTGTAAATTTTAAATCCCATGAAGTCTTGTCTTCTTTGTAATGAAGGAAGAACTAACAGAATCTATACATAATGCTGAAATAGATCTGATTCCCTGCAAAGAGATTTTTAACTAAGATTTCTTTCTTATTTTGTCAAGGGGATTGATGGTATATCTATTGTGTGATTGAGTCAATGCCCCATTATTTCAAATTTGTAATGCCCCTCTGATCATCCAAGGAGTTTTCAAACGTAGTTATGAGACACAGATTCCCAAGCTCTATTTCTACAGCAAGGTTTTTCCTATCTTTTCCTCATCAAGAAACAAGAGAAAGAGAATAAAAATACATTTCATCTACTGGTGTCTCAAACGTTCCTCTGCAGCTGTGTGAACACAGAAGGAGACATCCTTCTAGAGGTGCAGAGGTTGAAACCATGTATGATACTTCTCTGGATAGATGCTTTCTGGATTGTTATGTACATACACAGACAGTAGTCACGGTCCCTAACTCTTGGTCAGTCACTCCCCAATATTTTGTGGCTGAGATCCTTTAGAGGAGGGAACAGCTTTCTGCAGTGTGCTACTTGCTGCTGAAGGACTGAAGGCTGATGGCATGTGGCTCTAGCTCCAGTGCTGAGGTTTTGCTAGATGGGTTTGACACTCAAAACAGGAACCCTCTTTCTCTCCACATTTAAATGCTGAAAAAGGTTTGCTGTTATAAAAATGGTACATTAGGAAGTATGATCAAGACTCAAAGAACAGAGCAGCTTAGATAACTACCATTAATGAGCAGAAATCCATCTTCATTTGCAGAACATGTAAATACTGTGAGAAAATAATGTGGCTAAAAAGGACTGAGGAAAAACTGAGGCAATATAGTATCAGATAGGAGTAGGAGTCTACATAACATATTCTTTGAAAACCCACATCCCCATTTCTAGAGTTATTCTCCATTTTCCAGAGTTTTCGGGCTCATCAATTTTCAGAATAGTGCACAGTGTTGTTCTTTTTCTATAAGCAACCTTCAAGGATTTTTAAAAACTAAAAACAGTGCTTAGCCCCAATCAGAGAGCAAAGCTCTCACTCTGTGGCAAGTTGCTCAAATTTATAACAAATGAACCCCTGCCATAAGCAGCAGGGAGACAACAGGTATGTATTAAAAAAGGGAGAGTGGTTGTTTGGAGGGCAAGAACAAATGATGCAAAGACAGCAATAGGATGCCTTGATTTTTAAAATAAATCTGAGATTCTTTTCAGGAGAATAGCACTACACCAGTAAAGTGAAACAGACGATTACAACACTTAGCCGTGGAAGATGAGAGATGTATAAGCCAAATCCCTAATGTTCACAGCAAGCAAGAAATAGCAATAAATTTCTAGCTATGCGTCTAGGATGCTGCTGTCAAAAACTCTGATGACACTTGATGCAGTAAATGAGACTGGAAGGTAAATTCAGAGTCAGCATTTGCCCTGGGGCTTCTGACAAGCAGATGTGAACTGATGGTCATCTGGATCCTCTGCCAACGGAAGAGCATGTCTAAGGACATGTTGAAATTAAATTATCATTGGATAAATTGAGTTGTAAGAAATTCACATTCGTGTGTGCAGTCCTTTGAACTGGAAGAGCAGACAACCTGTAAGGAGAAAAGAATGAAAATCTGTGGATGTGTTTCTGGGCAGGCAGGTGCTCTGGCTTTGAGAACTGGGACCTATGATTTCCTTTACAAAGCTGAAGAGCTCAGCGTTAGAGAGAAAAACACAATCTAGTGAACATGGAGAGCCATGAATATGCAAGATTTCTGAGTGCTGTAAACACAAGCCATAGGAAGGAACTGCCTCAACTTGCCCAAATATTTGTTACTGCTCCAAAACACGGTTTCTGTAAGAGCTGTGAATTAGAATAACAGGCAGCTGTGGCACTTCTCTTACAGGGCAGGTGCTCAAAGTTCTGCAGATTCCGGACTGTCACGGTCTAATTTCTAGTTTATAAAAAGTATATTTAATCTTTGTTTTTACAAAGCTTTCTGGTATTGTTTCAGAGCTTTGTTAAACTGGAATTTATTGGTGATACAGCATAAGGAAACTAGCAAAGCTCTTTTATTTTTCTGAGCAATTGTTTATGGATAAAAGTCTGCAAAGACAAGTATTGGTTTTGTGTCACTGTCTGTACGTAAGCCAGAAATTTAAAATCAGATTTTGATCCTGTATAAAATATTTTCATATATGTGCATGTATATATTTATACATGTGAAATTTCTATTTATACTATTTGAAGACCTCTTCTTCTACCTGGTGAATATTGTATTTACAAAAATAGATTTAGAACTGAATGAAAAAAATATTACTTCTATTTTTCTTTTTGCTTTTCAGAGGAACACAACTGATTTCAGTGTGAGTTGCCTCTGATTAAAACTAGCAAGTGTAACAGAACAGCCTTTACAAGTAGGGGTATAGAATAGCAAGCTAAAATCACTCACACACATTTACTGTTCAAGCTAGGATTTAAAGTCCTGAAAATCGTATTTATGTAATTTTTATTTCCCTTTAACCCCTTGGCAATAGCTGGTAGGACTCCTGCCATAAGCACTAATGAATTTTGCATTGAATTCTGACTCTTGGCATTTAGGGTTTAATAAAATCTTCTTTTCCTTTATCTGGAAGATTCCTTTTCTGCTAATTGGTGTCAACATCAATCAAGATCAGAGGTGCAACAACACTAGTTTAAAGGCCTTTCGCTCATCTGCTTTATACCCCAAGTCATATGGGGCTGTAGGCAGCTTACTCATAAAAGTGGCAATAAATGTCCTTTCACTCTAAAATGCATAAAAATCTCGGAAACTTTGAAAAATTGTGTTGTTGCAATAAATTAAAAAACACTTCTAGAGGTTTGTCAGTTATACAAGTGCCATTTCGAGTGTGTGGGCCTGTGCTAAATATTTTGTGTAGCTCTGAAAGAGTTTCCGCCAGACCTTCAAAACTGGGGGTGACTCGGGGGAGTTCTTCAGAGGAAGCTCCCCTGGAAGATGAGGGCTTGTGACAGCTTGATGCATTTGCATGTCTCCTATGTGATAGGCGTAATGAGGGCAATTTACATTGCTTGGGCAAGTTCAACAGATCATTAAAGCCTGTGCTTGGCTGGGGGCAAGGGTAGGAATTGGAAGTATGGTTCTAGATGCTGCTGATAGGCGGTACCTTGTTTCCATGCGAGGTGACTGCCCCTGGCTCTGTGCAAAGACAGAGATCTTGGGTCCCACTGAATCTGGAGTTTGCCTAGGCAAGATCCAGGCAACCAGCAGCTCCAGGTGAGTCCCTGCAGAGGCTGTTTGATGCTGCACCAAGTATCATGCGCATGTTGGTGAGATAATGACTCCTGAGCCAGCCAGTTCCCCCTCATTCCTGCAGGACTTGGAGAAGGGAGCAGCAGCCCATCAAAATTCCGCTGCAGGGCTGTAACAACTGCTCTTGCTGTCTTGTTGTGTGCCTTTAGAACCCTGTTTTTCGGCTCGTCAAGCAATGAAAGGATGATGTCAAAGATAAGAACAGGACACAGAAGGGCTGCCCATTACACACAGAATCCACCCGAGCTCTGACCATCTCCTTCTTGTCCTGCAACAAGCAACACAGAAGTATAATCATTACAGTGGCAAAGAAGAATACCCTCTACCTCTGACAGGAGTGAGGGGTAGATGTTTGTGTGCACAGACCAAGCCAAGAACTGGAGGAGTGGACTGGGAAAGGTGGTATGTAATGAATGACTTTTAGTAATGACCAAAACTTGCGTGCTTGCCCAGTGGCTCAGGGGAAGTGACTGACAACTTCAGACCATGTGCCTGTGCCCAGGCCACTCTTGGCCCCAGCAGACTCACTGCAGAGTTAGCACAACAGAACAGCAAAGAGTAAAGAAATGATGCCCCTAACATTTAGAAAGCATGTCTCTTGATCAGCAGGGCTGATGTGTCTGCTGACTACTCCCATGGGTGGGAAGGAGATTTAATTACATGGAGCTTACTGACCCTTCATTGCCTGATGCACCTTCTTGATTCAACAGGTTTCCTCACCACCATGAGAGCAGCCAGGACTGTTTCAAAGGATGTGGCAACCCCAGTTCAGGGATCCCCACCTCCACCGCTCTCAATGCAGAACCCGCAGTGCATAGTTGAGATGGTATGTGGAGATCCTAATGTCTCAGCAGGATCAGCAGAAAGCTTCAACTAACATTGATGAGTCTTGCTCTGTCTTCCACATGGTCAATGTATTGCTTAGTAAATAAAAAAGATTTCTTTTTTACATACAAAACCAAAGCCAGGGGGAGAAAAAGCACACAGTAAAAAGTGGTTCTATTTGGATCCAGTAATTTTTTTCTTCAACACAAGGGTAAATGATATGCAGGATATTCCTTTCCCATGGCTGAGCTGGGATAAAGTGCTTGCATTCACAGAAACACTGAGACTGAAGTCAATGCTGACAGAGGACCAGGAGCAACAAACAGCAAAATTCCAGCCCTCCCATGATACCCTACAGCTCATGCTGCTGCACAGCTCATTGAGCTGTAGCATTAGGGTAGCTTGATCTTGCTGCCCGGTGAAGCCTGAAATGAAAGAGTAGGGAGCTTCATGGTACCTGCTTTGCTCAGTGCAACAAAGTCTGTAATAGAAGAATACACAAGGAAAGGACAAACATGTACATAGAATCATTTAAGTCGGAAAAGACCTTTAAGATCAAGTCCAACCGTTAACCTAGCACTGCCAAGTCAATCAAACCATGTCCCTAAGGACCACATCTGCATGTCTGTTAAATAACTCCAGGGATGGTTACTGAACCACTTCCCTGGGCAGCCTGTTCCAATGCCTGATAACCCTTTCAGTGAAGAAATTTTTCCTAATATCCAAACTAAACCTCCCCTGGTGCAACTTGAGGCCATTTCCTCTCATCATATTGCTTGTTGTTTGTGGGAAGGACTGACACCCACCCTTTCAGGTAGTTGTAGAGAGTAATTACGTTCCCCCTGAGCCTCTTTTTCTCCAGGCTAAACAACACCAGGTCCCTCAGCTGCTCCTCATAGGACTTGTGCTCTAGACACTTCACCAGCTTTGCTGCCCTTCTTTGGACACGCTGCAGCACCTCAATGTCTTTCTTGTAGTGAGGGGCCCAAAACTGAACACAGTATTCCAGATGTGGTCTCACCAGTGTGAGTCCTTCCAGCCCTTCTTATAGATGGGTGTCACATTTGCTAATCTCCAGTTAACTGGGACCTCCCTGGTTAGCCAGCCCTGCTGATAAATGATTGAAAGTGGTTTGGTAAGCACTTCTGTCAGCTCCCTCAGTACCCTTGTGTGGATCTCATCCAGCCCCATAGACTTGTGTGTGTCTAAGTGGTATAGCAGGTTGCTAACCATTTCCCCTTGGATTATGGGGGTTTAATTCCTCTCCTTGTCCCTGTCCTCCAGCTCAGGGGACTGTGTAACCCAAGAACAACTGGTCTTACCATTAAAGACTGAGGCAAAGAAGGCATTGAGTACCTCAGCCTTTTCCTCATCCTTTGTTACTATGTTTACCCCTGCATCCAATCCAGGATGGAGATTCTCCTTAGCCCTCCTTTTCTTGCTAATGTATTTATAGAAACTTTTTTTAATTGTCTTTTCGTGCAGTAGCCAAATTAAGTTCTGGTGAGGTTTTGGCCCTTCTATTTTTCTCCTTGTACAGCCTCACGACATCCTTGTAGTCCTCCTGAGGTGCCTGTTCCTTCTTCCAAAGGTCATAAGGTCTCTTTTTTTCCCTGAGTTCCGGCCAAAGCTCTCTGTTCAGCCAGGCCGGTCTTCTTCCCTGCTGGCTTGTCTTTCAGCACATGGGGAACAGCCTCCTCCTGTGCTTTTAAGATTTCCTTCTTGAAGAATGTCCAGCCTTCCTGGACTCTGCCTTTCAGGACTGCCTCCCAAGGGACTCTCTCAACCAGGCTCCTAAACAGGCCAAAGACTGGCCTCTGGAAGCAGGACTTCTGCTACAATTCCCTCTCCCCTTCTCTGAGAATTGAAAACTGTGTAATTTTATGATTCCCATGCCCAAGAGGGCCTCCAACCATTACATCACCCACAGGTCCTTCTCTGTTCACGAACAACAGGTCCAGTGGAGCACCTTCCCTAGTTAGCTCACCGACCAGCTGTGTGAGGGAGTTATCTTCCACACATTCCAAGAACCTCCCAGACTGTTTCCTCTCTGATATGCTGTACTTCCTGCAGACATCTGGTAAATTGAAGCCCCACATGAGAACAAGGGCTAGCACTTGTGAGACTTCTCCCAGCTGCTTATAGACTATTTCATCTGTGTCTGTATCCTGGTTGGGTGGTCTATAGCAGACTCCCACCATGATATCTGCCTTGCTGGCCTTTCCCTTGATTCTTACCCATAAACACTCAACCCTTCCATCACCACCATCAAGCTCTAGACAGTCAAAACACTCCATAACATACAGGACTACCACACTGCCTTTGTTTTCTTGCCTGTCCCTTCTGAAGAGTTTATAGCCATTGATTTCAGCGCTTCAGTTGTGTGAGTCATCCTGCCATGTTCCCTTGCTTGCAACTATGTCATAGTTTTCCAGCTGCAGAATGGCTTCCAGCTCCTTCTGTTTGTTGCCCATGCTGCATGCATTGGTGTAGATGCACTTCACTTGGGCTGTTGATCCTGCCACTGTTTTTTAGGGAGATGCCCTAATTCCTATGGGACTGTTCTCAGGTGCTTCTGTGGCTTCTAATGCATCAACAACCCTTACATCTTTGCTGCCATGTCGATCTCCATCCCCTACCTCCACTGAGATGGCTAAGGTGCTGCACATGTAAGTACAGGGTGATTTCAAATGTGGTCCAGTGTACTCAGCACATCATGGAGCAGAGTGAAGAACCCTGCTAGCACACCATCCCTCAAACATTGGCATGCCAACACCAGGCTTATCTCTAGCAAGCCTGATTTTATCCCTCTCTCCCCTTCAAATCTATTTTAAAAAGCTCTTTCAATGATCCTTGCTAAGTCCTGTGCAAAGATCCTTTCCCTCCCTTTGAGAAAGGTGCACCCCATCTGTCACCTGCAGGCCTGCTGTGCATAGACCAACCCACGATCAAAACAACCAAAATTCTGCTGATGACACTAGTTTCAGAGCCAGGTATTGATCTGTTGGGTCTTCTTGTTTCTTCCCTCATCATTCCCTGCAACTGGAAGGATAGAGGAGAATGCTGCTTGTGCTGCTGATCCCTTAACCAGTCATCCCAAGGCCCTGGAGCCTTTCCTGACTGCCGTAGGAATTTTTATTGGATCTTTATCAGTCCCTACCTGAAAAATCAATGATTGATAATAATCCAAGGGCTGTACCAGGGTAGGGAATTTTCTGTTCACATCTTTAACATGGGCCACATGTAGGCAGCAGACTTCTCTAAGAAGTGGGTTTAGTCTGCATATTGCGCCTTCTGCTCTCCTTAGAAGAGAGTCTGCTATGACAATAACCTGACTTTTCTTCTTTATTGAAGCAGTTTTGACACAGGATGTAGGCTGGCTTAACCTTGGCAACACCTTCAACCTAGACGAACTATCGTCCTTGCCATTGTTTGGTTCCACTTGCAAAGCCTCGCACCTATTATGCAAGTGCACCTGGGAAGGTGGGGTAGTCACGGAGGAGATGCAATTACTGTGCCAGGCAGGAGCTTGTTGCCATTGCCCGCTATCCTTTAAGTCACCACATTCTTCTGGGTGGAAAGAGGATAGGGAATCCTCCATAACAAGTGTCCTGTCTGCCTGTCAGGCCTGTCCCAGGGAAGGTAGGGCGCGGTTCCAGTAGCCTGTCTCTCTCTTGCACTCCCTGATACTCCTCAATGTACTCACCTTCCCCCAGAGCTCTGTCACTAATCGGAGCAGTTCCCCTACCCGGGCATATCTCCCACAGGAGCGCTGGCTGCTGCTGTCTGGTACCGCCTTAAGAGCAGGGCACAGCCTGTAGCCCGGCACCTGGGTGGCTGCATGTTCCCACCAGAGCTCTGTCTGGGCAGCTGTGTCAGTTGAGGTGGGTGCAGAGCTTTCTGCTGCGGCTTTGTGGCAGGTGTGTGCCATTTGTTCTCTGGTTGAGCTGGCAGAACTACAGCACCCTTCCTGCACACCCTTCTGTGCAAACTGCTGTGCCATGTCCTGTTTGTCTGCCCTGGTAGCTCCCGGTCCCTAAGGGCTTCTTTTATAGGTGTGGGGGCTAGGCCGCTGTTGCTCCTGGCCCTGCCCAGGTCTCCTGAGCCACTGTTGTGTGAGCTGCGGGCTCCTGGCAGGCCTCTCTGCTCCCCTCAGGTTCCACTGGTTCAGGATACCCCTGCCCACCATGCTAGAGCACTCTGCTGCTGATCGCCCTGGCACTGGAGCCACTCGCCTCAGTGACTCAAGCCTCTAGATGTCTGCTAAGAAATTCACTTTTGCCTTCCACATTCAGCTTAGAGTTGATAGTCAAATGGGTTACAATCTAGTTCAGACTCAATGAAATCCACAACCTGAGACAACTACCATGATCAAGTCAATTCAAGAGCGTATGGAGATTTCACTGAGGATCTATTTAATCACCTCAAGTGGATCACTTTTATCAAGCTGAACAGGGAATTAACCTCAGTCGTCCCTGGGCTGGGGTTTTGGGAAACATTTCAGAACTGCAGGATTCGTAGTGACACCCACCAAATCTCTAGCAACTCTCTCTTTCAGCTGGTGTAGAGGGTGACCAGGATGCTATTTACCTTGTGTTTTGGAAAGAGGTTTTAGCAACCTATTATATTATTCTTAGTGACAGTCCTCTAACAAAGTGGAGATATGGTGAAATAGTCCTTCTTGTCTATGATGAGAAGCTCCACTGAACGCTTCTGCCCCAGTGCCTTCGGTGCTGCAATACCCCAGTTTGCTCCCTTGTTCCTGTGGTCAGTGCAGCACTGGTTGATGTCAAAAGCAGCTTAACTTAAGAGTATGGAGAGGATTTTATCCTCATGGGCTGCCAACCTGGTAACTTTTACTGGAAAAATGTCTTTGGATGCTACTTCATTACACTGTGCAATACAAGGCTGCCCCTGGTCAATAGACCAATGGCAAATCTTTTGGTGTCCTGTAGGCCATTGTGCATTTTGAGTAATAGCTGCCTGGGGAGCAAGTTAATGCCAGGAGCAGGCATTGTTTGCTGTAACTCACATGAATAGCTATGAACAGAAAGGCTGAATGTTGCGATGACAACACATCAATAAGCAAAGCCACTTTCTCCACCTTTTGACATGAATTACCTGTCTTGGATACTGCACTATAATCAGCACTTGCATCACCAGGAGGAAAATAAAGGCCAGTTTGACCTTCTGGAGCAACAGGATCTGTTTTCCTGGACTGATGAGAGAGTCATTAGTCTGGAAAGTTACTTGGACTGTCAGTAACTGGCTCACTGTGTGATGCACTGCCCTTGGCTGAGCCACACCTCAGTGTTTAATTTATACCTTTTGCATAGGGTGAGTTCTTTAGGGACTGTTAGCATAAATGTGTCTGCAAGCGTGATGACTGAACAGCCTGCAGGAAGAATCTGTACAACAACAGGCAAACTCTGTGCCGATTCAAAAGTGAGCCCTTTGGGGTGAGTCAGTGGGTTACAGAGGGAAAAAAACCTGAGAGTAACTTTTCTGGGATTGCCAGCATCCCTCCTGACCAGCCTGGTTGTGTATGTCTCTGGTACCACAGCTGCTGGACCACTGCATGGAAGCAGTTATGATAGCAGTGGGACTGCTTCTGCATTAGAGGGGCACTCATATCACTAGGCAAGACAAAACAAGACTGTTTTGTCTCCTGTTCACCTTCTAGGCAGATCAGTGCAGCCCTTAGTGCTGGTCTTAGCTATTTCCCTCTTCATTTCACACATATTTCAAACAAACAGGGATGACAAAAGTATGCAATTTATTACAACACACAACACTGGTAATTTTGCAGGATCTGTGGCCAGCTGAGCAATACACTGCTGACCTTAAATTGCTCATTCCCCTTTGCTGTTAAGTAAAAGAATAAATCAATGGGTAATTCCTTTCTCTCACCATACATACTCTCCCTCCTCCTTCTTTAAGGCCAAACATCAGTCCTTTTTATTTAGTCATGACAGTGCAACTAGCGTGAAGAAAATCTTGGTACCATACCAATATGTTTAGTTTCTTTTATAGTGTTAATTAGGTGTCAAAGGTATGCTTTATCTGAGAAAGGCATGATGCTAACCCAAGAAGCTCAGATAATCCTATTGTCACATTTATTTGTTTATTAAAATAGGATTTTTTTTGCTGTAGAGGACTTAGTCTCTCCTCTAAAAAACAAGCTAACCAGGGGATTGCTGGATGCCGTGGTATGCCATTGTCCCTCAGTTGCAGAGTTACCTGCTGCTATATCTTGTCGGAGCAATGTGTGCATCTATAGCATAGCACTGCTGCTTTAGGAGCTGGAAGAGATGTAAAAGCATTTTAATCCTCTGTAGTTCTTGCCTGAAGTTCTTGACTAGTAGGATATTAGGATAAAATGGGGAAGGCTTTTTTTTAATACATGCAAAATATGAACAAGGTGTTCCTGCTGCTGTTGAACGTGTTCTTCAGTAAGTGCAGTTTAATTTACATTTAGAGGTACCTCAGAGGAACTAGTTCTTTCATTTATACACATATAACACCCAAATAGGCCAGTCTGAATTGCAGTGCACCTTCAGTGCTTCAAAGAAATGAAATGGTAGACAGGAAAAAAACTGGATAACGGCAAAAAGCCACACCATATATGTCTGAAGTCTCCTATAAGCCAATAAATGTAATATCCTATGTATACATGTATAGGCATGTATATGTGGTTTTTTTACTGCGTCATGACAGCACTGTCTGCCAGGAGTGTATCTGGCAGCATCTGTAAAGTGGGACCCCGGAAGTCTGGTTCCTCACCTCTCAGCATCTTGTCCAAGGTAGTGAGCTGGTGCAGTGGCAGGAGGCTGTCCTACCCAACATGCTGTGCACAGGCCAAAAGGTATATAGGCAGGCAGGCACTTTATCTAAGCTATCCATCTGGGAGCAGAAATAGGATTTCTTACCAGCACAGAAAACCGTTCTAATACTAAGAAATAACTCATGTGGAATTAAATTATAAATGTATATGCTGCCCTTAGGGTATGTCAGTTTGTATCACAGAGTATCCATAACCATTCACTTTTGTGCTGTTGGGCAGGGGAGGCCAGTTAAGCTGCTCTGTGGCAGACGAACTGTTAATATCCAAGGCACCCTCTAATAGAAAGAGGGCACTATATCAATTTATTGTAACGCAATAAAATATGAACCACAGCAGGAATAGAAAAAAAACACCCTCTGTTTCAGTGAACAATCACATTTCGGAATATTTTTTCCTGGTGGTGGAAATTTAATAAAACAACTGGAAGTCATCAGGAAATAATAAATTATTTTCTGACTAAGGAAGAAGGTTTTTGGCTAGTTCAGAAAATCTGAATATCATTCTCATCTCTGTTTCAGATGAGCCATGCCACCAAAGTCAGCCACAATTCAGCTTCTCAACAGGCTGATTCCTTTTCTCAGACTTTCTTTTGTTTACAATAGGGGCTTCAGGGCTAGTTAGGCATCTGATTTCACTTGATATTACAGTACCTATGGTCTTCTGAGCCTGTCATTCTGAAAGACGGAAAATCAAAAATAAAAATGAGATGATATGTCTCAGCAGACCAGTCTTGTGAAGCACAGAGCCACATGGCCAGTTGTCCTTGGCATGCAGCAGAAGTAGCTGGCTAGTGAATTACCACTGCTGATTGATCTAAAGCATTGACAGTTACTACTTTCTACCACATCATTGTTCTACAGAGTCTTTTGAAGAAATTAATTTTACAGAACCAACATCCAGCATTTTATTTGTTTTAAATTTATCTGCCATAAATCCCATGAAGTTCCCCCTCACTTCCCCTCTTCAGTGGTTTTCCCCCCAAACCATTCAGTTTTTGCTAGTTTAAGACTTGTCACCCTGTGCTTTATGACTTAGAATTGGTCTTGCTAGGAAAAGAAGCCACTGGGAACAGAGACTTACTCTCTGTTCAGACTGACAGCAGGATAGACAGGTGTCATCTCATGATGACATATAAAGGTGGACGAGCCCCATGAGTGAGGGAGTTCAGTCTGGTGTAATCAGTGTCAACCCTGATGAAGATTATTTTTGTCAACTTTATTTACTCCTTTAGGACATCACTTTATAATAACAGGAAGACTGTAATTTAAATGGTTATGGAGGGTGGGTGTCTAAATTATTCATTCTTTACAGAAGGCAAACACTATCAAAACCCGAAAGTGGCTGACATACAATATCCTCTATCTTTCCTTCCCTTTGGTGCCCTGAAACACAAAAGGAGTAGCATGGCTCCTTCAGTTAATCTGCAGGGATGGAAAATTAGCACCTTACCCTTTTATTTAAGGAAGATGCTTCACCTCTGAGACCTTCCCAGAGACACTCTAATTGGTCATCTTTCAGAGCTTTGGTTTTAATAAACAGTAAGCAGCATTTTGCAGCCAGCCTAAGCAAAAAGATGCTGAAGTTTATTGTAGCACAGATCTCAAAAACACTGAAATAAGACCTGTGCAGGCAATTTGCAATGGCTTCTGCTATTTAAATGTAAATGTGTATACAGAGCTTTGTTCTAGGTAACAGTCATTTGACATGCCTTGACTTTTGTCCCTGTCTTTCTTCCCTTTCCTTCTAAGATTCACCTTTCTTTAACACCCCCCCGAAAAATAAAACCCCAAACCAAAACAACCTACCACCACCACCATCCACTGAAAAACCACAAAACAAAAAAAACCCACCTAGCCTGTACATCTAACGTCAGGATCACCTGTGCAGGTCAGCATCTGTAAAAATGTGTTTCATCCAGGCTGGTCCTTCACCTTACCCATATGGCCCTGAGGCCACCGGCTGCTGCTGGGGCAGAGAGGCATATATAGGGGATTATACTGTCCATGGTATACCAAATACAGTTTCCACAGCAGCAGCCCTCTGTTTTCCTCTCTCTCTTCTTCTAGAAATCTTGAATGTGTTTAAATATTAAAGCTGGACACATCTCAGTGTAACCCCTGTGGTCTTTCTGTTGAAGACACCCAAAATCCAATAAAATTAGTTGGTCCTTTTGATGTTTGTAAAGTGGCTGCTCACTGAGGCAGCTGGTCAGGGAGTCCAATATCAGACTCCTATAAAGATAACTACAAAGCATTTCCGATAGTGCTGATATTTGTAATTCCCTTTCTAGGTATTCCACTCTGCTCACTAGCATATCCTTTATTTTAAAAAGGATATTTAGGAGAACTTGTTTGCTTTATTCCTACTTCAATGTAGCATTTATTTAGCTTGTGTCTTAGGGAAATCCCTTACACAAAAAAATACTTTGAGCTTATGGAAATATTGTTGATAGTACTTTCTAAAACTGGGATAATTTTGACTTTACTAAGGAGGGAAAGTGGTTGCTGTGTCAACAGGGTGAAAACTCAGAAATTTTAATATTTAGGGTTTTGCCTTAATAATGCTGCTCCACTCTCATCTCCCTACAAAAACAAATGGAGAAGGACAACAGACTCTCCAGGTACTTTTCATGACTGCAGACACAAGCACAGCTGAGAAGAACAGCAACCTCCGAGCCCTTTAGGATTAAGTTAACACGCAAAACAAGCTTATGTGCTTTGCTTTACAAAGCACACCATTTCCATGCTCTCAAATCAGGGCTGGTAAGATACCAGGACAAACCCTCAGCTCCTGCAGAAATATTTATACCTCCATTTAATTTTCACATCAGGCACAAATGCTATTCATGAAGATTGAAAATGGGAGTCAGAAGACAATAGCGATTCTCAGCCAAATGAGTATTGTCTGTCAGAAAGAACAGACTCTTTCAGCAGCCGCCACATTAACCATTGGCCTAAGTCAGTTTTCCATTGAGTAGCAGGCGCTTTTCCAATTTCCTAATACATACTATTGCCTTGGCTAGAGTAAATGGAATCTGGTGCCAGGACACTTGTATCTAGAGCATACTTTGACTCCTTGCTGTATTTGCAGAAATTCCAGGTACACATCATTAATCACAAAGCCTGTCCTATTCCTGAATTATTTAATACAATATTGGAGCAGTTCTGAATTATTTAAAGCAATATGCGAAAGGTTCTCTCTGATATACATGCAGAGATTATTAAGAACCTTGCTAAACATTTAAATTGCCAGAACCTAATATCGGCTCCCCATATTCCACAACCCTAACTCAAGGAAGGAAGGAAACATCATATTCCTGTCCAATTGCCTCCTGATTTACCCTAAAATTTACTGCAACTGTTATAAATAATAGAAATTATTTTAATCTATCTCATCAGAAGCTGCTCAAAACATGACAGGCTAAAACAGAAGACCCAATGTGTTTTAATTTGGTACTAGAGGAGAATGGAAAAGCCAGAAGGTTTATCTGATCCTCTTGAAGCTATGAATGAGGCATAGAAACAACATGGAAACAGGTTGTCTTCCAAAGTGCTTTGATCTTTCTTTTTCTCTGGAGAGACCAGGAATGAAAAAGCAATTTTTATAATGAATTTGTGGTCATTCTTCCAGATCCATTAACAGTGGAAAATATTCCGTGGGTCTACCTGAGAAGTCCACTCAGCTCCTTAGTCACACCCGGAATGGGTGGACCACTGCCAGGCTGCTCTTCCATGGGCACTATGCTCCCCAGCTGCAGAGTTCAGACTCATGAGCAGTCCCTACAAAGACAGCACTTCTGCTGTGCATGCAGGTGCTCTCAGGTACTTTCTGAAAAGTTCTTTCTGTTTTGCTTTTGCAGTGTGCAGCTCCATTCAGGCCACCAGATTATGGACATAAGTTGTGATAGCCCCTCATCAGCATCCTGTTTCGGTAACCAAGCTCAAGACTGGACTGTCCATGAATCTGTATAATAGATGAAGTTGGAGAGGTAGCCCAGACTACCTTGTTTGCCTCAAATCAGACAAATTGGCAAGACAGGTGAGTGATACTGTCTAGCCACACAGCAGATTTGTCCCCTGGATATACTGTAATGCTCAGGTTACACCTGTGATTTCCTACTCAGAACCATCAGCTAGATCACCAGATCAGCGCAAAGGGTGCTCCAGGAGCCAAATAACAAAGTTGGGCAACAAAATGTGACTTGAGTTTAGCTTCATAAGTAGTTCAACCCACTCCTAAACAGTGTTTTAGATCTAGACTTTGTAGCTAGACCTTATTTTTGGGTGACAGCTATGCTTTCCCACTGAAAAGGTCCTGCTCTTCACACTCACTGTAAAGATGGGCTGGGAGAGACTTCTTTTACCTCAGAGAAGGAACAAGTGGCAGCTGAGAAATTCTCAGTGTCAAGAGAATCCGTTCCTGCATCCTTCCTTCTCCTCTTCCTCTTCTGTTACACACTCATATGGTAGGAAAGATGGGGACTAGCTCTTTAAAGGCCCTTGAGGACAGCTGCACATAGAATTAGGACCCTATGGAAAAGGACATGCCAGGTGACCCTAATGTGAGCTGCTGTCTCAGACTGGCTATGCATTTAGGCACGTTAGCAGACACACTCAGGTTATTTTCTTGGAACTTTTCTTCCCAGCCAAGCAGATGGACCGAAATTTTCTACTGAATCTTTTCCTTCAACTTGACAGAAGCTGAGATTCTCCTCCAGTCATGGGATTGCAGGTGTTGCAGCTTTCTGTGCAAGTGTGCCTGTCCATCCTTTAACCTGGCCCAACAGGGACATCTACATTAAGGAGTCATTTTCATTACTCTGTTTCCAAGTAATTTATCTCTGAAAAAAGCATGGTCAGTTTTCCCTGAGAAGTACATAGCGTTTTCCCCATTGTTAACCTTAAAATATTGCAATTAAATGGTGAAGAAGGGCAGAAGAGGGATTGCTGGCATGTATTTTTTTAGCCAAGTAATCACAATGGAAGCATTCACCTTTCCACTCATTTCAACATGGCCATGAACTTACTATATAGCCAACTCCAACACACCAGGATAATATAGGATGGTGAATCATCTTAGTTTATCCATTCAGTTTGCCCTATGAGTTTATAAGGGCTTAAAATCTATTTGCTTTTCACCTCGTTTAGCCTTGATTTAAAGGTATGACAGCAAATAAGTGGATGCTATACTTCAATGTCTCTTTATATTGAGTAAACCATGTCATACATTGCTGATGTTTCTACCCTAGTATATATATGGACATATGACTCCATGTGTATAAGTAACACACCTCTCTGTCTGAGCAGAAGACAGGCACAAAACATTTGGGATTTTTCCTGCTTTGTGTCCAGTGATTTGTTTATTGGAGAAACGAGGGTCAGGCAGTCCCACCTCACCTGCACCCTGAGTGCTTCTGGGACTGTGCAAGGCTTCAGGAAGCCCTGCCTTAGCAGGAACTTGAATTTCTACACCTAGAAAAGGTACAGAATTATTCTGGGGTAGATGAGAGTATCTGGGGGGACAGTTCTTCTGCCCAGTGCTTTGTGCTTCCATTGGTTTGGAGCGTACACATTTTTGATTATTTCTTTTATAATGTCATATAGAGTAACATGCTTTCTTTCCCTTTTTCCTCCCCCAAGCTTTGCTGGCACTGAATCAAGTAGATTTTGCCCTGTACACTCTCCAGTCGTTCATTCAGAACCACATTCTCTTTACTTCATGTATATCCAAAATTAAATCATAAAAGTCAACCAACCAGTGCCTTCTCTATACTGAAGACAGTGTAATCACACCACAGGTAGAGCCAGCTTGTATTTCTTTCTTTCCTTTTTCAGTTTTCCCCATAATCTTTAATTTAAACAATTTTAAAACCAGATGACAACTTCAGTGGTTGTCACTTTATGTCTTGACTGCTGAAAAAGGGCTTTATGAATACATTACTTCTGTTTCATGGACATCCATTGTCATCACTTTATTCCTTTGAAACCAGTTTTGCATTTGTAGAACTGAAGAGCTGTGTCCTTAATCTTAACATCCTTGTAAAGATTTTTAATCAGTCACTTATGTTAATCCAGAGCCCACAATATCCACCATAAAATTGTTTTAAGGGCAATGTAGACTTTCAAAGGCAAACATACTGCAAAATATTTTAAACTCATATTTTCCTCAACTTCTGGATAATTTTAATTGTCTGCTTTGTTGAAAGAAATGTGTTTGGTTTTTTATGCAACATTATTTTTCCTGCAGAGCATTCTTTGAGGTACACAAAAACACTAATACAGAGATAGCCATCTTCTTGTGCCATTATCATGGTACTTCAAGACTTCTTTGAATTATTTGTGGTACTGCAAGGATTAGAAGGCTCTCAGTTTGTACAACAGTCTTTCATTTAATTCAGACACAGCTACTGTTATTTATTAAATGCTTTCAATAAGATGGCACCGTCACAAAAAAGCAAAATGTCCAGTTCTTATTGTCACTGCAAATCTTGCATCCTGCTGCAGCTTGGGCTCTGTTATCTTTTTCAGCATTGCTTTCTTTGCCTAGTGAAATATTTAGGGTAAAATTCTGACATCTTATTCACATCCTTTAATAACTTCTTCTACCACTGAAGTCAATGAGACTACTCAAAGGATGAAGAGTTACATAATATGTCTGAGGTAGGCAGAATCTGCTCCCTCAGAATTTATCTGCATTTCTTTTCCTTTTAGTCTGCTTGACAAAGGCTTTATTAGAACACACATAAACCAGCACTCTGCTCCAGCCCACATGAAAATATTGCTATTACCGGGAAAGCAGGATTCAAAATAAAACTGTAGCCCCTCTAAAGTAAAAGATGGACGAATAGAAAGGAAAACAACTACAGAAGAGCCACTAATTTAGTTATTAACAATCTGAAAAATCCATTTGAAGCAATTATTTTGCTCAAAACCAAGGAAGGAAATTGCACTACAATAATTTCCACAGTGTCAATCAAAATGGAAAAAAATGTTAGGATGGGAACTCCGACAAAGATATGGTGACCTGCAGCTTTTATTTGATTCTTTATTAATAACAAAAGCATCTTAGGATAAATACTCTAACAGGCACATTTACCTGTCTAAACTGAGAAGTTGTTATTATGGTTTTGTCCAAAGCAAATGTGCCAAGAAAAGAGACTACACATTGAACCCATACATACTGGTACTGCTGATGTCCCTCAAGGACCCTTCTTTGACTTTTACAACTTCTTTCTGTGCTCTCATGCCTGAATGACTTTTTCCCAACAAATCACAGTACTTCCTCTACAAGATGTCATATCCTGGATCCAGCCAACCTTGCAGACCCCGGGTCCCAAAAGACCATAAATCCATAGCAGACCTGCAGATTTCCCACATGCCACTCTCAGTGTATGTGTTCACAAGCAATTGTAGGGATTTTTTACCCTTTTTCTCTTTTCTCAGGTGAACTGGAAGGGTGAAGAAAGTCATTCAGAGACCTGAGCAGAGAGGAGATAAGACAGGACAGTCTGGGGAGCCACATGATTCTGTTCAACTGAAGATATGCTGAAAGAAAGAAGCCACAGATCTTTTAATTTCTGTTTATTTATTGATCTTTTTTTATTATCTTAATGGGGACATGTCACATTATTTATGCAGTGAGAGATAAAACTTCCAAACTCCAGCAGATATTTGAGTACAGGATTGTATGGTACTGTGCTCTGTTTTGCAACATGGATGTGACAGACAGAAGAGCTACTGTGGACCTTGTGTGTACTTCTTTGGTAGAGTGAACAGGAATGTTTTAAAAACACCCAGAACAGTATAACATTTAGCCACCTCTCCTATCCTTAATTGGGTTAGGTTTAGTCTACAGGAGGGGACTGGAGGAGCTCTGATCCCTTCTGACCAGGCTGATTGCCCTGATAAACTCACATTTCCCTCTTAACTACCTGTTCTCCTCAGTGGTCTGATCTAAACACTTGGATTTAGAAGTTTGTTTTGTGCTAGTAAAGCCTCTGATACAGCTGTGGTTGATGACTCTGTCTGCTAAGCCTGATTACAATATAAATAAAAAATAGTGAGCAATGAGGATGTGGCTGAAGTCAGGAGAGTTGATGAAATTGGAATGGTTTTGTGTTTAGGCATTAGCACGAGAAAGTTGCGGATGTGCATCCAGTTGCTGTCATAGACTTCCAGAAACAGAGTTTGGGTTCCATGTGACAAGATCCTGGGGACTGTAATTTAGATCAATGACTAATCACTTTAATGAATATGGCCCCAAATCACACTGGGAAATTTTGCACGTTGTGTCTCAGTGCTTCAGTTTCCTTTACAGAAAGCAGGGAGGGTAAAACTTCCTCTTTCCAATTCTTTGGTTTTTCTTCTCCACTGAACATGTCGGGGCAGGACCATGTTTGTTCAGCACCTACAATAGTAGTGACCTGGACTGATACAGTGTTTAGATGAAGTTGTAGTGAAAGTCATGACAACAGATTTGCTTTTCAGCTTCTTGGTTGGGTATTGCTATAAATTTAATACAAGCAAGCTATGTTATGGAAGCGGGGCTTCTAGTTTCTGTTTGTGGTCAAAATCCAGAAATGCAGAGTCGTGTTAAGAAGTTAATAACAAAGAACAGGTTAATTGAACTCTGGAACTGTTTTGACTAGCACTTGTTCAGGTTCTGAGCAATGGTTTTGTCAGTACTTTTTTTACCTGGACTAATTCATCCATCTTTTTCTGGAAATTTTAATGTATTGTGTCATTCAACATCAGAGAACACCAGTGTTTTTCATGATCTATATAATAAACAGTGGTTTTACCAGTTTATCTTGTCTTTCACATAGCAAAGATGTGCATTCCCAAGATGCCAGATGTTTACACCTCCCAAGTAGGTGAAATGTAGTAGAAAAGGATGTCATTTTGATGACTCTCTTTATAGCATATTCCTACCAGTGCTCATTCGAGCATCTGGGATGACAGTAATAAATAATGCTTAGTACTTCTATAGCATAGTACATGTAAAAAATGAATTTTTAGTAGTAGTAGCTTTAGATATCGCTGAAAAAGTGAATATGTACCAAAGGAAGAAAGTTAACCCTTGACTGTGATAAAACCATGCCAAGCCAAGAAGTGTTCTCTGAGGAGTGACTTCTTCTCATTTAGAAAAATAATAAAAAATGTTTCCATGAGCAGGCAAAATTAGACATCTAAATGGACTCCAGGAAAATTATTGCTGGGGGAAAAAGTAATTGTTTAATTTCTCACTACAGATCAAATTTAACATCTGATTTGGGTAAGTATCTATGTTCAACAGAGACCTCGGTAAAAACAAATAGTTATTTTATTTATCTGTGAAAATTAAGATACTTACAATCCAACCTGGCATTACAGTGCTGTCAAAATATTACAGAGAGATGGAGGACTTGATACTCTTTTCTTCCTGATATTGCAGAACAGACTGAGAATTCACACTGGAGATGCCTTGTTCTGAAGGCCATATTCATAAGACAAGGTCTGATATTGTAGTTTTGAGGCAATACAGGTAGTATTTGTGAGGAAATACAGATAGTATTTGGGTCGATGTTGTTGTATGCCAACTAGAAAAAGAAAAAGAAAATAAAAAACCCCACATGATCGATATTTTGGTTGTTTAAATGTGTTAGTATTCTGCCACAGTACAGACCATTCACTGAGGTTCCCTAACCCCCTCGTCCTGGCACAGGATGCTGGATGCCAGACACTAAGCCATTTCTCCCCACACTATGGATTGCAAAACTCTGGTATAAAACCTACCCTCATAGAGAAAATGAGTTGTAAACCACTGGAATTAAACACAACATGTTGAATATACATTTTGGAACATAAGGGATGAAAAGATAAATATCAAAAGTCATCCCAATAATAGCAATGCATAAAATATCTGATGATTCCCAGAGTATTTTTAGAAAGCAATGTATTGCTGCGGTGTGCGACTGAAATATCACCCAGTGAGACTCCGGCATAATTAAGCAGTGATTAATCAATACTTAACTAAAGAAATTAAGCTCAGGAGAAACAATTAATTGAAGTTAAGTGAACTTTGACAGCTCATATTAAACTAAGGCTCTAATTAACAAAAGCATTGTGCATCCTTTAAATGGAGGGACATGCAGGCTTCAGGTGCTAAGGATGGAGTGAGTGTTATTCTTCAGATTTCTTGACGATGAGGAGTTACTGATGGGGAGCTTTATTTCAAGGCTTTGAAAGGAGGCTGATTTTTCTTTGGTAGTCCAAGATGCTGTTTGGTGACTTAAATCTAAGATCTGGCACCAAAGGTGGCTATCTGGAGGAACAAACGCAGTGCCTCCTGGTAGGGTCCGCAGCCTGGCCTCATGTACTTCAGGCTTATATAATGTAGGACCCGGCTGCTGGACGAGGTGGGGGAACCACCTTAAATCCATGCCATCGCAAAACTCCGCGGTGCCAAGGGGCCTTGGCCTTTAGTATCACTGAAGGTCTTCAGGCTCCGCAGCCCGATTTCCCCTTGCAGCTCAGTGCCCTGACCCGAGCTGCTGGAGCAGCATTTCCCAGAGCCTCTAGGCTATATTTTACCCTCTTGCTGTTCTCACACGGTTGTTACCCTGCTGTCACCCTCATGGCCTTTGCCCTCCAAAGCCCCAGCAGTGGTTTTGTGGTGGTTTCTCATGGGAAGAAAAATACCCCCAGTATAGGACTCACTGCTTTTTTCCTCCCTTTTCTCGCCTTGTGGTTGCAGCTCCTGGTTCATGTTCAGGGTTCCAGTGATCCACCTGCAGCACTGAGCGGCAGGCAGTGCCTGCCCTGAGCTAAGCATGCACCAGTCAGCACGAACAGCTTCCTACACAGGGTCGGCCGAAGGGAATGTGTGTGGGGTGTCTGTGCCCAGGCAGTGGGGCTGGGGGCCACATCTGCGCAGGGCACAGCTGAGCCCCTCAGCCCAGCCGGGGGCGCCGGGAGGGGGGAAAGAGGTTTCCGCAAGGGCCAAAGGCGGCCCGGGCAGAGGAGGAGGCAGCCGAGGGGGGAGCAGCA
>JAVJGI010000040.1:1243199-1295861 GCA_035590275.1 Ibycter americanus
GGGGGTCCCTGAAGGGCGGCAGCCCGGGGCAGGGCCCGCGCTGGAGCAGGGAGACGGGGCAGGAGGCAGGAGCGGGGTTGAGGGGCTGCCACAGGCTGATTGTAACAGTTTTCTTCTCTACTCTTGTGTCTTTATATTCCATCAAAACTAACTTTCACTTTTAGGGTTGATGAACACCATCAGCTATAGACCGAGCTAACAAACCTTCATCATGAAGCCACAGAGGTAGGATGGCTAGTCTAATCTTTATGAAAAGATTGATTCATTTTCTGGGAGACAAACCTGGTGGAGGGGAGAAGAATGCAGGGAAGAGAAGAGCTCTGAGCTACTACTGCTGTCTCTTGGCTTTCAGGAACTGAAACGGCACTGGTTCTATTTAAGTAGCCAAGCTGTGTCCATTGAGCCCAGGCTGATGATGAGTTTTTGGCTGTAGACCCAACTCCATCAGTCCAAACAGTAGGCTTTTTTTTTCTAACCGATTTCATTGCTAGCGAAGCATGCCAGAGGTTGATCACATAAGCAGTTTGTCAGGCAGGAGAGGTGTGAGGAGGCTAGTATGTCCACTTCGGTCTGAGTTGTAGGCAGTCATCTCTTCCACCTACCCAGCCCCAAGAAGATGTGTGTCTACAACCCTGAAGGCCACCCTTGACATAGGGTTGACAAAGATGCCCAGCAAGGGAAGCAGCACAGAGCATTGTAACGCAGCACTCCCCAAGGTAGCATGCAGCACAGAGGTGTGCCCTTGGGCTCTTGTAAGGGACAGGAACGCAGGTTAGAGCCCGACCTCAGCCCCACTCACCTGAGGGGGCTAATCGTTTTAGAGAGCAGGATCTTTCCTTGCTGTTTTTAGACACACTGGAGGGTGGCACAAGTCTGAGAAGATGGAATAAAAACCCCAGCAAACAAACAAAAAGAGAGAGATGATTGGCTAGTGGCTTAATTGCTCTGTTAATTGCTTTGCCTCTGGTGCTCCCATCCCTGAGGAGAAAGGGCTTGAGGGTTATCTCAGCTGATGTTAGTTCTCCTCAGTGATGAGCAATTATCTCCCAGGCAGTCACTGCCAAATGTGGATGTCACAAGCTAGCTCCATTCACAGTGATGGATGGGCATGAAGCTAAACTTCATCCCTGGCATTAGCACTCAAATTAGGAGCTGATTTACCTTTATCTGTGTGGACTGGGCCTGACTGCACAACAGCGAGAATGTTGAGGCCTACCACAGAAACGTTCAGGTCCTCAGCCCGAGTCCACTGCTGGAGCCTGTTGGACATTTACTGATCTGATTTTCCTCTTCTTGAGGTTTCTACAAGATTGCTGTGGCTGTGGAAGTAGTCTGGGTGCTCTGTGGAGATGTCAGTGTTTCCTAACTCTCATCAACCAAACCTGGACTAATCAGATCCAGTGAGTCCCATGCTCCAGGGGGGTGGAGGAGCACTTGGAGTTCAGGTTATACATGGCTTGTGAAGGTAGTGGTCTGCTGCTTTGAAGCCACAAAGGAGGAAGAGCAAGCTGAGAATTTGCACTGGTTTTGCTCTTTGAGTAGCTGTACAGCTGTATCTTGGAGTTCCAGTTGTGCCAGGGTCCCCATTCTGGGGGGGTACCTGCACTGGGGGGGAAGAGGTTTACCCTGCAGGAAATTCCAAATCCTAATGAGATGGAGGAAGAAAGCAAAGCAAAACACCCACCCAACCAAACCAAACAAATTCAAGGAGTGAAGTGACTTGCCTGTGGACACACAGAAGGCAGTAGCAGGGTGAGGAAGCATACCCTGTGCTATTCCCATTAAAGCATACTGCCTCTCCATCAAGAGTCCCTGGCCAGGCATACGATGTGTAAAGTGCATGTGGTGAGTTTTCCCAAGCAGCTATTTAAATGTGTATTATTGCTGTGCTCCTGCCTGCCGTATTTCCTCTTCTTTATTCACCAAGTAGTGGGAGCTGTCTCTGGTTCATCAATTAAACCCAAGAGTGATGATTTTCAGAGGTATTGCTACATAGTGAAAGAAATTCATCCTTAGGCTAAAGGACAAAGCGCAAGGCCTAAGTGTTGTTAAATGGCTCATAAAACATGTGCTGCCTCTTTAGCCAGAGTGAAAATCAGCCTTTGCTAACTTAGGAAATATCCTGCTTTCTTCTGCCTTCCCCAGTCTTTTCATGATGATGAATCTCTTTCCTCTTGCTCCCCATTATTTCTGTAAATGAGAATATGCTGTAACATTGCTGAGGTTGGGCTAATTAAATCAGCTCTTTCTTATCTCATTGATCTGCATTTTAAAGCTGAGTTGATTAAGGATGGGAGACTATATTTGATTAGAAATATGTTTTTGCCAGTTAGTTACATCAAAGGGTAGATTACAGGAGAGCAGAGGAGCTGAACTCACATGGCTGCTCTTCCTCCTGGTTGTTAAAAGGAGAGAAAAATAACATGAAATAAAAAACAAATCCCAAGATGCATTTCCTACGCATATTCTTCACAGCAAGTGACATTATTTTATCTTCTGGAAAAGTTTAGTAAAAGATACATGAAACCATGATGCAGAGAAAATATTTCCATAGGCTATTCAATGCTATGGACAGCGCTTTACTTAACATCAGGTGAAAAGCATGCTAAAAAAGCAATTGCTTCCTGGTTTTGTGGGTGGTCTCAGCAGAGTCATTCAACACCCAGAACAAAACCCTTACCTGGGCTGACAGCCAGAGCAAAGGCTCAGAGCAGGGCCCTAGGCTGGTCCTCTGGGTGTGCAAATTACTCAACTGTCGTGCAGTTTCTGTATCATTTCCAACTGGTGTGTCTGTATATATTATTAAAGAAAATATTATGCTTGCTATGAATACCTGACAAAAGCCCTTCATTAAGCAAACCTTTTTGATATCTCCAAGGATGCCTCATCCTCAGTTCAAAGAGAGCTTTCTCAGGGAAAGCGGAGCTAGGGAAAAGGACAGAGGGTAGAAACTCCCAGCTGAATTTCTGTTCCTCTGAGTTTTCCAGGAAGCTTCAGTGCCATATTTAGTACCACAAATTTGAAAATGGCAAGGAACCAGCTCTCATGTGACCTCCTGTGTTGGGCCACCATGCATCTGTCACAACACAGGCAGGTTAGTAGGCTGTAACAAGGCTTTTACCCTTGGTCAGCTTCTACTGTCCGTGCTGTGACTCTTTCCTCCAAAGGCCAGACCACACTGCTCCTCCTCTGTCCAGCCCTCTTCCCACCATCCTCAGTGCTATTTAACTACTTAGCAGGAATGAGCTACAGCTGCACATCGTCCATGTCAATCAACTCACTGCCTTCGAGGCAAGGCCACAGCTGCATATTATCAATGCTAATCAACCTCCTGCCTTCATTCTTCTACATGCACCCATCAGAATAGCTCCTAATTTCTCTTCAGTAGGATTGGGACTGACTCAGTGACTTTATTCTCGTGTACCACCGTTGAACCATACTAGGAGATGCAACAGACCCTCCTAGACCTCCCTCTTCCAGACCACTCCAGAGTGAGGCTGTGCTGCACCTCTCAGAGTGACTGTAGGGAGGTGCTCCTCTCTGTCACCTTTGTACCCATATGTCATCATGCATGCTGCTCAGTTGTTCCTCTTCACCGTTTCATCTCACGGTTCACCCATGGTTCTGACCTGAACTACAATGGTAACTACTAGAAGCAATTTGTTTCATTCATTCCCTGCAGCCAGCATCCCATCCTGATGATGGTCTAGTGACTCATTTTGTCAGTGGCTTTAAACAGCTTCTTTGGAAGAGCTTGTTGTAAGTGGGTGTCAGGACACTTACATTCATGGCTTGGCTCTGAGGTCAATCAATCAGAACAGAGGATGCAGAGAGAATCTCATAGATCTGGCACGTTCATTTGGAAAGGCAGCATAGCCATGACAAAACATAGGCTAGGAGAAAAGACATGCAAGTTTTACTCCTAGAGTAATGCCACACAATATTATGCTTTATTAATGAAATGTAATAAGTAGGTAGAGAGGAGCAGAAGACTAAAGAAATTCTTAATTTCACCTTCCTGAAGAAAGAGACTGTGGTTGGGAATAAGACAGAGGCAACAACATTAACCACTGTCCCTAGATCAGCCCAGTGCACTTTTCTGAATACCATAATCAACTGCAGGAATGAGTTTCTCGCTCTGGCTGCACCTGCTTTCCCCATTTTACTTGAAATGTTCATTTGAGGGGATTGCAAATATGCAAGCGTGTAGAAACTCTAGCAAGTTTCATGCTTTCTACTCAAGGACAGTGATAAATTAGGAGGACAGGCTAATTGCAGGAAGATTTTTATCAAAACCAACACTCTAGACATCAAGACGTCTATGCTCAGAAACAGCTTTAGACCTAGTCCTTAAAATGGGATCAAAAGACATTGAAAGCTAACCTGTGCATAAGCTCTAACCATCAAACAAAATACAGCTCATCTGGCATGGGATTTCTGAAATGTCTGATCTGGAAAGGAACAAAACTAAATGTTATCAGTTCATAGTTTATCATTTTTCATTTGTGTCACAAGTGAGCTAGTGCAAGTACTTATTTATTTACTATGAAGAAATACAGATGTTTATCCTTAAATGAGAATTAAAGAAACTGTCTGCAAGAGATTAATCATAGTACGCCATGATGAGATTTAATAAGCATGAGATGCATGTAAGAATTATTTTTCTGGTTTGGCAGTGGCTGTATTTACCTGTATTACTGCTCAGAGTGATAACAGCAGCTCTAGTGGCATTACTATTGAAATCTATGAAATTTCCCTTGAACAAAAAGAATCTGTCATGGAATGGCAAAGATGAGAAAGGTGACTCCAAAGCTCGTGAGTCTCTTGCCAGAAGACTGTGATTGCTGTCAGTGGTTGCTTAAGTTAGAAGGGACTGAACGGGCTCTGTCCTTCAGAGGTGGATTTCACATAACTTGTGTTTTTATGTGTTAGGCATTGGGCATTGCAAAGAAAGTGGTCAGGATGCAGGTTTCAGAATTTACCTTCAGATGGACAGTGTATTTACTTTCTTCACATAAACTGAGCAAGACTTCGCTTTTTTGGGTAGCTATCCACTACTAGAGGTACATCAATTAAAATATTTATTAAAATGTCAACTCATCTTCAAAGCCAATATCTAATCACCTAGCTGAGCTTTCCTCGTTAGATGCCAATTCCACATGGAATTTAATTTATAAGTAAACAATAATTCACTTCTATTAACTATGTGACAGCAGAACTGATCCCATTTCAAAGCTCCTTAAGTTTCTCTCTAACAGATGATTGCAGCAGCCAAAAATGACGGCCTCTGTTATACCCACATTATAGGCTTATTTATGGTATTCAGTTCTTGTATTTTTGCAAACAGGAGGTCAACTTCTAGCCCAAAGCAGTCCTACAGTGACTCTGAGCTAATGTTTCATTTAAAAGACTTCTTTCAAGAACATTTGTACTTTGATTCATTAGTTTCCTTTGTAAGGCAGTATAGGAGATACCTGTTTAAGAGACACTGCAGTGGTGAAAGTGATAGTGTCTGAGTAATACTGGGGGTGGAGTTGACAGTGTGTATTGAAGACTCATTTGAGTGAAACTATGTTGCTAATTTTGCATTATTTTTTATTACAGTGATTAATGGAAATAGTTGTTCTGAATTCAGGGTTGTTATTTTGCCTGGGTTTTATATAGTCCTGTTCAACAGGAACTGCATATACATGTTTGCATGGAAGTGAGGAGGCCGCTAGCCGATTGCTTTCCTTAAATGTGATTGGATGTAGTGTGGCATTTCTAAGGAACTCTTTTCCTGAAGAAGATTTTGGCCAGAAGCTGTTAGGAAAAAAGGTCTTATTAGGGTTACTGGCTGTGATTTCTGGGCCTGTGGATATTCTTTGCTGAGGATTCAGGGGCTGAATCCAAGCCAGAGTTTAAGAAGTCTAAGTTTCTCAACTAATGAGTGTTGGATGCTCACTCAAATTTCTAGGGAAGCAAACAACAAGAAAAAAAGGAATTTCCCCCCAATATTTTTTTTTTTTTAAACTCCAGGAAATAAAAAATTTAAAGTACTCTAGTCCGAGGGACTGAGCTTTGAGCAGGACTAAATGAAACCCAGAGGTCCCTTCCAACCTATGTTTTTTATGACCTTTAATTTATTTTGAGGATGTATTTTTGTCATGAGAAGAAGTGTAAGTAAACCTAGAATATCCTGTTATAATCTGGTGAGGGCTGTTTTGGATAGAAGAGGCCCAGGCAAAGATGAAGATCTGAATGCGAGTTTTCACAGGTTAACAGCTGTTTCCCTCCCCATACACACATTCCACCTGTTTTCCCACAAAAAGACCCAGAACTAACAAATGAAGATTTCCAAATACAAAGATAATTTGAAAAAAATAATCCTCTAAAGGTCTGTTATAGTAATGTTTTACATCTATAACGCAGTTCAAAAGTATATTATTTCTGGTGGGGGTTTTTTTGTTTGTTTTAGCGAAGTATCAATTCTTTTCAAAATCTCCAGTGGTTGTTGCAGAGGAGCCAAGCCCTTGTGTTTTTGTCTGTGTAATATAGGTTTCCTGTCCCAAGACTCCTCTCCATGTAGTTGACATCCAGACACAGTCTGGGAAACTCAGTGTTTTGAGTCCTGTTCAGCCCAAACCCATATACAGAAGACACCTCAGCAGCAGCAATTTGTGTGTTTGAAGGCAGGTCATTCGCAGAAGCACAGGACTGAGCAGAGCAGAATTTTCTTTCTCAGACCCCTTCCTCAGATCTTGGTTGCACTACGTCATGCAATGAAGTGGGATAATTGTGTCTTTGACAAGCTCCATGCATAAAGAAGCATCCCACAGAGAAGCTGTGACTTCATACTATCCATGACTGCTGGATAGACACATCCATGCGCCTATCCATCTGTGTCTTCAGCAAATTTCGCCTAGATTAATAAACTAATTTTCATAAATGAAATGCCAGTCAAAAGCTTAGAAAATGGAGGCAATGCTGCACTTGTTCAAAAAGTCTTGCTGATCAATGTAAAAGGGAACTACCTTGGAGGTTCTTGTAATCAATAGGGCATTATCGTACACACTAGAGTTATGGTCTTACACCTTTTGCTGCGACACTGTACAAATAGCAGTACCTGCAGTCTCCAGCTCAGGCTGGAGGAAGCCTGAGCTCTCAACAACTGCCTACATGATGATAATTGCCTCCCAGGCACCCAAAAGTGCAGGGCTCATGGGAAAATGCAGCACTGCAATGCAGGCTGGTAGCCTTCCCTACTGAAGGACCTCCAGCCACTGCAGATTCCGCTTTGTCCCCATCCTTGTGCGTATGCTGTCTTCTACCTTCACCTTTAATAGGTGTCTTGTTAAGAAAGTTTTTCATATTTGAATGTGCTGATTGAGCCAGTCTGAGATACAGAAAGCAAACAGTGACTGTATCTCAGGAGCCTTTTTCAAGGCTACAGGATGAACAAAATGCGGTAGCAAGCAAAGAGGAAACTATTGTGAATATTCCCCTAATCTCAGATCCCTCATGACTGTCTATCTCAGGGCCAATTTTGTAAGGAACAGATAGAAATGACAAATGGTTATGAGAAACTGGAACTTGCAGTTTGGTCTTTTAACATATTTAATCCTTAAATTGCTTTCAGAAGAGAACGAATATTTAAGATGTCTCATTGAAACAGGAGACAATGCTTTTCAGTTTAGCAAATCTTCCTCAAAGGGTTGTATGAGGATTAAAAGTTAATACTACTCTTTTTAAATGTATGGTCTCATTACTATCGATCCTACCATAACTGAGATATCACACATCTTACATTCACTGGGATAACGTACAGCACAACAATTTGTGGCTGCTTTAACAATCTAAGAAACTCAAATTGCAAAAATCAGCAGCTAATGCTGCACACCAGATAAAATAAGCAATAAATTCAGAGTGAAAATATTTAAATGGCAGGCAAAGCACACTGTAAAAATACCTCTGTGGGAATAAAAAACTCAGCTTTGAACTCCTGTGAGTGACAGCGGGTTTTAAACTCTTAATGCTGGTACCCTGGCTAATAGGGCAACAGCCCCTGAAAGCATAGGTCAGCTTTCCACCTGTCTAACGTCATGTCCAGCCAGTTCTTGTCCTTTATCTCCCTGGTGTTGTAAAGCTGATGAGGGACAGAAGCTGACTGAAGACTGTAGCACCCAGTTTTTCAAAGACCAAATATTATTTAATGTTTAGCTGGAAATCTGTGTGTAGATTTAAGCCTGGGCTGTTACTTTAATAATTGCTCTGGTTATTACATTGGCCCAAAAAGAGGTCAATCTGAGGGTTGTGTTAGACTCCAAAGTCAATTAGAGTAGCATTAGAGCAGATTTTCTTTATCATTGTAGTTATAAAAAGTATTTTTTGGTATTTTTCCAGCCTGTCGGGCTATCTAAAATATGACAATGGATGTTACTTAACAACAGCCAGAGGCCTTTGAGGGAACAAAGGCTGACTGATTAGCCTTAACTTGTCATTTTCTGATGAATTCCTTTGAACAAAAAGTGATTCAGGCGTGTGGTTAATGATAGTTCTGAAGGACACAATGGGAAAATATGGGGAAAGTTAGAATTTTATTAGGGTTATAGATTCAAAAATAGGAGATTGGAAATCAGCTGTAAGGGATGGTAGAGGGTGCTTTAAAAACAATACAAATGCTATAAAATAAGCCACAGTTGCTTTGCTTTTTATAAGGCATCTTTATATGTACAGTAATGAAAAATCCTGCTTCAGCTTGTTTAGGAAGTAGTAAAATCAGGTGTGAAATGGGTTTTGTGTTCTATGAAAATCTGAGGCTCCAACAACTGACCTTTGCTAAGACTAAATTAACAATGTGCCAAATTTCACACAAAACATACAGAGGAAAACCTAGACAAAAATAGGATTTCTTTCTGAAATAGGAAGCCTAGGTTACAAATGCCAGCTTTATCTTCAGGAGAAGGACTGGGACTCCCCAGATCAGAGCAATTTCCTCTACTATATTCTTCAAGGAAACCTGATTGTTGCCATCATGGGCTTTTGGTTTTAACTAATTGTAATTTTCCAATGAAATACAGTTTTACTTGATGCCTGTGTTGTGTCTGAACAGGCTGGCAGGGGGTGTGAGTAATGTTGACATGCCATTACCACAGTAGCCCTCATGAGGATACTGTCAGAGTGTTATACAAATTAACTAATGTCTGCTGATCACGCAGAAGTGGCAGGTATGATCAGTTCAAAGAAAGCTGAAATATCGTACAGGGAAACCGAAACAATTATAAGTGCTGAAGAAGCATCAGTGGGACGAAATTCGGCAGTTCAAAATGCAAAGTCACACAGTTTGGGCCGATAAGGAGTTCTGCAATGGCTAGGGACATGACTTGGCAAGACAAAGAGGTAAACATAGTGACTGGTCACAGGAAAGTTATGAGTCAAAACATAAGCCTGTATTGTATCAGAGAAGATACTTTCATTGGGGAAGAGTGAAGAATTTAATAGCCCTGTACCAGACTCTGTGAAACTCATCTGGAATTCTGACTACCATACTGGTTATGCTTCTGCAAGAATCATGCACTCAAACTGGGTAAGAGTCAGGGAAAAACAGTTAGTTATGATAAGAAAAGCCAGAAAGAATCAGACTAAAGGCGTATGCAGTGCAGTAGCCTGTCTCTGATGGTGACCAAGAGTAAAAGCTTAACAAGGAGTGTAAAATAGAGTAAGCATGCGTAATAGTTCTCCAAAATGCGGTCAGTCTTCAGCAAATTTCAATTTAAAGGCTTCCTGAGCAAGAGGTGTTATTTTTGTATTTAATATCTTCAGAAGACTTTTCCCTCTACTGGATTTCCTCCCATACCTGCTTTTGCTCACTTTGCTTGCAGTTTGCTTTCTGAACCAATGTGATCTCCCAGCATCTCTGTGGCAGCAGGGACTTGTGCACTCACAAGATGTGGGAAAACAAGCAGCTTTTGCTTCTTTTTAAATTGATCCTTGTTATTTCCTCTAATGTCACTAATTCTTGTTTTTAAGAAGACAATGAACAATCATTCCCTGTTCATTACTTTCTCTCTAACAGTAATCTGGGAAATGGAAGTGCCTGTCTTACACCAAGACAGCTTGGCTTGTTGATTTTAACACAATTAAGGATAAGTGAACGTGACTGTGATCTGTAAATGGGCACTGGGCTACACACCAGTCAAGAGCAAGAGTGGTTTCAGCTAAAGAAAAACTTTGTCCAGGGAACAAAAGAATATTGATAACGAGTAAATTTAAGTTAAACAGGAGAAGAAAGTTTTTAGTTCAGAGGACAGTGAGACTCTGGGATAGTCTTCTGGTCATGGGTTGACTTTAACTGAGCTATAATTGTACAAATAGATCTATTACTTTTGAAGAAAAAAGTCTCGTTTTTTCCTAAGAGTCTAGGAGATCAATTGCATCAGGCATGTTAAATTTGCACAAACGGAAATGGCTTGGCTAGTGTCATTTCAGGTTGCCTTTGAGTCTCTTGCCTGAATAGTTGTGACCCATTTATAAGAGGATCAAGCATGGCCTTCTACTTATGTCTGCAGAGGTACTTGAATGAATGACCCAGATGCTTTAATCACTCAGGCACCCCTCTCCTTGGGGAGGGCTGGAAAGAATCCTGAGTGATTTAAAGATAGAGCATACAATTAAATAATGAAAAAAGTCATATAGCATGATGGTAGAGGACCCACTTGATGAGCTGGGAAGGCTCTTCCCATTCCCTGCCCTATTTTGGGGAATAAGAAACTAGGTGCTTTATTTAATCCACTCAATTCCTGTCACTGCAGGATTATAATTTAACACTGTATCTCCCCCCACAACATTTTATCCCCTTTAGCTCTGAAGCTTCCTCAGATGGAGTGTTGTTCCAACACTTCCCCCAGAGGACTCTGCTCTCCTGTCTAATAAATTTCACAGTTAGGAAGCTTTCTTTGATGCTTTGTCACTCACAGCCACATAAGAATGGATAAGGAGCTGGCTTCAGACGTCAGAGATGGAGGGTACTTATGTACATGGGAACAGTCCCAAAAGGAGTGAGATGAAGGACTAGCGCAAATATCAGCAGCATGGTTACCTTTGCTCACCTTGTATAGCAGGGATCTAGCAAGAAATGTGAAGGTGTGAATTTCAGCACTTACGAAAATGCCAGATTTATAGCCTTAAATAGCAAAATCTTCTGCCTCTCCACAAAACAAATATAGCAGGATGTCCACTGTGAGAGTTTTCTCACAAGTAAGCATCACCCTGAAAGTGAAAAATGGTGAATAGGCACCCAAAGCGGGGAAGAAACGGTCTTTCATCCTCTGACCTACAGAAATTGAAGCAGGGTCACTAGTTTATTGCACTGTTGACTTTTGACATGGATCAAATGAAAATACCTTCTTGTTATCGATATGGGTTCATTTTAACGTGGCAATGGAAGATTTCCTTTCCAATTACCAGTCACCAAAATCACCCTGTCACCTGTCAGTGGCTTTAAAAACAATGTCATGGAAGGTGATTTGGGCTGAGTTGTCATCTATAAAATATTTATTATAATGAGATATATGGGTTTCTGTCACTTAGTGCATCTTCCAGTAACTGCTAGATGGGTTAAAGACCAAATTACTCAATCCTAATGGCATACACAGTTCTTGCACAGTATTTTTATTGCTAATTACTTGGTGGCATTATATTCACATAAAATAAGACCAATATGGACATGGCTTTTTGGGCAGCCAGTTTGGACCTCTCCTGTGTAGCTCTTTACCTTGTCAGCGGAGGTGAATCACTAGTTGAAGCAAGATCCAAACTGAAACTGGTGTGTTTAATTATCTTTGAAAAAAGAAAGGTCAAAATAGGACAGGACTGACAAAGTCAATTCAGCCTCTGGACAGAGTCCAAGCTACAGTCCTAACTGTCACCTCCTTGTTTCTTCTTTTGGAGGAGTCTACATTTAAGTGTAGTTATAAGATGTCCACACTGCACATTTCTGTAGTTCTTTCTCTATTTTTCTCTTTCTCTTCTTTCTTCTCTCCTTTCCCTCTTCCCCAGTTCCCTTTCTTCCTCCCTCTGCCCCTTCTCTCTCTCTCTCCCTCTCCCTTGCTCTATTTCTTTTTCTTCCATGTGAGGACTTAGAAGTTTCTTTTCTATTCTTTTATTCATACTTAATTCTTATTCTTATTCTTATTTCTTAACCATTTTCTATTTCTACTGTTTTTGTGACAACCCCAGTGTCAGGGTCCAGAGTGGATTGGCTGCTTTTTGTCCTGGGGCTATGGGAGCTCTCCTGAGGCAGCAGGGTAGGACCTCACATCCAGGACCCATCACACCACCATTGCCCAGCCAGTAGTGAGGCAGGCTTGGGAAGCAGCCAGGGAAATCATAGAATCATAGAGTGGTTTGGACTGGAAAGGACCTTAAAGATCATCTAGTTCCAACCCCCTGCCATGGGCAAGGACACCTTCCACTAGATCAGGCTGCTTAAAGCCACATCCAGCCTGGCCCTGAGTACTAAACACCTCCCTGGGGAAGGGATGAGAACGGGTCAAATCCAGGCTAAGATGTCAGCCTGTGGGTGGGGATCAGGATCAGGCACTGTGAGGGGATCCAGGGTGAGGCACAGCCTGAGATGGCCAAGCAGGGCTATGGACTGGCACTGAGCTGGCCCCCAGACCCAGCAGCCAGAACTCCCAGTGTTGGGGGGCTCTTAGAGCCTTGCCACATATTCGTCATGCAGATATTATATAGGGACACATACATGTTGCATATGCACATCTGTGCATAAATATACACACACAGAGAGGTACATTGATAGAATCAGTTAAAAGCTCTCTCTGGCACACTCTAGTTTTGCTGATTGTTAATCACAGATGTCTGATATCTTTTTATCTCAAGTCAAAGACTCTCAGTCTTCTTTATAGCAATCAATACACTGGGATCGTCTCACAAAGTTCGTGCATTTTTATTCCAAAGATCTGACAGGACAATAACCATATGATTCTGATCCATGTAAGAGGATTTGGGTAATGCATGTATAAGACTGCTTGTATTATATCTATAATTCATTTGGTGGTCGATCTCTTGGGGGAGCGGGGGGAATCATGGCAGCTGTTTAACAATCCACAGTTACAACAGAAAGTAAAGGGAGCTACAATTCAGCTGAAACATCATGTAAAGATTGTACTCACTGGGCCAGGGAATCTGGACTAACATTCCTATTTTTATAAGAAGTGTTGGAGGATTTTTAATGACTATAAGATCCTTGACTTTACAGCTCAGTCAGAAATACAATAGCCATAATAACATACTGTAGTGATAGTATTCTTACAACTACAAAGTTTTAAGGATGTACAAAAGGAAAAGTTAGTGTAGAGAAGTAATACCATTTATTAGACCAACAGAGACACCCGGAAAAAAGCAGACAGGCTTTCATGCACAAAGACCTTTCTGCAACTCTCAAACAGAGAAAATGGATGTGAAGCTAAGTAGGGCAAGGTGTAATTGCTCTGAATTTAACATTATCATGTTAATTGTTTGAGAGAAAACGTGGCTGATGAAAGTGAGCTCTTATGGGACAGAGAGGGATGGGTTATTACTGTCCCGGTAACTGTGTGGGCAGCAAGATGTGGTACACCTGGAAAATGGCAGCACTGACCCATGTCTAACATGTAAATACAAGGGTGTAACTTGAGCTAAGAGATTTCTGCAACACATTGCCCCAGTTACTGTTTCCTAACTCTGTGTCCCCTAATTCCCACAGATACACCCCTCTGGGGGGAGGACAGGCTGCTTCTTCTTCTTCTTCTTCTTTTTTTTTTTTTTTTTTTTTTTAAATCAGCCTTCTAGTTCATGAGCAGAGAGCAGAAAATACCATCTTTAAGTTGCAAGATATTGTGACACTTCTATATGGAGTGAGGATTGCTGCATCTATGGATACAGTCAACAAATCATTCAGTTTTTCTGTTGTCAGCAACATTGGAACCCACTCAAGGGAGCTGGGAAATCAATTGTACTGAGGCTCAACTCCTTCAAACAAAATGAATAAAAAAAGAAAGATTGTAAGGGTAAAATTAGAAGGACTATTCCAAGATTATTTGCCCTCTCCCCTTAATCAAGACTGGCAAACATTCCTTAAAAATTACACATGTTTTTGAGTGAGAAATATTTCGAATGGACAGAAAAAGCTGCAGGGGAATTTTTCTTAGCATTCTGTCATGCTAAAAAACAAAAAACCATTGGAAAGTGGTGACAAAGGTCGGAAAGGATTTAATAAAATGGAAAGGTCTGAGAAGCCAACTTCTCAGTGATTTTTTTTTTTTTTTTCCATAGAACTGAGTTAGTCAGTCTTAGGGTGCCTTTGTGGAGCTACAGTCAGAGAAAACTGCTGTTACCCAATAGGCCTCCTTTTCCTTTTAAATTTATCACTTCTTTAAAAACAAGCAAAAACCCAAACAAATGCAAAGTGTTTTGAAGATGACATGGAACCAAAACCATCAAAGTTTTGCTTATCAGATGTCAGATGAAGTGTATATGATCCTTTGAGTGGTGGAGTATTTTCTCCAGTCGTCAGTAGACACTGACCCAAAACTGCATGTCTTTCTGAAAGACATGCTTGGGTTCACCGGTGCCCATTTCCTGCTGTGTTGGCCAGGTGTCCTCTTCTGGAAGTGAAGGGGGACAGATCAATGTCTCCTCCTCTGTTTCATGGCTGGGTGGGTGTATGCACACACCACAGGGTGCCTGTGGCTTGCA
Source organism: Ibycter americanus (assembly GCA_035590275.1). Taxonomy (NCBI): domain Eukaryota; kingdom Metazoa; phylum Chordata; class Aves; order Falconiformes; family Falconidae; genus Ibycter; species Ibycter americanus. Next base: position 1,257,936 of record JAVJGI010000040.1, read on the forward strand.
GAGAGTTCAGCACATACTTAATGTGTGACTAGTTGGTGTCCCATTTTATGGATACATGTGGGTAGACAGCAGCTGCGCACATCCTTGCATGCTTCCACCCTGAGATTCAGGGAATTACAGGATGGGGGTGGGTTTGTCAGGAAGATGCTGCTGCTTCCAGAACTATCTATACAGAGTAGGACATAGAGAAAACGACTGCAGGTCTGGTGGATGGTGAGTTCAATGTGAATCTGAAACATGTCCTTGCAGCAAAAGCCAGCTGCACAGAAAGCAAGAACGTAGCCAGTAGGTCAAAGGAAAGGGTTGTTCTCTTCTATTTGGCACTTGTGATACAGCATTGGGAGTCCAGTATGGACACTGCCACAGTCACAAAACAGGCATGGACATACTGGGGTGAGTCTAGCAGGGGGGTACCTTGTAGGTCAGTAGCTGGGCACAGGGCATGGCAGGATAGACTGAGAAAACTGAGAGAAACAGGTTTGTTCAGCCTGGCGAAGGGAAGGCTGTGTAACAGAAGGGTGTGTAGAGAAGACACAGCCAGACTCTTCTTAAAGACCTACAACAATAGAAGAAAAAGGAAACAAATTCCACTTGCAACACAGGAAATGCTGTCTCAGTGTAAAGGAAAAAAAAATCCCTATGGGAGTGGTCAGTTAGGGTCCCAAAAATACAGTGGGATTCCATCCTTTGATATACTCAAAACTCAACTGAACAAGGCCTAGAGTAACCTACTCTTCCTGGACTTTCTTTGAGCAGGAAGTTGGACTACAAACCTCCAGAGGTCCCTTCCAAACTGACTTTTTCTGCAGTCCTGTGATACAGCCTTCTCCAAAGTACCTTCTGACACGACTGAAGATCCAGCCGTGGACTTCTTCCTAACTGCAGTTTTTCCTGGATGTCAATATTTTTGCCGTATGATAGGAGAAGAAAGACTGGTGGACACAAGGCAGGGTGAACTTCCAGAAATAAATCTCATCTCTGCATCTTGCTTCCTGTGCATGCCTAGGGAGACCTGGTGAAAGTTGGTGGCTGGAGGGAGTCATAGCATGGATCTGGTTGAACCGTGAGTTGTCCAGTTCAGAGCTGGAGTCCTGCTGGGGATTTCTGTATATCTGAAACTGAAATGAGTCAAAGGCTTACCACAGTGAAGGGTAGGTCAACTGCAGACAAAACCAGACCTTCCATTTTTTAAATGGATGCCCTCAAACATGTTTGTATTGCAAAGACTCAGTGAGTTACTGCAAGTCAGCTGAATGGGCCTAGCTGATCATGCTCTGACTGCAAGGTAAACTGCTTTGACACTTACGGTGGTTTAGACTTATGTGTTTCACCTTTTTGTTTGTCTGGGTCTGCAGACAGTCAGTGATGGGAGTTTAACTGACACACCATAGTCCATCGAAGTCCTGTAAAGTAGATCATATGCTTCTATCGAAAGAGGGAGAAAATGGAACATGTAAGCTCAGCACTCTGCAACTGTCAAAAAGATACAGTGAAGAACAGGGAGCAACACAGAGCATGTTTCTAAACAGTTGCAGAAGTACCACAAGCTCCCAGGTCTTGGGTGCTCTATTTGACTGTTTTTCCTCACAGAGGAAGCAGTACAACTAGAAAATATAATGTGTATGAACTAAATCATGAAATAGCTTCCACAGGAGAAGAGATGACCTAGGCTATCAATCACCAGCTTGGAAAAGAGGTGTTTGCAGGGGTGATAAGAGAGAAGATGAATGGAGTTAGGTGGGCTAGATGGACCTCAGGCACTAGGGTTGTTTGTATGGTCTTACTGGCCACTCTGAACACTGCTCTTCTCTGGATGCCTTCCGGTTCACAGCCTTGAAACTGAGCAGAATCAAGGGATCTCTGCTTCATAGTACTTGTCTGAGCTCTGCCTTGAGTACTTTACAAGTTTTCTACCTGCCTTTGCTTGACGCCAGGGAAACTGATGGCTCTCTGCCAACCTTTGTCAACAGCATGTGCAAGGACAACATTTGCAAGACAAAATGACCAGTGTTAAGATTTCTGTGTAAAGAGGGTGCTTTACTGAAAGGTCTGTTCTGCATCTAAGAGGTTAATAAATATTCACTGAGACTCATCAATGTCAAGACTAAAACCAAACAGGAAAATAGCAATCTCTTTCTCTTTTGTAAAGGAACTTGTTGAAATAACGGCCTAAGTCTGCCCTCTGTTTACTAAAACGGCTTCGGAAATCTCTAAATCCATTTATCCTGAGGATTATCATCATCTGGTTTCCAGACAACATTCTCATTTCCTCCAGTGAGGTTTTTTGATACCTTAGGCCATTAGCTGTGGTATTGATCTTTCCTTAATACATGAGATTTCCTACAGCAAAGGCAGCTCTGCATCTAAAAAACCCCCAGCCAAACCTGTTTTATCTGAATAGCCAGAATAGCATTTTGTTAGAGACAAAATTTAACATTCTTTGGCTTTTGTTTATAATAAATGTATCAGGGCAGGCTCTGAATACATCCTCGCAGAACTGACTGAGCCTGTTATCAGCCACTTGGGGAAATTCTGTTCCAGAGACAAAAGCTTGTGACATGCCAGTCCTTCAGCTGCTAGTGCTATGGCTCGACCTGGGGAAAGAGATAATGGGCAGCGCTCTGGAGTGCAGCCTCTGAGATTTTACCTGGCCCTTCCTACCACAAAATCCACCCTCTTGACAAATCGTGTGCAGTGTTCCACAGAAAATTAGTCACCAAATCCCTTACTATTCATCCTACATCACCTGATGTGTCTATTCAGGATGGTGCCTCTTTAATAGAAATGGAAGGAGGAAACCTGAAGCAAAGGTATGAAGAAAGAAACCAGCACACCTTTGCTCCTGGTTTCCTGCTTTACGGTCCTGTTTCCCTTTTTGTCTTCTACTTGCAGGATGATGTTGGAAACCCACGGTCATTCCTAGAAGACAACCCAGTAACTTTGGGAAAAGAGTGATGGAGGCACCTGGGAAAGGGAGTCAAAGCATTTGGACCTTTAGTAGCTTGGACAGGTGGGAATCTATTGGTGCTTCTTCTGAACTAGTTGGAGCTTGTTGAAAAGCTTAGGTTTCTAAGAACATGTTTTCCCTGGAACTGTAATCCCAGAGGCAGAGAACAAAGAGTTAAATTCATTAACCTTAACTATTCGGATAAACTTGTTTTCCCATTGTTCAGCCAGAATCTGCATATAAAGAAGGTTTATGCCTCCCGCCCCCAAAACCATGACCTTCGGCAAGTCTCTGTGCTAAACACGTCACTCAGCTCCATACAGAGTTAATGGGAGGAGAGAGGTTCCTCCAAACATTGCAAAAAAAGATTGACTAAAAATGCATATCACAGAATAGGAAAAAAATGGCTTGAATTTTCTTCCTGCTGCTTTGTACTTCTGGTGCTTGAAGCATAATGTTCAGCTGTCACTGAGAAATATGATTTAAAATTTCTATACGAACATCAGAAGAGCCCTTAAATGTATGAAAGTCTTCATTACCACCAAGAAGAAGTCATTACGGCCAAAAAATTCAAATTCAGATGCCTTAAATAAGAATAAGTATATACTTTATCAATTTTTCGGTATGTCTGAGCACCTGCAGATAACATTTAAGATGAGTTCATTACAGGAATCTAAATATGGATTAAAGGATTAATTTTAGACATTAAATTGTAAAAAGTTTAGTTTATGTAATTTACCAGGGCCACATGACAAGTTGTTGGACTTCTCTTTATATGTAGAATTAAAAATCTTCTTAAATAGAAGAAAGAATGCAGCAGAGGTTCCAGGTTTGTCCTTCTTGTTTGCCATGAACTGCTTCTTCCACAAACCCAACAGAGAATGAAAAAACCACAGGACTTAGTTTTCTTTCTTAAGTGTCTTTCTTAATTGCACTAGCAATTAGGAGTGATCCTACAGTATAACAAAACCAACTCCCAACAAAAAACTAAATCCCCAAGACAGAATAGTCATTTTAGGCCATAGACAGATACTTGGTGCAAACACCTCCACCAGCTGATGACATTATTGTGTTCAGCTGCTATTTTACCCTCTGAATTTGTAACTCCTTTCCTTTTCCCTTTCTACAAGCCCTTCAGCTTCACCAGCAGATAGAGTCCTGTGAACACTCCCTAACTCAAACAGTAAAAATAGATGATTAGAGTTATTTTAGCTAGTTTTGGTTGAAGAGGAAATAACAGTGCTGAAACGGGGGTGGAGAGCAAGTAATTTTTGGCTAGGAACAGTAACAGCTTCAAGATACAGAAGAGAAAATTTGGAAGAGGACACTAGTTTTATGAGCCGAACACACCGAGTTCAACTTCACAGCCCTCAGACTAATTACTCTGAGATAAAGCGTGTAGATTTTAACTTTTCTTTAAATAGTGAAGATAATCCGGTAGTGATTTAACAGTAAATGTCATAGCAAACAGATTCAGGACTAGAGCTCAGCCAAACAGCAATGTTTTTTCACATGCAGTTTCACGTGGCAAATCATGTATTAAACAAATACCTATGCTTTTCTTAATTAAAAGTTTCTGACTTCTCCCTCCTTCTCCCAAATCATGCCGGTTAAAACTCTACATTTTTAGAAGTATATCTAGTTATATGCAATATCAGTCAGGGTCAAAGATCTTCCTTTGCTGTTATTTCGAGCCTGCTTGCAAAACAGGAGCTGCACAAAATGTCAGCTCACTTGTGGCCTGTGAAGGCTGTACTTGAGCAACACTTCAAAGAGGCAGCTTGGGGGAAATTCGTTCTCAGCTCACTGTGGGGGCCTATGTGATTCACAGAGCCCCCGTTGGCACTGGCGACAGCTACATGGCCAGAGCTGTGCATGCCTCTGTACGAGAAATAAGGCCTGAAGACTTCACACAAATTAAGACTTCCTACTTCAGGCAAAGTTTGGATACCTGTTACAAAATCAAAGCAGCTTATATGCCCCTTCTTATGCAAATAATATAATAAGGAGGCTGAAGTGGCAAATGTGGTCAGTAAGACATTCTTTATCATAGTTACCTGCTTCTGGCAGTTAGTAGTCCATGAAAATGTTACAGCAAAACCCCACAAATTTCTTCTTAAAATAGCCTAGAACAAACATCTTTATAATTAGTATGGTGCAATTCAGAAGACATGGGGTAGAATTATGTTACTTTGAAATATATGATTCCATTAAGATAAAACAAAATATTTATAGAAATTAGATGAGCTAATGAGAATTTCATTTTGGAGAAAACCCATAAAATGCCAATGATATCAGGACACAATTTCTTTTCTTTTTTGGAACGAAATTTTTTTAAAGGAAATATTTTTGAAAGAAAGAAATGAAATTCCTCACAGGCAAGAAATATTCCCTTAGCACAGACCTGTGTTACATGGGCACGGGTAGTAGTCCTGTGACGGCTGCAAAAGAAAGGTTATTTCTCGTGGATAAATTCTGCAGTTTCTTTGGTGCTCCTCTGTGATTAAGGACGCTGAGTGATGAGTGGAGGCAACTTATCTTGAAAAGCTGATGAGGTTATCACTGCCAGTTCCCTGTCCCTTTCCTCCCTCACCCCTCTGCCCTACTTTACCTTCATCCCACTCACCAATACCTAAACTACTTTTCAAACAGCTCCAGGACTACAGGGCAGAATTTTAAGGAAAGTAAAGTTGGCGATGAGTTTCCATAAAATGTAGTGCTGATGGCTGCAATGATGAGGAAGTCTAATGGATGAACAGCTCAGATGTCTTGCTGTGAAGGGCAGAGGGGGCTGCCAGAGGCAGGACTTTGTCTATTGGCATCTTAATTGCCAGATTTCAGAACTGCGCATAAAAATGTAAGCCCTGATGCTGTTCGCGGCAGCTTCTTGGAGTTGGTCTGATTCACACCAGCCTACAACACACTGAATAAAAGCTTTGAAGAGCAGGGAATGATGGTCTTGTAGGGAACCGGATCAAAACAGGTAGGATTTAGGAACAAGATCTATAAATTGACTGTAAATTTCAATAGCTACAGTAGAAAAGATGAGTCAATAAAGGAAGTGGTTCTAATGAGTTAACTGTGGATCCCACACGGCATATGTCCACTCTGTCAGTGGCTGAACTCTGTTCAGACAGCCAGAGAGAAAATTTAGAGAATGGCACTGAGGGCAGCAAATGGAAATTCCCATTTTTTTTAGTGACTTTACACTGCCTACATACAAGTCACAAACTTCTCTATACATCAGTTTTCCTGACTGTGAAATATGCAGTAAAACTGAGCCAAGTGTGGCTGCAGCATTATGGCAGGACCTCTGAGACAGGACCTTGAACACACCAGGGAGTGTGGGTTGTCCAGGGTTTGTAATGGCACAGCTTTGGAAACCCAACATTGGAAGACAACGTCAGCTTGTAGACTGCAACTTGCTTAAAGTCCTCAACTAGAAAATGTTACTTGACAAATATATATAGTATTTTTGTAGCTTCTGGGGGCTGCAAAAAAACTGACTTTCTTCAGCTAGACCAGATGTAGGGCTAGGTGAGTTTTTGGAAGGAGAGGCTGTCCAAAAGAGGTTGTTTATTCTCTGTCCCTGGAGGATTTTAAGGCTTGGTTGTGGTTTAACCCCAGCCTGCAACCAAGCACCACACAGCTGCTTGCTCACTCCCCCCTCACCCAGAGGGATGGGGAGGAGAATTGGAAAGGGATGTAAAACTCGAGGGTTGAGATAAGAACAGTTTTATAGGTAAAGCAAAAGCTGCGCACGCAAGCAAAGCAAAGCAAGGAATTCATTCACCACTTCCCATGGGCAGGCAGGTGTTCAGCCATCCCCAGGAAAGCAGGGCTCCATCACGCATAGTGGTTACTCAGGAAGACAAGCACCACAATGTCGGGTGTCCCCCCCTCCTTCTTCTTCCTCCAGTTTATATACTCAGCATGACATCCCATGGTATGAAATATCTCTTTGGCTGGTTTAGGTCAGCTGGCCTGGCTGTGTCCCCTCCCAATTTCTTGTGCCCCTCCAGCCCTCTCACTGGCAGGGCCCAAGAAACCAAAAAGTCCTTGACTTAGTATAAACATCACCCAGCAACAACTGAAAACATCAGTGTGTTATCAACATTGTTCTGACACCAAATCCGAAACACAGCACTGCACCAGCTACTAAGAAGAAAATTAACTCTGCCCCAGCTGAAGCAAGGACAGGTTTGACTCAATAAAGCCCCAAGCAACCTCTTCTGATCCCATAACTGACCATGTTTTCAGTAAGAAGTTGGGTTACAGAGCTCCTGAGGTCTTTTCTAGGCTGAATTATGTTATGATCTTATTTTTATTTTCTAGTACCAATTGAAGCAGAACAATGCCAAATTTTGAGTAAGAGAATTTATGCAGTTACTTACTGGTCCCTTAGTATTGCTAATGAGTACAGAAATGTGAACGATCCCCCCATTCCCTAGAGGATATAGGAGACTGATCTGAGGAGAGCAGGCCTTATATACAGGGCATGATTCTTTAGGGATTTAGCAAATATCAGTCCTCCCCTAGTGCACTGGTAAAAGATGCAAGGCTCTCTACTGTGCTTGTCACACCTCCCCCACACATTCTCTTCTCACATTTGTAACTCTTGCTGTGAGATGCAGCGAAGTCTTTGTTTCACCTCCCTGTCAATATTTATTGTGCATGTGTAATTTGGAGGTTTTAAGATAATGAAATAAAATTCTTGCCTGGATTCATCAAGTCTTGTATGTCTGCAGCATACAACTTGAATACAGAAGGATGTAAAACTACCATAGCAGATAGTGAAATAGATCAACCTTGTGTAATTGAATGAACAAATTTTCAGTCATAGCAGTGATGCCAGTAGGCAAAATGGATTGTGGCCTCCCAGGTCCCTCAGCAAAACCTTTTCCTGGCAATTACATGGCTTCAAAGTTAGCAAATGCCCAAGATTTATCAGCAAACAATCTTTGTTTTCATGCTACTACATAAAACATATAAGACACTTGTGGAAGATGTCATTTTAAGGAATGTACCCATTTAAAGGAGCAGCTCTTGTAAGTGAAGATAATTTTAGGCTTTAGGATTAGAAATGGTCTACTATGCTTGAACTGCAAATAGTGACTTATGGTTACTGCCTGGAAAATGTAGTTCACATGAAAATTATTATCTTAAGATTGCTTGAGTATCACTGGCTAATGTGATCTGACTCTTGATTAAGGCATTTTTAAGGAGGTGGGTTGCAGGGTATAGAGATTTAAAGGAAAACAGTCTTTTCCCAGAGCTGTTCACATATTTTTCATAATCAGTCAGACCCTCCTTCTCCCTCCAACATTATTTTGATACCGATGAATTCATTTACATAAATTATTAGATATTGAGTGGGGAGACAGTGAGAGAAAGAAAGGAGAGGAAGCGTCTCTGGCAATTCCTCTGGGATCAGTGGGGGAGGCTACCAGAATGGAGCTGAAAATTGGGACAATTTAAATTAGTCATTGGTAACTGAGAAAGTAGAACAATACCCTAGACACATAGTGAAATGTGGAAGGAAAGGGAAAGAAATCTCTGGATAACTGTAGAGATGCAAAGATGTTCCTGGGCCTGCGTTAGCAACGATTTCTCAAGTCCATAACAGCTCAAAGCATGTAGCAGATTTAAGGGGAAAGAGAAATGAAAGTGAAAAATTTATTATTATTTTCATGTATTAGCCAAAACAGGGAAAGGTTTCTTACCTACCGCAGATCAGAATAAATGAAACACTATGGGGATGAAGAGAAGCGTTTTAAACAATTCAATTTGATTGCAGATGTCGACATCCCAGGCGATTTCGTAGTCTTGGAGCTGGAGTTTTACTCATGCTCTACAAAAATGGGAGAGAAGCCAAACACATCAGTGTCACATTGAAACCAGGGCCCTGGGGAAGAAATCCCTCCTGAGGAACTCCCACTAGATGCTGGTACCACGAATCATGTGTGATTTATACTTGTGCTCTGATTACAGCTACTTGGGAATTATTTTTAGCTTTGTATTCAGAAATGAAAATTCATCAGAAATGCTTTCCTTTTTTTTTTTTTCCCCACCCCCCTAGAACTTAGATGCTTCAGTGGAACAGATCCTCAGATAATATTTCTGAACAAAACCAGAGAAACAGAGAACTGTCCAGAACAACCAAGACAGTAATGACACGAGCTGGAAACAGTCTAAAGGTACCTCACAGTCCAGTGCTGTAAGCAAGCAAGTGAAGAACTGAACCAAGATCCTTTCTACACCCTGTTTGGCCTATTGGTTATTCTTGTTTGTGCAGTATTATGTTGTGAGTGTCACCACGGGGCAGCTGACTGCTGCGGATCAATCAAGAAGGGCTCTGAAAGACTTGCAGTGTTGTAGCCCATCGCTTTTCTGGAGAGTGTCTCCTAGCCAATTCTCGGCTGGAATCTCTTGATTTGCTTATATGATTTGCTTATATCTGTTTTTATTCAGGGTTTGACTTCAAACAATGTGCATCCCCTTCCCCACCCCCAGAAAAAAAAGAAGAAAAAAAAGGGGAAAAATAAAAGATAGGGGGTTCTCTAGGTTAACACACAGACTCAGCAATTCACAGATTTATAGTTCCTCCTTCTGGTGATTCCTTCCCAAACACCCAAGAGGACATGAAAACTGCAAAGTGCCTATAGTGTCTTCTTTGTATTTAGGATCCCTCTAGCAAGGCTCAACACTGCAACTGTGATATTTTGCATTTTTTTTCCCGTTCTGTCTGTTGTCTGATTGTGGTTGTAAAAGAGAAGACTGAGGGCTTGTGTTTGACTTCTAACTTCACCTCTGCTCTGTGTAATCAGCAGTGTTTTTTCAGGCAGAAAGAACATGGGTAAAGTCTCATGTTTGCCTTTTGTTCCACATAAAAGGACATCACACATCCTGTTGTTCATTAGTCAAGGTTATTCCTCTTGGCTGCCTGCTTCCTTCTCCCATTACTTGCGCCTTAAACCCTGCCTTATTCACTTTCCTGCAGCTTAATATGCTCCTGGTTTCTTCCCTTGCTTACCCCAGGCTTGCCAAGGCGGCAATGGGGAGGTAGTGGCAGGCATGGTGCTTTCTAGTTATCCATACTTCTGACACCCTCCATCTTACCTGATTTTGGCATAACAGAAATGTCACATCTGTACATATGTGCTCTTAGTTTAGACCATGAAATATTTAGGGGTTATACAATTATTAAAATTAACATTCTGACTCAGAAGATGAGACCAATACATAAATGTGGGGTCAGCAACTGTGCTCTTGGCAGTGCCATCCTCCCAAACCCATGTTGGTTTGGCACTGCAGGGGGGGACCACAAGAGCTCTGTTCCAGGGTGGAATATGGTTTTGAAGACCAGTTTTTTTCCAAGTCAGAATGAAATGCAAAAAAAAATATTGATAATCTCCATGAATGAGAAGTTCAGGGAGAAATTAAATATTTTTTGAGAATACAACAGCTTTGTCAGACTTTTTTTTTAATACACTGCAATCTTTTTTTAATCTTTTTTTCTTTCTTTTTTTTCCGCTTTTGGTCAGAACTAAGCACAGAATGAGAAATGAAAATTCCTTTTTTTCAAATGTCAGAAATGGGACAGACTGACACTGCTGTCACACCTCTCCCCTTCTACTCCTCCTCATACCTTCCCAGTTCTTCCACAGGAAATTTTGGCAAAAATAGATGAGATTTTCCATATGTGAAGTAAGTGATAAAAGCACCCACGCCAGGTTCTGATGAAATCTACTGTCATCTCAATCTGACATGACATTGCCAAGCAAGGTGATTGATCTGTAGGGTCTATCTTATAGTGACAACTACAAAGTTGTGAGATCTGGGTACCAACCAGAAAATGTACTGGTAGACTTAAAGCAATGTTTCAGCAAGTCCTAAAGTTCTGCTTAGACCTGACGGCATGTTATCAACTGCATCTTCTTATAATTGCTGCTTTGTTTCATAGGGATAGTTGTGGGACGCCTCAGTGTCTAGGGGGCTGCCCCTATCTCAGGGTACATTTGTGCTGAAGTTTAACGCTTGAGAAGGTGCATGGATAACCATCAAAACGTGCATGGGAAGAACCACTGGTATAGCAGTCATGCTGGTGGAATGAGTTGCTGTTCCACAGCCAAGTGTCAATGGACAAAACTGTCATAGTTCTGCACTGCAGAGGTGCTGGTTTGAATACCTGAAGACCTGAAGCCCAGATTTTCTATTACTTCATATATCCACAAGCACTTTTTAATGCAAAATATTAGCAAATAGTGCAATAGCTCTTTTTGTGCTTGAAATTTGTCTTCACATAGGGCTGCCATTTTCCCCATCAGGGTTTCTCAGAGAAAAATGAGTGTACACAGGTTGTGTAGTGTATGTGCAGTCAGCCCATCTGCTGCGTTCCTGAAGTGTCAGCCTTGCAGTGTGAATGCCCAAGCAGAGTGAAGCCTGCCATACTTATTCTTGGGTTTTCCTGGATGGAAATCTGTGCAAACACAGTGGGTGCCCTGCAAACACATATGGAGTGAAAGCTAGCACCTCTAGGAAGCATTAGTCATGCTGGGCACACACTGCAGGGTTGTTCAGCACATATACTGTGGTCATACTGAGGATCTACACTGTGTCTACAGAGACAGAAACACCCTACCTGATAGAGTCACTAGATATCCAGCATTGCAGACATCTTCTCAGTTAGCTCCTGGCCAGCTGGGCTCCTGAGATCACTTTCATCAGCCAAGGTGAATGAAAGTCTAATAATCAGGGATGACATGAGAAGCTGTGCAGTGACACAGAAGTGTAGGAGGGCTCAAGGAGAGCTCATGAGCTACAGTACAACAAACCAGTGGGTTCCCTCGGTTCACTCGTGTTGGATTCTCCTCTCAGACCCCCAGCATTGCATCTTTGCCATTATGTCCCATTCCTGTGATTGCTGCCCATCCTTTTCTCCCAGATTTCTTCTGCCTCCCACCTTGCTGTCCCTTCATGTGTACCTTTGCTCCTCCCTTATTACACCTCCTATCCCTGCTTTCTTTTTCTTTCCTGGGCTGGAAACCAGGCAGCACATCTGATTGCCCCTGGGTAACTCCATCCAGAACAGCTTTGGGCAGTCTAGATCCTGAGATGTGCTGCAAAGCCATTGGAGCTTGCCAAAGTCTGTGCTGACTGCTTAGAACTTCTTGTCCTGAGCTCAGTGTCTCACTGAGCTTTGTCTCAATAAGGAGACGTGCCTTGCTGGTTAGGAAATGTTGGTCTGTAATAATATATTTGAGTCAGATTGTCTATGAGGGGCAATCTGTATCACTCTGGGTTGAGGGAGTCACTTTGGGAATGGACTTTACCCCTAATGCAAGCTCATATTGCTGTCCCAGACTCCTTGGTGAGGTTTGCAGCCATTTGGCAGTGTGAACAGTTAAGGAGTAACAGTTTCTTCACAGACATTTTGGGACTCCGTGGTTGAAAAGCCAGGTCTGCTGATCTGTTCCACTTGTCATCTTGCTCAGCACTGTATTACCAATCCATGGAGCTTCTCCACACTTGTGCCCATGTAACACTTGCTTATCTCCCTTGTTTTCATGGCTGTGATGGTTGATGTACACACACTCCTTCGAAACATCTGTTTCAATTGCCATCGCTTGACAATTATAAGGGCATCTATTTTCCAGGGGAAACAGCAGAACTGCCCTAAGTGTTTGCTGTGACCTTTTGCCTTCTGATAAATCTGTCAGTCGTCTGTCTAAAGGGTAAATTGGTTCAGCATCTTTTTCATCTTTTGTTAAAAAGTAACTTTTTTACTCAAATCGTTACTGCATTGTCTGTTTCTGAACATTTACATCCTTAGTGCCAGATGATGAAATTTCCAGAGCTTCCTCTATTACTTCCTTAATAAGAAAAGAAAATTTTCAAGATAGAAAATGTGACTTTTTAAGCTTTTTGAAGGAGGTTTGTCTCTCCCAGGGAATTTGGGGTGGTTTCTCTGCTGCTGGAAGGCAAAGCTCACTTTCTATATCTGCAGTCAGACAAATGAGGATAAATCAGCTCACCAACAGGCAGTGTGAACTTGGAGAAGGAAGAAAACACACACAAAGGCCATACAGCTAGGCTACAGTGGAGCCAGTACTGTGTGCATGGGACAATTTCATTAGAGGTTTTTTTCATCTGTTGTGGCACAGGAAAAGAAAATTGGAATTCTGGAACTCTGCTGCTGACTTTGCCAGAAAATCACACTGAGATGCCAGGAAAAAAACTTCAACCCAATTGCAAAAAAGCTGTGTCTCATATAGGTTTTTTTTTGCTGTGTTTTTCTTCCGAGCAACTGTTACTGTGATGTACTAACATGATTGCTGCATTCAGTGTGACTACAGCTTCAACAGCTTCTCATGTGAGTAAGCATGAGTAGGAGCAATGTTTAATTTCTCTGTGACCATACAACATTTAACAACCTTGTAGCGCAGTGAGCAGGAAAAGTTGGCTTTACCCAGTGTCCTGAGATATTTTGGTGCAGGCTGCTCTGCTGCAGAGGGTAGGTTTATGGTGTGCACCCTTTCTAAGAAGATGCGATTATTTACCTGTTGGATTTAAAAAGACACCCATTAGACATAACATGCAGACAACTGTAATGTCAGAGTCTTATAATTTCTAGTATCCATCATTGTTAATCAAATGATAAAAGGTATTTTGAGAGTTCTACAGCCACTGGAGTCTATCCCTTCTTCCTCATCCCTGCCTCTCACCCCCTGCTTCCTTATTTACAATGCAAAGAAGAAAGTATTTGGTGACATTAGAGCATGAGGTATGTCTCATATATACCAATAGAGGTATGAAGGTAGGGTGGAACCGGCAGCTCTCAGCAGTGAAGTACCTCCATCAGTGGGGATTACGGGAGAGTGGGGACAGCAGGAAAGGGAAAGATGAAGCGATCCTATTTATAAATGTATTCCCCCACTCCCTGTCTGTACCATGCAGATATCTCAGCAGCGCAGATGGATCTGCATACTGATGAAGACATGGGGCATCGATGAAAAATGCTGGATCTGGCTGAGCTCCCTGCAGGCACAGGGTCTGCTTTCTCTTCTATTAGAGCCCAACACACTGGCATTTTTCAAAGCCTGGTCATGCATGCCAGGTTCTGGTGCTGCTGTTGCAGCTTTGCTTCTGCCTAAAAGCAAAGCCCAGTTTCCACTTCAGCAATCAGATAAAAGAGTGCAAAGTGACTGAGCAAGAGGCTGAACCTACAAGCAAGAGGTAACTTTAAATCAGCTCATCAGTAGGCAATGTGAATAGGGGAAAATTAGTATCACTACAAAAAGGTCATGTAGGATTACCATCCAGAATGCCTGGAGAAAGCTAGGTCTGTCATATATGAGATCAGCTTGCTGAGGTGCCTGGAGGATTGTAGAGGAAGATCTGGGCAATGCCTCAAAGCCTAGGCTTTGTGCTACACCAGCACTGTGAGAACCATAGTGGAGTTTCTGCAGTTTCTTTCACAGTGTGTAATTCGCACTGAATTGTCAGCAAAGTGGAGCAATATACCTTGGAGGTAGGTATGAGGAATCACATCTTTTTGTCACAGACATCAAAGAGTCAAGATGGTCAAGGTTCTTTGGTTGCAATGTACCGAATAGACAATACTTCCTCTGGAGTCAGTGGGAGATGTGGATGCCCAGTGTGCCCCAGCACCAGGCCCTCAGTAACTGGCCTGAGATCACACTGCAAATCACTGACAGATCTGTTTGGAGCTCAGAACTTGTGACTGTCAGGTCACTTGCTCTTCCTCTAAGATAATCTTACCTTACAGTCTTCTGACAAAGTGTTTGGAGAAGAAAAATAACTGGAAAGGGTAAAGTCTGTGCCACTTGAAGTTTTGGGGGACTGATTAGTGTCTCAAAAATGCTAGCCCCTCAAAGGTCCCTCTTTAATATGCTAGCACAGATGGAGTGATCTTCTACAGGCCAGAGCAACCGTGATCCTTGATGAGCTCCTGGTATATGTAAGCTTCCCTTAATTCTCTTATCCATGATGGCCTTATCGTCCTTTCCAAAATGGGTCTTATGCCATTCCTAGTGAACAAATTTCTGTGCTTCAAGAAGTGTTGTCACAGCTGACTGCAGTGAGCCAGACAGAAGCCAAAGACCTGGAGATTCAGAAATCTCTTAGGAAATCTTCCTGGAAAGGAGAAAAAAGTTATATTAGAGCCCAGGTAGAACATTTGGTCTGCCTGGCTTATCTGTTGACCCCAGCTGTCAGAGCTGCAAGCTCCTTTCAACTCCAAATGCAAGGAAGGACGGTGGCTAGAGCAGGGGAGCACCAAGCACCTGAGGTCCCTCTTTTCCATCCCTGATGCTTCCAGCCACCCTCTCAGGGCAGGCACATGGCTAACACAGCAACATTCCCATCTTGAGTGGCTCCCAGGAGCCACAAGAGCAAATCTACCTTTGTTTGTAAAGAGAGCTACTTGAAATACCATGCAAAGAGATCTCAAGGAAGGTTTTGATCTTTCCTTCCAAGCGTGGACCAGACGTTGCTGCCAGCACAGCCTGTTCAGCCTGATCAGCATGATAGATACTCCTGCAAGGAATACAATTTTAGCCGTTTTAGTACATATCTGCCATCACCATCTGCTATTTGTTGGCATGAGTGTGTACTATAGGGCCTCAACAACCTTTAAGAGCTTCAAGTTCAGTCCAGGGTGTGTTTTTTGTTTTGTTTTAACAACAGATATTCTCACACCAAGCACGGTGTGTATTGTGTGCTTATGTTCTTTTTTTTCTTTTCTTTTTCCTGTGAGCATTTCTGTTGTTAAAGATCTTCAGACTGTGCTTACAGTAAGCACTTAGAAACTCAGTTAACTTGGTAGGATAGTCCATACAAGGTGTAGAAGACCTTCTCTAAGATAAGTAGGAGAGTTTTCAGATTATGTGCTTCAAAGACTCTCACTGTATTCTTGACCAGGACTTTAGATTTTCTCCTTCTCTCACTGGGATTTTCTGTTCCAGTTAACCTGAGACAACTAAAGAGGGGCCTGAACAGAAAACCATCCACAGGAATATGAGAGATATCAAATAGCTTCATCCCTCCCTGAAAGTAATAACGCAGAAGTTTGGTGTGTGGTATTAGTGAGAAATATTTGTACAGTGCTTTGAAGTTAGGAAGCGCTATATAAATGCTAAGCATTATTAACTACATGAATCAGTCATCTTCAGAGAAATCTAACACTGTTAAAGATGGGAGAGCAGTCTCTTCCTTTCTTAATGATAACCGACCCTCAAAGTTATTAATAAAAAAAAATACTTTTAAAAATAGATCAAATGATTTCCCCATCCCGTGATAATCCCTCTGATTGCCCCATGTTTCAGTTCACTGTATCATGGAAGAGATCAAAGGACGTGTCTGAAGCTGGCAAACCAATCCCACAAAGAAGAAAACCTTCTTCTGCTGTAGATAAACAAAATACAATTTCCAGATAACATCATGGTGCTGATCAAAATAGCTGCTTTTCCAATTAGATTTCAAAGAATTCTTAATTGTTATTGATTTAATCTGGAGATGTTCAGATTTTTCCAGTCAGGAATCTGTTTCACAGGGAGCTTATTGCCCCAGGGATTTCAGTTACAGACAGGTTTTAGTAAGCAGCAACAGCCTGGCTGTCAGGCAGGTGACAATAAAACGGGAATCTGTCCAGATACAGGAGACAGTGCTATTTGTGTTTCTGTTTCCTTCAATAATTTAGGGCATGTAGCCTTCTCCATTCTGAAATGGCAGCGGACCTTACATCTGCATAAAGGCACTTGCCTTTAAATTGTAATAGGTGGAGTACTTAAGGAAAAAAACTATCTTATGTACCTAGTTATCACCTCAGTCTTTTCTTCTGTTTTTATACTTACTAATTCACACCACGGGGGTCTGCCCTGAAACAACTTCTTGCTATTCCCAGATCAGATGCCCATGTCCAGCAGATAGGTAGATAGATAGATTTGTAGTTTGCTGAAAAAAAAACCAACAAAAAAACCCAACAACAACAACAAAAAAAAAACAAAAAAGAAAAAAAGAAAAGAGGATTCTATAATGTCTGCTGAGCTGCCATTTCAAAGTCAGCTAAAACAGCAGGGTATGGGAGGAAGGGAAGGAAATGGGGACTGCTGCTCCACAGACAGGTGACATTCTGGAGGAGAACAACATGAGATGGTTTTCTGTCAAGCAGCAATAAGAGGAGGAAGAATGAAAAATACCCCTCCAAAGAAAATTGTTCTGTCCCAGCCAAATGATGGTGGAAAGATTTTGAATCCTTTAGTAAAGTGGCAGTGGGGGATTTAATGCTGTCAGGTAGGTATGACAGTGTCATGAAGAGTGATTCAGGAAAGGTGAGTCAGACCCAGCTGCCGTCGGTAAAATAAGTGCCTAACCCATGAGCAAGATCCATCTCTTGGTGCCTTTTTGCAAGGCAGCCACACTACAGCTTGTCAGCAAAGCACAGCTATCTGTGCACGCCATGTCCTGCATGGACCATGATGGGATGCTCAGCCAGGTGGGGAGTTTGCTATGAAGATGAACAGAGAGGCCCTGAGTGAGAGTCACTAGTAGCACCGGCAAAAAGGTTAAGCTTGGTGCCATCAGGTGAAAAAATGCAGGGCTTGAAGAAGCCTGGAAAACAATGAATGATGTGGAAAGTGATGATAAATGCACCTTCTAGTATGTTTTAAAGCACTGCGCTGGCCTCAGGACACTTGAGTTCCTCTGCATCTGGATTTACTGCCTCTGGGGACCATGGAGGCAAGGAGCTGATCAGCTGATCCTAAAACAAAAGACTAAAACGAATGTAGATCTTCTCCACTCGGGCAAAAGCCAACCTTTAACTTTATGCGTTATTTCCAGAGATGCTGCATTTCTAGGACTGACACAGGAATGCATGTGCCTGGATGGCTATACAAACCATCTACACTCTAAATTAGTATGAAAGGTGAATTTTATGTATGGGGCTGATATGAGAAGCCTTGGAATAAGGTTCAGTCCCATTGCTAAGAGGTTGAAAGCACTAGAAACTTGTGGGAGATCCTTTCCATTTTGGATTTCTATTTTCCAGAGGCCCTGAGAAGCACCAGAACTGTGAGCAGAATCTGTTTCTTCCAGATGCTATACATTCAGGCTGAACATTTTCAGAAAAGAAAGATAGTTATGAACTAATTCCCAGCTCTGTCTTCCAAGCAACTTCATCTAATCACAACAGGCTTTTTCTCCAAAATCAAGGTTTCTAAACAGCATTATTAAACATCAGCTGTCTATTTGATGATGTAGAAAATAACTGACAATGTAGGCAACCAAGCCAAAACCACACCTGCTAAAGTCAAGGTTACATTTAGGTTAAGTTTAGCCTAATCTCAAAAGCGATCGTTTTTTCTCCATCATCTTACAGGGAAATGGTGTTTCATTAATAAAAGACATTGTAAAAGACATTTACATTAGATGACAACATTAGGGGGCAGTACTCAGCTAGCAACCACTCCTATCAATTCATTGAACAGCTGTGTTTATATGGGGTTGTTTGTAAAATTTATGTTTGAGTTTGTTTTAACCTTACTTTATTGCTACTGGAGAAACAATAGATCTTTTTCCATTACAAGTCATCAACTGCCACATTAAAATCCAGCAGGAGGGGTGAAACTTCCCATGCCCCTTCTCTCCACAAATCTCTGATTATATAGATGTATATTTTTTGTAAAGAAAAAACCCCTGCACAGTCTGAAATGTTGCCTTCTCAGTGAACTGCCAGAACTTATTGCATCCATCCAGGTTCTTATTTTGCTTTTTCCCTGTGACTGCATGCCTGATCTTTCCAGGAGAATGGATGCCCCATTTCTCAGTTCCCTGGCTAGGTCAGGCACATCATGACCCAATTGTAACAGGTAAACAAAAGCCACACGGTTCTGTAGGGTGGGCACCTTAGGCCTTTCCTTGTATCCCTTAAATGGGTAGGTAGATCAAACACAGTCTTTCAAGCATCTGCTCCCTCTTCTGGGCTTTGTCTCACCCATTTCATTCTTCTGTTTATGACTTCTTTCTGCCTTCCTGCAAGGGAATATCACCTCCTCCTCTACATTTTGTTTTTCTGCCACACTCTTGAGTCCACTGCGGAAACCATATCTGTAGTTTAGGAGCAGAACCTGGTGTGACCTTTCCCAATTCTGTTCTGGAAGCTTAACCCCATTACATTCTGAGACTGACCTGGGTTCCAACTCTTCCAAAACCTCCCAGTAATCCAAGCCTTTCTTTCCTTGGTGTTGTGGTTTAACCCCAGCCGGCAACCAAGCACCATGCAGCCACTAGCTCACTCCCCCCCAACCCCCGGAGGGGTGGGAAGGAGAATGGGAAAGGAATGTAAAGCTCGAGGGTTGATATAAGAACAATTTAATAATTTAAACAATAAAAAGGAAAGAACAACAACAACAATAGCAACAACAACAGTTATAATGGAAAGGGGAAGGGGAGGGGGCAGGGAGGGGGAAGGATAAAATCCAAAGGAAAAGGGAGAAATGAAAACAAGTGATGCACAGTACACCTGCTCACTACCCACTGAACCGTTGCCCAGCCAGTGCACTAGCAACAATCCCCCAGGCCCCACCTAACCCCCCAAATTTATATACCCAGCATGACATCCCATGGTATGGAATATCTTTTTGGCTGGTTCAGGTCAGCTGACCTGGCTGTGTCCCCTCCCAGTTTCTTGTACCCCTCCAACCTTCTCTATGGCAGCGCCATAGAAACCAAAAAGTCTTTGACTTAGTATGAACATTACCCAGAAACAACTAAAAACATCAGTGCGTTATCAAGATTGTTCTCACATCAGAGCCAAAACACAGCATTGTACCAGCTACTAAGAAGAAACTTAACTCCATCCCAGCCGAAACCAGGACACCTGGTCATTTTATGCCTGCTAGAAGCATCTTGTGTCGTAGCAACCATGTTCTTGGGTACAGTACTGTGGGAGTCTTGCCTTGTCCTCCATGTGAAGCTCAGTGCTCTGACTGAGCTCCTCTTGACTCTGTGTCACTAACATTGGCCATCACAGCTGTATCTCAGCATCCTCAGCATTACTTTCTGTGGAATACCTAGCTTCTATGCTCTGATTTTCTGTGTGCATCCTACCCTGAGAATCAGGGGTCCCAGCACAATTCAGATGCCCTGGCCTGCTGTCAGCAGATTCACTGTTACTACACATCACCTCCTGGATCGATGCCCTCCTAAGAAATACAGCCATTCTTGGCATAATCTCTTTTACAGGCTGAATGTCAAGGTATAATGCTCTCAGTCCTGTCACTGTGTTATCCTTGCTTTTCCCTGACCCTGTCCTGCACCTCTGGAAAACAGTCATCTTCATGGACGTGCTCCATTTGACATTCCTTTAGCTTCTGCTTGTTTCCCTCTGTTTACCACCATCCCAAATTGAGATTCCCTAGTCCTGCCTGCCTCCCTGATACTCCTTGAGGCAGGTCACAAAATATTGAGGATGAAAATGGGAAGAAAAAGCCCATGGAAACCAACTGTTCTCCCTTGCCTCATGGTATGGTGGTGTGTTGTATCTATGATCCCTTGCTCATCCATTTACATACATGAGCAGGAGTTTCCATTTACAAAGAGAGAAACGGAAGCCAAAAAGCTGGCTTGATCTACCAAATATCAAAAGTATGTGTGGAAATAGGAGCAATTCCTCCAATACCCTATCCGATCCATATACACTCCATCTTGGAGCTGGCCACTTTAATTAATAGCTGTGTAGACTTGTAGTTACTGATGACAACTATTTCCTCACACAGAGTGTAATCAGCCTACATCTGCCACAAGAGGTCAAAGAATCAGACACCAGAACTGGATTTTAAATACAAATCTTAATAAAGCTGCCAGCCCAAAACCAGCTGTGGTTATGCTAAAGTTGCCTCAAGCCTCTAGATATGCATGCAGCAGCAATGGGCTGAGGAAGAGCCATCCTCGCCCTCCCCAGCGTTGCCTTCTGTGGCAGCTATTTAGTGCTGCAGGAAGGACACCAGGCATGATGGACTGAAGCTGGAAGCCTTTACAGCAAATTCTGTCTCCAAAATGCTTCCTCAGCTCGTTGCATCTCTGCGACCATGGCAGGTACATTGATCTAGCTGACAGACTAAGGTCCTATAGCTCACTTTTATATAGATGAACTGTAATTTTAGTAATAGAATGTTTAAATAATATTGTGTCACTTTTACATCTCACCTCCCTTTCCTTTGAATGAAAGTGCCTGTCTCCTTTTGACAGGTGGAGATTTTTATTTTTTTTTCTTTGCCTTTTCCCCACAAAGACTTTGCCTGAAGGACATCAGGAGTCATAATAATGGTTGATGCTTTCATGAGATCTTTACAGATTACGGCTAAATGGAATGGCGCTGTAATGTGATTACCTCCCCACTCTTACTCCTGCTGTGCCATGTAATGGCATGGCGAGGCTCTCCGCTGGGATTAAAGCCAGTCAGACTGAAAATTGACTTGCCTTGGGGGCCATCAAGCAAATTTAAATGGCTACTTCAAGATTCTGCCTGCCAGTGAGCCATTTCTTCAGCGGATTAGCAAAATGAATGAAATACGGAGACAGGAAGGCAGTAAAAACTGTGCCATTAGGCATACATGCTCTCTCTCTCCCCTTCGTTCTGATTTTGCTCTAAACATTAATTCTAGTTCCTTGTAATTTCTGTTTCTGTCCTGCTTTGTGTGAGGAATTGGAAGGTTGCTCAGCACAGAAAAAAAGCTGTGACCTAGCCTTCACTGGGCTTCAGGTGGGCTGAGGGGGCAGGGAGGAGAGCTTGCCCTTCTCTTTCATGCATTTTCTCTGGGGATAGAGGCTCTTCTAGAGACAATTCAGAATATATAAACTTATTTTCTGCTTGGAGTCACTTTTGGGTGTAATTCCGCCTGCAAGGCTAAAGCTGAGCAGTGGGAAGGAACAACTGTCCCCTGTTGCTCTTGTGATCAGGTTCTTCTTTGCTGTCACCGCCACAGGGAACATCTGCTCCCTCCCTCCTGTGCTTACATTGCACTGGGACGAGGGCTCAATTCCCTTTATACTGTAACCTCCTGGTTGTCACAAGACTATAAAAGTCTCAACTGTATGATGGCAGTCTGTGTAGAAACAGGTTCTCGTGCTCTGCAAGCACCTTATTTGAGATGAAGTCTCATCGCAGCAGATTCTCACCAGTCGTCTTGTACTGGGAACAACACTGGTGTCTGAGGAGGATTCACATCTACTCTCAGTGCCCTTCGGTAGCTCTGAATCTACCCTCTTAAATCCCCTGGCTTTTCAGATTATGTGTATGGGATTTAAGCATGTTTAGGTACTCCCATGAATAGGAATGTTTTCCCATCTCAGATGCCAAGAGTGCTGAGAATAGGACTAGTGTGTTCTTAGCCTATTTACAGAAAGACATTCATGAGATGTGACTTTGAATGCAGCAGTTACACCACCACTTTGCTTGGCAGCTCAGCCTAGTTTTTTTTCCAGCTATTTTCTTAATATTCTGTCTAAAAATTTCCCTGATGCAGCTGAATTTTAATTACGTCTTTCTCATCGTTGCTGACTAATGATAATAATTGCTTCCTGTCCTCTGGTGCAACATTCTTTTCTTTATCTGCAGACAGTTATTGTGTCTCCCCTTGGTATTATTTCCTCTACTTTGAATTTGCCCAGAAGCACAGTCCCATTTCTTGTCTAGCTGCTAAATAAAACCCAGAAATATAGCAGCAAGAGTGAAACCTGGAGGGTGGCAGAGGACAGACAGGTGGGATGACCCAGGAAACCAGCACTGGCAAAGAGTTTTGCTCTGCAGTAGGTCGCTTTGACAGCTCTTTGACAACCTACACAAAAGGAACTGATGGTACAGCTCAGGTACTAATGGACTAAATTCTACATTACAGGTACTGGTAGTTACTGATGTTATTACAGGTAGTTTCATAACAGAAGTTCAGGCTTAACTGGCTATGGAGATTGACACACACTTTTTCCTCTAGAAAGTCTCTTTCCAAAGATGGAAGGAATGAGCCACTGGTTCCATTTTTAAAGATGCAAAGCCAGGAGATGCAGTGAATTGCCCGAGGTCACAAAGTCAGGGAGAAGAAATACATCTAACTCCCAAGTCCCAGGCAGCATCCCTATATCATGTTGTTTAAGTATTCACAATTTCCTCCAGCATAATAAAACTCTCATTATCTTCAGAGGTGCAGGATGAGGACTCCAAGGCTTAGACAAGACTATTCACATGATTAAAGCTCCAAATGTGGTTTTAAGCATTTTGCTGGCTTGAGGTCTTCTTTTTCCAGGTAAATCTGCAGTCAAAATCAGCATCCACAGAGAAACTCATCCAGTGTGTTAAACTTCTGTCTCTGATTAGACTATACACACTATTTTTCCCAATTCATTTTTATGAACCAACTTTCTCAAATGCAAAGGGGTTTTTTCTGCTTCAGGGAAAAAAAAGAATTACAGCTCCATGGGAAGAAAGAGACAGATTTTGTTATCAGCTAATAGTGTGCATGGGACTTCTTGAAAATATCTGTAAGTAAGTCTTCATTTAGCTAGCAAGGCTGGCTACAGATAAAACTCCTCAAAGATTCTTTTAAACCTAGTGTCTTATTTTTCACCAAGGAGATGCACCTGAAATTTAAATGCCTCTCAAGCAGAGTTCTCCATTCTGGTGACTTATATAGAAATAGCTTCTAAATCCCTTCTCCAGACACCAAAGTCCTTTGAGAAAGAAATGTGAAAACTGGCATCTTTTGGGAAATGTGGAGGTTACCTCATTGCTCAGAGAGAAGTAGCATGGTTCACTGGATAAGGCATTGAACTGAGACTGTGGCATTTCTGCTGGTTGACTTGCTGTGCTCACCTTTCTCCTGTTGTGTACTTAGATTAAAATTGCATTGAGGCACAGACTTTTTCTTAGTAAACATTTCTATATCACCTAATACATTGTTCCTGATCTTACCAGACACTTCTGCATGCACTAAAAAGAACATGAAATAAAACAAATAAATAAAAAAGAGTAAGCCGTAACTCTCCTCACTATTTGTTTATCATTTTTCTGCCACTGTCAGCTCTTTGTACTGTGTACCTTGTCTGAAGGTAAATATCTGACAAAGACAGAACTTGCCCAAAACAGCTGAGATGATACTAATTTAAGATGAGAACTGGCAGAAAGCAAAAATGCAGAAGGGAAACAGATATAGATATTGTCACTGTACTGGGTCTGGCTGGCCCTTTCTTCATAGCAGCTCACAGGGTGCTGTGTTTTGGATTTGCAACTAAAAACATATTGTTAACACAGGGGTGATTTAGCTATTGCTGAGCAGTGCTGACACAGAGCCAAGAGCTTTTCTGCTCTTCAGCCCACCCCACCAGCTAGCAGGCTGGGGGGACTCAAGGAGCTGGGAGGGGACACAGCTGGGACAGCTGACCCCAACTGACCCCAGGGATATCCTAGACCATATGATATCATGCTCAGCAATAAAAGGTGGGGAAATAAGGAGGAAGAGGAAACATTCATGGTTATGGTTTTGTCTTCCTAAGTAACCATTCCATGTGGTGAAGCCCTGCTTTCTAGTAAGTGGTTGGACATCTGCCAGTCAATGGGAAGGAATGAATATATTACTTACAGTGCTTTGCTTGTGCACAGCTTTGATTCACTTATCAAAATGTCTGTATCTCAGCCCATGAGTTTTCAGCTTTTGCTCTTCATATTCTCTCCCCTGGGTCCCACTGGAGGGGAAGTGAGTGAGCGACTGGGTGGGTGCTTGGCTGCTGGCGGGCGTCAACTCACCGCAGTAGTAGACATAAGACATCCAAGCAGTTAACAACTGTCAAATGTTTTAAAGACCTCATGGCAAATGATTTCCACTCTCATTCAATGACCTGCCCTGTCTGTTATATTTTGACTCAAGATGATGCATTTTCTCTGGATGTTTACCAGGCTAAAAAGAGAAAGTAGTAAGAATAACGGGGCTAACCCTGTGATTTGGTGCACCAACCATGAAGAGCAATTGGTTGGTGAACCACGGTGCAGATTTGTCTGCATAGGATGGGGTAGGGGAAAGGAACAGACAAAAGAAAATCCATTTCTGCTCAATGCACAAATCCAAGTAGCTTTCTCACCTACCAGCAGGTTCGTTGCAGCTCATTATAGCTGTGAGGATAGAGGTGGTTGCACAAATGGATGGGGTGAGACAGCAGTAGCTTACTCAGGCTAAAATTATGAAGTCACTGCCTTTGGGAAGAGAAAGTCTCTCTAGCAGGTGTCCTTGCCTGCATTGTGGATAAAACAAAAACACTCCAACCAATCCACCACCACCAAATATAATTTTTTGTGTGTGTGTGTGTGTGAGCAATGGCAGTACATTTCAGCCAAGGTTAATTGACCTCTATCTTTTGCATTCTGTAAAAATGGCATATATTTTGATTTTTTCAGTTTTGTCCTTTATCTCCATTTTGGAAGTTTATCTCCCCTGTTTCTCTAAAGGCAAACCAAAGGATCAACAACCTCAGGAGACGGGAGATGGTGACCTTGAAAATACTGAGATGGCTTGGCTAAGCACGTAAATGCAATGAGGCAGCACTAATTCGTGTCCAGGTGTCTGGGCGGCAAAGAACAATATAACTCAATATAACTAAGCCATGGGAGGTGGGGTGGAGGGAGGGAGGGAGGGAGGGAGGAGAGTATTTTCACAACACTCTGTTTGGCTGAGTGATGATGGTGAACATCACCACTTCCATAGCACCGTGCTGTCCCTCTGGGTGTCTGTGCTGTCACCTAGCTCTAATCCATGAGGGGTGGCCAAGTGCAGTTTTGCTTCACCTAGCTTTTGCGTTCATAACAATTTTGGAGGTAAGGGGTAATTTTAAAAAATGCATAGACAAATTTCCTCCCAGGAAATGAGACCCACTGCTTTAAGTAGCCTCTTACTAGGCATTATGCCTCTCCATGTTTTAGGCTCTATCATTTTATGTTGCTGTTGTTAAATCAATCCAACATGTATGGCTGGACCAGCTGAGACTGTACCCATGTACAGCTTTTTTTAATTATGTCTGTATGAACCCCTGTGTAGGTGTCTATTCTGATTTAAGAATGTCTTATTTCATGTAGCTTGAACCTGTTTCTTGCTGACCTAACCTAAACCAAAATAAATGCATTCTTAAGCCACAGAAAGGCTACTCATCATGTTATAGTTAACTTCGCTAAAGATACTTTGTCTCAAATCAAAAATGGTTAGGGTGGTTTGGAAAAATATCTTTACAACCAAACCAGTTAATGAAAAGCATATTGAAATCTAGCCAGACCTGTGCTGAAAGCAACTCGGTAAGTTTATATTTAACTTACATCTGCAATCTAAGCCAGGTCCAAAGCTAGCTGTTAAAATTTGTCTTCAACATGCTGCCTTCTTCTCTAATGTTGTCTTCATGTGCACAAACCCAATGTTTTTGCTTGACTCTATAGAAGACTTCTTTCCCCTACACTTGCTCAGGGTCTAGCAAACGAGCAGATGCAATTTCATCTGTTACTGAGATTACACTAGAAAAGTGCATTACTCCGACTGCTCCTTCATTCATCCTTTTTCCTTTTTCTGCTCCTGGGCTTGATTGATATTCAGAGGGTGGAATAACCTTTGAAATTTGTTTAGGAGCAAATCACAAGTAATATAGTAGAAGACCATCTATCATTCTATACATACTGTATTCTTATCTTTTAAAGTTACTGTTTTATGTCAGCATTGCATGAAACACGAAAGTTTTGATCACATGCATTCACACAAATGATGCTTAAATTTAACTTCCATTGTTTGGAGATACTGAGGTAAAGCAAAATAAAAACCTGTTTTTACTTTACATACTATATATGTTTGCACAATAATCTTGGGTCACATCCTTCACTCCTGTAGCACTTCATGGACAGATCTGGATGCCTTTCCCAAACTAAATTCAGAAAAGGAATGCCAAAGACTGGTACTTCACAGTCTACAGCTGGCCAGGCGGAGTTTCTGCATCATCTCTGCATGTTACTTACAAGTGTGTCGGCACTGATCCTGCATCAGTCTGTGACCACGCTAGCTGAGAGAGGAGGGGAGGTGAAGTGTTCAGCCTTCTTTGTGTGGGGAAAGAGGCTGTTGTGATCCAAAGTAAGAGGCATCACAGAGGTCAAATACTGGACAAACTTGTTCACATGGAGCACCCCTAGGCTTCCAGTCCCCAGACTGTTTTTTCCTTTAAGTATAGAGGGTGGAAAGCTCTATGTGTGTCTATGTCTTGAAAAAATACTTAAGTTGGGCATGGAGTCATGCATTCCCCCACTTGGCCTTTAGTTTGCTAAGCAGTCTGCACTAAAATGGTGGTCATGCAATGAGATGCATGGAAAGTCATTGACATATCAATCATAACACTGTAAAATGTGGGAGTCCTCATTTTTTGGTGGTGGTGTGTGCAGAGGCAGATTCTTCCTTGGAGGTCTTCCTGGCAAACCTTTCCCTGACTTAGATCACGATGCAGAATAAGTTGCAAGATAAAAGGGACAAGTTGGTAGTGATGCCACTGGAATAGAAATAACAAAGTGAAGCTTGATGACAGTGAGTTAAAGAGGTGGAACACCTGGAGTGTTTGCAAATGAGCTGTAGGGACAGAGCATTGCAATTAGGACCTACTAAAAGAAGATGCTTCTAATTCACTGCATACAGTTAACATAGTTGTGGGTACTGAATCCCTCCACCACCGTCAGTGTATAATACGTCTTCCCTTTAGAGGAACTTGAATTACTTTCTAAATGGTTTGTCCAATTTCAGATGAAAATTGTGTTTCAGACAAAAGCACAGCAGTGTCTCCAGGATTAGAGTTGTTCTCTTCTATGTAGAAAATTAATGGCTTGTTTTGTTCAAACACTCTCTGTCTTCTCCCCATGCTGATAATCTGTTCTGAATTATATTTAATGGTAAAAAAACTGCAGCAGCTGAAGCCAAGCTCAAGGTGAACTATCTTCCCATTTAAAAAATAGAACAGCTGTCTTTAAATTGACATACGAAATGAGAGGCCCTGACCAGTTGTGGTTGTTGAAGACTGGCTCACAGAGCTACCTGAGAAAACAACGGTCCATTTGCCTCCCTTTGGCCTGAAACTCCTGTTGCAGATTCAAACTCAGAAAGTTCTTTTCTTCTTTTCCAGAGCTTTTGTGTACTGTTTGTAGCTTTGTTAAAACAGCTGCTGTTTGCTGCAAAGTCAAGTGCATTTTGATGGTGGATGGCGGTGAAGCTAAAATGAGAAAATGTAGAAAGACAGTGCTGTGAGAAAGGGACTACAATGTTATTGTTTTAACATATGTCAGAAACATTAAGGTTGGTACCAAAATCTTCCAGCTGGAGAAATGAGGCAGGCATGGGAGTTGTTCAAGGGAAAAGATGGATCTCCAGGAGAGGACAATTTTTCTAGTTTCAGAGGAAAACTAGATTTGCTGGCTTTGGTGATACTATGCATCCTGTTACCCAGACCATTTGGAAAGCTGAGGAAGGCAAGACTCATTATATGGACTTCTGAGGTATCCCATCTTCAAAACATAGCCTATCAAAGCTACGTTTTCAGAAGAGCTCCTTTTTAGCTTTTTCAAGTGCGTAGATTTCCAGGGGAACTGCAGCTCCCTAGGACCTGAACACTGTTGAACATGCATGCTGAGCACCTTTAAAAATTGGTCCCAAATACAAATTATGCCTTTTAAAATACTGTATTACTGGGAGAGACAAGTAACTCCATGAATAAAGAGCTCAAGGGTTTTTGATTCTCCTTGTGCACAAAGCTATCCATTCCTCCCTGAGAAAAGGGAGGGACTAACTGTGAACTCAACGGTCTCTGAGGTACTGAGATAATTGTGGTACAACTGGTTTGATGTGGAAGTGGAATTAGAGTGTTCTTTTTCGCTCTTCTAATTAATCAGGGCTGAATGTCTATATTTGTAGCTCCTGCAATTAGTTCTCTACAGATTGGCCCCCACCCAATCTATTAAATTCTGGGATTTGTTTGGAGCGAAAGCGCTCTACAGATGCAAAGCTCTCAGCTAAATTACATCTCTCAAAAGTTACATTTCAGGAGCTGAGGAAAGCAAAACACAAAACTTGCCAGAGTATGATAATTGCAGTCCAACTGTTCCCTTCCTCCCTTCAAACCAAACCATGGAAAAAGTCGAGCAAGCCACACACTGACTGCAGTGTTTCTGTTTGACGTTCAAGTTCTCTTTTCCCCCCACCTTGGCAACAAGGAACACCAAAGGGAGTCTACAGCAAAGATTTACATAGCCAAAGACTAATGAGTGTAAAATTAAAAAAGCAACAACAAAAACCTAAACAAAAAACCCAAACCCCTTCTCCCACCTGTTCAAGCAGCAGTTGTGAGACAGTGTAAACTAAGTCCAAGTGAAACCTAGAAAAGTTCAAAAGCAGTCTGTGGGAAAAAGCAGCAAGAAAAGAGAACTCTGGAGACAGAGTCCTTGGTAAGGTGCTCAGTCCAGTCACAGCTATGGAAACAGCTGCGTGCAAGGATATTGGTGTCTCCACTTGCTCCCATACAGCAGCAATTTTTACTCCACGCGGTTCAGGTCTTGACGGCCGACCTCCTCACAGGCTGCTCACCAAGTGTAGCAGGTTGACTCACTCACATGCTTTTTAGCAGTGATATTATTGTCAAAGTCTGTCCTTTCTCCTTTCTTTTCTCTTTAGGTGAAGGTTTTGCATAATTCAGGTGAAGAGTTTGAAATGGATTATATATCTGACAAATCAAGTCTCAATAGCTACAAAGTCTGGGCTGGGAAAACAGGAGAAGGTTAGTCAGTTTTTAAAGCTATTATTCCTCATTTTGACCAGCTTTTTCTGGTGCTGGACTATTGTCTAAAGTACCTAGAAGCGTTTATCCTGTTATGTATATACTTAGTACTGTCAGTAAGAGGAGATATTTATAGGAGTGGATGAGTCTTTCCAGTCTCCAGGCAATATTTCACAGTGAAGACCTCGGAACAAAAGTTTATGAACTTTCTGACTCACAGCCCTCACTTTCAGCTTCAGGAAGCCACTTTCCCTTGTGTTTTGAAACTTGTAACTCAAGTTTTGAAGTTGTTTCATTAGGAGAACTTCTTGTGCTTTCAGTAAGTTAGAGACATTTGAAGGCAAAAGGATGTGTTCTCATAAAACCTCAGAGTTAGGAGAGAACAGGGTTTTGAACAATGACAAGGTGCTGGAGACTCCATTTTTTAACATGACCTGCTTGCCAAAGTCTATGTCCTGTAAGTTGCAATGCTGTGTTTTCCTGAGGTTGTCGTGACAGAAAGCTGTTCTAGCACTGGCACCTCAGGCAAATTGCAAGGCTTGTACAGGACTGAGGGAAGATTTCTGCTTGTCACTGCACATATGATAATGCTTCCCATTGGATGCAACTCAAAGTGAGTACACTCAGATGAGTGCATGCCGCATCCTTTCCTGTTGGCTAAGCAGAAAAATTAATCAAATGCCCATATACATGAAACTGTTGTAGGAAGTGCCACAGTTCTGAGAAGCCCAGTGCTGGTCCTGTTTGGAGTCAGACAGTTGTGATATGGGTGTTGAAAGGCATGAGAGGAGAAGAGAGAAAGGAAAATGGAAACACTTTTCTTTTATTGTCCTTGGAAACTATTCTGCTATGGGAAAATGCACAAACTGTCCAACACAGTTAAGTCTTAACGAAGGCACTCTGCAGTCATCATTCACTGGAGGCTTCTGGCTGCTCTGAGGTGGATTTTGTAGTTTTCTGAAGTTCAGTACCATGGAAGAGTCTAGAAATGGGGGAGCAGGATTGACAGCTTCCCTGGATTTTCATTTTACTGTGTTTATTTTTCAAGGAGGTGTTCTTGGTTATCAGCAGGAAATAGATTGCACAAACAGCTTTTCATTAAGGGTGCCTGACCATAGCCCTGGGCCACAATGGATGTTCAAAGAATTGAATGAGTTTCCCAGCACATCTGTGAGCTGCAAGGGAGGCGTGTGTAGGCTTTCACGCTGAAGCCTCTGATTAAAGTAAACTCTACGCAAAGGGAAAATACAGTCTCCTTTTGAGAAGAGCAATTCCATGCACCGTTAGGTAAATTGCTAGGTGCGCACTTACTACGGGGATAAAATGGCAAAGGAAGGGGCACATAAGCACTGCAGCAGAACTGAAGAAGCTTCTTGAAGGCTGGCAGTGAATAAAAGATGTTACAATGCCAGATATATTTGTGAAGTTCCTGTTGGCCATCAGGAGCCTTAATCACAGTGGTGTTATCTCACCTGTGTTCCTGCCCCTCTGCCGCGTTTACAGAGTAGAAGTGAGGTGAAGGGAATTGATGCACCACAATTCAGGGTAAAGGAAACTTTGCTGGTAAAGATCCAGCAGGACATAATCATAACAGTGATCCCTCCAAGGCTCTTGTTTTCATGTCCAGGTCAGGAAGACCTGCTGGGAATACAAAGGGCTTTTGCTTTCCCATCTGATTTATCTAACAGGGCTCGGGGGTGAACCATACACAGAGTTTAAATACTCTTCTCTGATGTTGCAAGAATTGTTCTGCCTCTTTAAGGGAGGTGGAAAGTGTTCAGTGAATGCCTGGAAGGTTTTTCCAGGGGAAGCCTCCACCTTCTCCAGTTTCAATTCAAAGAAAGGAAGTGGCAAATGTAGGCCTATTTGTGATAGAACAGGGGAGAAAAGAAAGAAGGAAATAAATAGTACCTTAGATAATTTCCTTATTTTAATTCAGGACAGCTACTAATTGCATAGCCCTTATCCCACCATCCTGCCTCACAAGAGCAAGGCATTCCCTGAGAGGATGGTGATACAGAGGGTAACAGGATAAAATGGTGCTGGAGAGGCACAAGGCTGGAGGAGGTACCAGGCTCTCAAGGGAAGCATAAAAATAAGAGAAGTACAAGAAAAGAGGCACTGGTTTGGCTTGAACCTGTAGTCTTCATCAACTTCTGAAGAGGGATCCTTATTAGTAGGTGAAATCTCTTATGATCTACAGTGAGAGCAGAGGGCATAAGCCTCACCCAGGGCTTTGTGTCTCCATAAGTCCAGAGGGAATTGGTTGGCACTGAGGACAGTGTCTGAGCTTTGCGTTGATCATGTAGATTGCTACTCCATGTCCTAGAAAATTGTAGCATTACTGCTACTTAGATAATTTATGGTGGGGAAGTGAGAAAGGGTTTATGGTGAAGCTAAATGGTTCACGAGGTTGGCATGAGTAAAAAGTTCTTCTATAAATGCCATTTTTACATCAATTTCACAGCCTTTGCAGCAGGGATCTTAACAGCATTTTGTTTGCTCTGTGTAGGCTTTCTACATGTCTTCCCTTCTCCTGAGATGTACCAGGGCACTGAGTTGCATGCTGAGAAAAAATTTCTCCAACAAGAGATTCTTAAGCACATTTTCCTCTGCAGAATCTACAGCAAGAAACAAGAGTGGTGCTCACTGAAAAATGTTTTGCTGCCTTATTTCTACATTTTTATACACCTAACAATCACCTTTGTAAATAAGACCTGTGTAATTCTGTTCCTTCGGGCAGCTGTTCAGGAAGGGGGTTTCCCCTCAAAAGTAGCCCAGTGGTTTCTCTGCTTTTCTGATTGCTGGGTGGAATGGTTTTCCTCTGAGGGTGACACAGTGAAGTCGGAAAAGCTTTATGATCACCAAACAAAGACAGAAGCTGTGATGAAGGAATAGAGGTGAGGAGAAAATAATAATTTGAATTATTGCCTTAGGAATGGCCAGAGAATGGCCTCCAAGTCTCAGTTCACTCTTCTCTCTCTCAAAATACTGTGGAAGCACAAGGACCTTGTGGTCCTCAGCACATGAGAAAACTCCTGCCCCACCATGCTAACTTAGATGCATATGTGTGTGAAAGATTTGATGTGCCAGATTTGATGTATTTTCCCTGTTCTTTTCCCCAAGGAGCATTATCTTGCTGACATTATAAACACGCAGACACTACATGTATACGAAGCAGGGAAGAAACAACAGCAGGATGTTAAAAAGGATCATGTTGTAATGAGACTTTTCTGCTTTACAGTGGTGTTAACTGTGTGTTCCTGGATCTGGCTTTTAAGCAGAGCTGAAGTGCTTTATCTTGGACTGGTGCATATTGTTTAGAACAGCTGTGTGATATTTTTGTTCTTTGAAATTTCTGAAACTTACCATATCTGGGAATAGATCATGTGAATGGAATGAGCATCTGTTGCTCTTTCTGAAAATTCTTTAGTGGTGGTTTTTGGGGTTACCTGTTCTGACTAATGATTACTGGCCAGATAAAAGACAGTTGTTTTATCTATCCCCCCACCTTCTACCTTCAAAAAACTACTCAAAAAATTAAGTCACTGAGAAGGAGTCAGCTAATACCTACTGGGATGAGATAAAAAGTATTTTTTTTTTTTTTTGCTTATACAGCTTTTATATAGTTCAGGAAACTATTTTAAACATGAAACACCATTATTTTATCTTTCCAGATTTCACTTTGCCGTAAATGAAGCCAAATATGGGAAAGAATACTCCAAACTAAAGCCTTTGTTTCCCCAGACTTCGGGTGGACCCTGTGTGGGAAGGTTTCACTGTGCAGTGTACACACACAGGCAGGTGGGAGCTAGTTATGAAAGACTTTCAAAAAGCCTGGGCTGAAACTCACTCTGGAATGGAGGCTGTGTAGTCGTGTTGGTGGCAAAACTCTTAGCAAAGCCGGTTATCTTGGGTACAACACCGAGCTAACACAGTTTGTGGATCAGAGCTGGCTTGTAGATGGCTGGTTCATATGACAGAGGATGCTTCTTTCTCCTCTCATACACTGAAATTGTCTCTACCTAAATAAAAAAAGAAAAGGGCCTCTGATGTGTGTGCTGCTAATATGAGTCACAACACCTTATTGCCTTTCCAGGAGAAAAATGTATGCTTCAGTGGAGACTTGGAGGCTGCAAGGCACCTCATCTGTTGCTTTTTTCTAAAGCTTGCATGACATCAGAAGGGCTGTACATCCAGACAGCGGGTACACTGGAAAGCACAGAC
Organism: Ibycter americanus; assembly: GCA_035590275.1. Lineage (NCBI taxonomy): Eukaryota > Metazoa > Chordata > Aves > Falconiformes > Falconidae > Ibycter > Ibycter americanus. The sequence goes on from JAVJGI010000040.1 coordinate 1,291,954, forward strand.
CCTTTGGGCTGAGGTAAGGGGATCAAGTGCCAAAGAGGCTGCCTCAAGTTCCTACCCAGCAGATAGGAAGCCTGTGGTTCTGACATGTTTAGCAGATGTCTGCTGATATACTGTGTTTATGCGGTTATTTCAGCTCATGTTGAAACTAGAAAATAAGTTCAATTCAAAACAGAATTTGTTGTTGTTGCTGTACCTTTCTGAAAAGACCAGACTCAGGGACTCAGAAGCTTCCACCATATCATCAGCTTACATGCTTCAGCCAGCTTCTGAAGCTACAATATTCAGAGGGTTCAAGACTTAAATATGTTCGTACACACAACCCACTAGGGAATGTCATTAAAGGGCCCAAGCCACACATAAGTTGGTTAGACATACCATGTCAATGGTGTTACCCTAATGGGGAATCTTCACAACCTGCCTCTGGAGCACAGCAACTCAGGCTTGTTCTCAAGTTGCACTGGCATTTCACAAAGGCTCCAGATTGCAACACAGTGCTTCACATTGATAGGAAGAATGGTTTTGATGGATAGATTTTTCCTCTTCCTCATCCAAAGTCATTGGAGAAAGGAAAAATGAGACCTACTGCAACTTTCACTCTAAGGCCAGAAACTATTGTGTCAGACTCTGGAAGACTACTGCATCACAATACATGAAAAAATCATCAGGCATTGCTGCAACTTCTTTCCTGTGGCATATGCACTTGCTAGAGAATTTTTTTTCCAGATAAATGAATTGATCAGAGTTAATTTATAATTTGCAAAAATGCCTTTTATCTTCCTTGGGTGGTACATTCTTTCGTTTCTGATACCATTGCTTCTTGAATCTCTGAGCTTCCTCTTTTATGGAAGAGGAACAGGGAAAATACTCTCTCACGGTTCCTGGGCCAATAGCCTTGATGAGAGAAGTATTTTCTGGTCACATCTCATGCTGTTATTTTTTTGCCTTTCTGAACTCCTTACACTCTATCACAGGGACCATCAGCATTTCCAGGCTTTGGTCAAGACACAGAGCTGCTGGAACGTGTTCAAAGAAGGGCAGCAAAGCTGGTGAAGGGTCTAGAGCACAAGTCCTATGAGGAGCAGCTGAGGGACCTGGGGTTGTTTAGCCTGGAGAAAAGGAGGCTCAGGGGGGACCTTATCGCTCTCTACGACTATCTGAAAGGAGGTTGTAAGCAGGTGGTCGTCAGTCTCTTCTCCCAAGTAATAAGTGATAGGACAAGAAGAAATGGCCTCAGGTTGTGCCAGGGAAGGTTTAGATTGGATATTAGGATAAAAATTTCTTCACTGAAAGGGTTGTCAAGCATTGGAACAGGCTGCCCAGGGAAGTGGTGGAATCACCATCCCTGGAGATATTTAAGACATGTAGATGTGGCACTTTGGACATGGTTTAGTGATGGACTTGGCAGTGCTAGGTTAATGGTTAAACTTGATGATCTTAAAGGTCTTTTCCAACCGAAACAACTCTATGGTTCTATGATTCTAAGATTATCCCCACTGTAACTGTTACATAAGCCTGTCACTCCAAGCCCCCATCCTGCAGTAACTGATGCATCCTTCTTTTCTATAGGTCTTGCTATACTCAGAGGCTCATCAAACACGTTTCCAAACTTCCACCCACTTCTGAGCTGCATGCCAGCGATTCTACAGCTCATTTCTCTTCCCTGGTTGGCTTTGCTATTGACTGCAATCAGGTGTGTTTTCTAGGAAAAGGGGAGAAGAGGAGTAGGCTGGGACTTCGTGAAAAGCCTTGTTTGCTCTTGACATCTGAGGTATTTGGCAGCATCTTTTTGCTAACCTGAGCCCTGGCAGCAAGAGCAGAACACCTTTGTGCAGTCACCTGTTTTGCCTGTGCCTTGAATCAAACCTGGTTTAATACTACTTTGTGGACATCTTGGACTTTGATTTAAGAATTGGAAGTGTATGCTTACTGTGCCACATACTGGGGGACATAGCTGTCAACTTCTTTTTACTGCTAGGAATTGAAGTGCAATCCAGCAACACTAAGATCACTCTCTTCCTCTGGAATTGAAGTAACGTTCCTCCCAAGCAGAAGAAACCGCTTCTCATCTTTTCCAGAGCCAGGAGTGAGCGGCATGAAATCACAGGCATTACCATATTGAATTTACATGTTTCATAGGATTCCATGTCCCCTGGGATATGCACCACAATATCAAACATTGAAGTCTGAGATCGAGACCTGAACTTTATACCATTACACCATGGACTGCATTTGCCTGCTCAGGATGTACCTTGCACGCTGGTGATAAAGGCCAGCTTGCCATGAACAGGGCTACAGCCAGGTGCGCTGGGGGGACTGCCACTGTAACAGCTAGATGCTAGATCTCATTCTTATGCAATCTACGTACAGCAGTCTCTTTCATCCTCGCCCTTAACTTCTGTTTGCTCAATGAAAGCAGCACGTAGGCAAATAACATTTTGCATTTTAAAAGAGCTTTAATTTGTAGCTGTTTTCAAAGTACACACCAAGGCTAATGAATAGTCACTCCATTCTCTAGGATACACAGGAACAACTGACTAAAATTATCATTAATTAGCTGAATTACAGTAGCACCAAGAGGCTTCAACTGAGCTCAGGGTCTTGCTGCAGTAGGTTTAGGACAAGCACGCTGTGTGAAGCTGGTACAGGTTGGTGCAGTTGCCATTATAACTTAGGGGAGCAGTGATCAAGGAGTGACTTCCTCCTTGAGGTGTTACAGCTAAAGTTGCAGACCCAGTAGAGAGCTACAGTGAGCAGTGGATCCTCATTGCTCCTCCGAAGTTCAGTTTGCTTCCCATTTGAATGTTACTACAATCCTATGTCTCATTTATTCATTTGGTTTTACTCATTTCGCTGATCACACCTAGAGCATGGTCCCATGAATTCTTGCACCAGCTAATCTGAGGAGCTGGAATACCACAGTGGAGGAGGGCAGGACAGGAAATAGTCAAGAGCTGGTAGGAACCTCTTCATCATGAGAAGTATTCCAATACTATCCCTTTCTTAACAAGAGCAAGTTACTCTGTCCCCAAGGGCCTGAGTTTTTTATTTCAGCTAGACAAGTCAAGGGATAGGAGGGAGAGAAGGGATGAAGCATCTTGCTTTAGAGCACCCTAATCTCTGAAAGTAGAAGGTTGTTCAAAACCCTTGTATGCTACCCTCCAACACTATGGAAGTGACCTGATAAGGTCCCACCTGAGGGGTCTGACAATGGCAGGAAGCCCAGAAAAAGGGTCCTTGCAACCTTACCTCTGTTCCAGGTAGTCTTTAACAGTCCTCTGTAAAGAGAAATTCCTGTAAGATTTTTGTAATAGGCAGCACAACAAATCTGGTAAAAGCTCCTCACTGTGCATGGAGTTCCTTTGTTTCCATTGGTATCACATAAATGTTAATAAACGTTTAATGTGACCTGAGTATGAATGAAATGTAACATATTTGCAGTTACGAAGTTGGGTGCTCTGTTCTCCTTGAGCTGAAGGTCATAGAGGCCATCCTCCCTGCAGGCTTGTACTTCAAACCTACTACACAAAAAAGGGGAAAAAGACCCATTTAGTTTTAAAGTTTTTCTTCTGGCCTACCAGCTATGCCTTTTACTCATGAAAACTTTTTGCTGGATTTGATAGTTGTTTTCATGCCTTGGCACTGGTCTACTTAAATTTTGATGAAGAAAAACAACTAATTTCACTCAGACCCTCTCACTACTGATGGATGATTATTTAAATGGTGGTAACATCAGACTGAGCTTATGCTGCAGAAACCATGTTGCATTTCGGCTTAGTCTAATGATGCAGGAATATTGAATATTGCTTCTGTGCTGGTTTAATCCCAGAAAGATGTGCTGGTTTAACCCCGGCCGGCAACCAAGCACCACGCAGCCACCCGCTCACTCCCCCTCACCCAGAGGGATGGGG
>JAVJGI010000040.1:1298917-1321602 GCA_035590275.1 Ibycter americanus
GTGTTTTTGTTTGTTTTTTTTTTTGTTTGTTTTGGCTGCCTTTTTTTTTTTTTTTTTTTTTTAAAGATGCTGGCTTTGCAAACTCTTCCTGGAACAGGAAAATGAACACTATTTTCTGCTTCCAATGCTACTTCTGGCTATATCAATTTCTCAGAGTGTAAGCAAAAGGTTATTTCAGTGGCAAAATGGAAAGCAAGATAAACTCCTGTTTATCTTCTGTTTAGTGGCAGTGGGTTTGTAAAACTAGCTAGACAAAAGGCTGCATCATAAGATAGATCCTATGAAGGTCAAAAGCACTATAGTTTATTCCAGCTGCCCAGAGACCCTTGCTGTTATCACGTTAAAATAACATTAAAGTCCTGAAATACTTTGGTGCAAAATAGCATAACTCTGCATATTTCATTAAAAGAGATCTTATTTTGCTGCAGCTGAGCATCTGGCCCCATGAGCTGATTTCATATTTCCAGTTGGAGTCATTATTTCTTTGGCTGTGGGAAGATACATCCCATGTTTATGCTCAAATCAAGAATGTTGGACTCAGTAGTACTATATATAAACTCTGAGCATTATTGAGCATCTTTGTGCTACATAAATATTCTGATAGACCTCAGTAAACTCCCAATGTCCTACCCTAGTATTCAGTGTGATTTAATTTATGGCATGTATTTTCCCCACAATGTTCAGCAGCTTTGCTGAGGTACCTGGAGAAAGCACTGCCAGGATATATGAATTTTCAGAAATTCACATCTGGGAATGGACATCCCAGATTAACATTAATAAATGGTGTGGAACATTGGCTGACCAGTGAGTCGTGACAAGGCCAACTATTTTCCTCACCTTTCTAAAAGCTGGCTTCAGTCAGCATCCTCAGTCTGATGAGTATGATGAGAAGAGAAAAAAAATAAATCTAATTGCTATTGAGGCTTGATTCTGACATCACTGGAGGTACAAAATACCTATTTCTCTGTCAATGCTGATTTTGTCACCAGATCTGGGCTATGAATGAAAGGGTCATAGGGTCCCTTCCAGGAGCTGAAGTTGCCCCGTCGTTTGCTTGGAACAAAAGGAAGTTAGTATGTCCTTTACAAAGAAAATGTTGCAATTAATAGTGTTTTATTTGCCCCATCTGAAATTCAAAGTCCACCCTGACCTGGGGAAATCAAGATGGTCCATTTTAAGTTTAGAGCTTGAGGAGGGGCAGAGGACATCAAGTACATAGTGACATTTTGACATTTTCACAGGGCTCCCCTCTTTATATCTGAAAAAATATACTGGTTTATTTGCATTTGTGGCTGCTGGATGGATGTTTTACAACCTGAACTTATACTCCTGCTGAAAGCTTGACACAGAGGGGCCAGTGCATGACTCCTCAATTGCGGCTCTGTCCCAGGCATGTTGCTGGTTTGTTTTTTTGTTTTTTTTCCAGGCATGTCTCTTTAATGACTCACAGACATACATGGCCAGGTGTACTGGTTTTGGCTGCGATAGAGTTAATTTTCTTCATAGCAGCTTGTATGGTGCTCTGTTTTGGATTTGTGATGAAAAAAATGTTGATAATACAGGGATGTTTTTGTTTTTGCTGAGCAGTGCTTACACAGAGCCAAGGGCTTTTCTGTTCCTCATACTGCCCCACCAGCAAGCAGGCTGGGAGTGCACTTGAATTTGGTAAGTGACACAGCTGGGACAGCTGACCCCCACTGACCAAAGGGATATCCCATACCATATGACATCATGCTCAGCACATAAAGCTGGGTGGAGAAGGAGGAAGAAGGGGGGGATGCTCGGAGTGGTGGCATTTTGTCTTCCCAAGTAACTGTTGCACATGACGGAGCCCTGCTTTCCTGGGGATGGCTGAGCACCTGCCTGCCTGGGAAGTGGTGAACGAATTCCGTGTTTTGCTTTGCTTGTGCGCATGGCTTTTGTTTTACCTATTAAACTGTCTTTATCTCAACCCGCAAGTTTTCTTACTTTTGCCCTTCCAATTCTCTCCCCATCCCACTGGGGCAAGTAAGTGAGTGGCTGCGTGGGGCTGAGCTGCCTACTGGGGTTAAACCACCAAACCAGGTTTCTTGCAGAGGCATATCCAGGTTGTTTACAAGTCATAGGCAACAGCAGCATCTTCCTTTGACCAAATGCCCTTAATTTTGCCCATGACTCATCTGCTTTGGCAGCATCTGGAGCAGTAAACTAGCTCTATGGACACTTCAAGTGATTGATCTGAATTAAGGAAAAGGCATGGCAGAGGGGTAGAAAGAGTCACGCACTGCACCTCGCCTGATTTATGACTGTGAAGCCAGTGCCTTCTGCAGCAGAAAGTGGAAAGATGAAGATCTACAACCACCTGTGTTATCACCCGAGGAGTGGAGAGAGATGGCTCACATTGTATTCTAGCTGGCAGACACACGGAAGAGGTCTCCTCCCTCACCTCCTCTCTTGCTTTGCCTTTTGATGCTACAACAACTGCAGAGAGGGACCAGAGAACGCAACTGATGAAGTCTGGTGGTGGTACCCTCAAGGTAGCATTTCTGCATTATGTAGGTGCCACATTTTTAAAAAGATGGTAGTGCGTAACATTAAGAGAAATAATAACCCATATAAAGACAAAACCCAGCATGTTGTGAACATTGTCACAGCAATCACGATCTGCCTCATACTTGGGGAATTAAGTATCTGACCTCCCTTGGCTTCTGTGACAGCAGAGTGGATCAATCTCACCTTAGGGTAATATTCTGCAGCAAAGTTTTAGATTTCTGCATCTTTATTTTTGTTTCAATTTTCCAGCTAATGCCATTTAGGGGTTTAGAGACCCAAAGAAGGCTATTTCTGAGGAAAGGAATGTACCTCCTTTCAAAAGCAGATAAATGATTTTATTATTAGAAGAAAAGCCTCATGAACTGTGAAGTTTACAATTCAGCTTTTTTTTATTATTACAACTACTGATATTTGCATGCAATCTGTAAAACCTCAGAAATGCTGAGACTTTAATCGCAGTAAAAACACAATGGCTATTTAGAAGCTAGATTACAACTGCCCCACTCACAGCTCATTGCGGAACCGAGTGCTGCAGAAACAGCTCAGAAGTGACCAGCCAGAACTGGAGCAGGAACCTTACCCACTTGGATAAAGTCTTAATTGCACAGTGAATATGGGGTGGGCTGTCCAAACAGGGAAGGTCGCTAAGGAGCACCATGAAAGTAAAAAAAATTTGCAGTCTTCCTCTTTGCAAATCCATGCAGAAGACAGACAGAAGCATGTATGCAATGTCAGATGGTAGGAACACTATCATGTTCATGTGCATGGGAGGGTGTGTGTGCACGTGTAGGGGTCAGATGGTGTCCAAGGGTCCTTGTGCTAGCTGCCTTTGGGAAAAGACGTTGTCACAGGCCTCCTCTGAATCTGGGGCTCGTCCAAGAAGTCTGTTTGTCACATGCTGCAGGCACCACTTCTGCTTTCCTACCCCATAGCCGAGGTGCATGGAGCATCATGGCTCAGGCTGCTTGGTTGCATATGGCACCATGCGGTGAGAGGTCTTGAGGTGCTGCCCTCTAAATCAGCGGGATACCATCCTTATGGAGGGGACTGTGGAAAAGGAGCCATTTTGACATTAACTTCAGTAGTGGCAGTGTCTGGCACAATGAACTTTATAAAATCTGCGCAATTAATTCTCTTGTGAGACCAAAACCAGTCATGGTCTTTTTAGGGGGCGAGAGAGTAAAGTCAGGGGGAAATGCATTTGCTTGGTTTTAATGGAGTAGTTTTTCAATCACTTATATCTCAGCAGGCTATAAAAGAGAAAAACAATAGTATTAAGGCACTACATGGACCTGCTGTATTACATTGACCCAAATTCTGTACCTTTATAAAGCTGCAACAAATGGGAGCTCCAACACAGAATATATTCCCCCACGTCTCCAATATTTTTCTTTTTTCTTTTTTCTTTTTTTTTGTCTGTGTCTGTAAGTGTGGCTCATTCAACAGCCAGTGAGGTAGTTATTATTAACGCAGAAGAGAGCTGAAGTAGTTTACTGGAAAGCCTGTCTTACAGCAAATGCAAAGCAAAGGTTTAGGTGAATCAATTTGCTGTTATTATTGTGTTCTTACGTGGTCTCCAGTAGAAAGTTCTGTTGAATTTACAGCCCCATTTTGTATTACGTTGAAGTATTAACTACTTAATTCTACTGGTTCTGCTGATGATGATAAACCAGATGTTTTATCATGGGCTGTGGTGTGGATTCTAACAGGTACTTATGTGCCAGCTCCTATTCATTTCGGTAGGAGCTGGGTTTATCTGCTCAGCTGTAACCAGAAAATGTATATGCAGCATTTTGAGTATAAACTGCTGCCAATTTTTTTTCATTTTAACCTGCATCTTGCATTAAGGGATGTTTTTCCTTTAAAAGATTTACACCTCAGACTCCTGGGATTATTAATATATATATATGTGTGTGTGTGTGTATGTGTGTATATAAAAATCTTTCATTGCTCCCCTCACTTTTTCTGCTTTTTAATTAATTTAACTAACAAAAATAAAAGTTAGAACTACCTTTATGGAATCATCATGCTGCTTTTTTCTACTGACTTCCACAGAACATTAAATCAGCTGAGGATCTGAAAATTTGAAAACATGACCAGAGGATACATTAGCAGCCAAAAACCCCAAACAAAGATTACATTCTAGACTGGCTCCACACCTCAGGTCATGCTTTTTTAGGAATCTTCTAAATGGATATTATTAATTAGAAAATAAAGTTGTTTTTAACTTAAAATATTGATACTGAACTCTTTTCAATATTTGACTTTCAATGAAGAATTTTCATTTTAAAAGTCACAAAACCACTACAAATTAAACCTATATTTTCGATGTTCAAAACATTTGTTACATAAAACATTACTGTTGTATTAAAAATAGTCCTCCATGAGCCTTTCAGCCAAGTTTTGGTAGATTTATTTTCAAATATAATATTAGATGTGAACATTGGTCCCTTAACTTATTTGAAGCAAAGAACTGTAGGAACTTTTGGGGACTAGCCTGGAGAAAGGGGATACTTTTTTTTTTTCATATGTCTTACTGTAAATGTATATAAATTTGGGACTGGGGTACAGAGTACATTCTTTTTCCTGCTTGTTTTGCCCAGAATTGATATTCCCATATGCTCTGTACAGACAGGGGGTCAAAAAGAAATATGACAAAAAGAGAAAAATCATGGGATTTAGGAGATTTGTAAGTGGACAATACTCACGTGAATTACAGTCCTTCTGTTTCAAGACAATGGTGGACTTCTATTGCTCAGGATAGTTTTCAGGCCAGGTCTTACTTCGAAGCTGGCCATGCTTTGCACAACAGGTTGGAGTAGATGAATTCTAGAGCTCCCTTTACATCTAAATTATTCTTGTGGTTCTACAGTTTTGCATCACAGTGAGGAAGTCCACTTCCAAGAGGAAGACTAAGTGCACCTTATCATGTACTTGTGAGACTTAGTTGGAGAAAAGAAAAATGCTGTTTTAAAATCAGCTTTTTCCCCATCTCTTGGGTCCAAAAGTGCTGAGAGTTTTGATTTTGGGTCTTAAATTATATCGCAGTGGCTGTTGAAAACTGCAGACTGAAATGTCAGTTTTGCTGGAATACAACAGCAGTGTGCCAGTAAATATCTCTGGATTTAGCTGTCGCGTATTCTTTTTTTATTTAGTATTCCATCAATAACATTGTTGTACATGCTTCCACACAGATAGTTCCTTTATTTCAAGGTGGTTTAACTGCCTAGCAACCTTATAAAAATAAACTTCGGCATTCTGTAGCAACAGCTGAAAACAGTGTAGGTTACATTAATGTGACTGCGGTGTTTTGAGAGGTAATGACTGAAATGCCCTGGTCCTTTTGTTTTTTTCCAGGTCAAAATTAATTCTAAGGGGAGGCAATGTTCTTAAGGACTTAGTGCAGCTGAGTGATAAATAATCAAGTAAAATATGGCTATCAAATAAATCATTCTACTTAAATGGTGACTTTCAAAAATGTCAGTCAGAGATGGGTGTCCACACATTCTTTGTGCCTTTGAAAATGCTGTTTGCTTCCCAGAAGGAGTAGTAAATTGAAGCCTTCTGGGAAAAAACCCCAACTATAAACTGCTGTGCATTTATTTCACTCAGCCCCCGGAGATGTAGATGGCTGTTCTAGTGTGAATGACATAACCAGTCTTTCAAAGATTTAAGTGTGAAACTGCAAACACTTATTACCAATTTCAGGGCTTACTACTCTGAGTAGTGCCACCCAGTAGTATTTTATCTATTATTTTCAAGAAGAAGTGATGTGTCAAGCAGTTACTAGAAGACCATACTTCGGTGAAAATTTGGTCTTCCAGAGGTGTCTACAGACTGCATAAGAAGGTAACTCCTAAATGAAAGAATCACTGGTGTCTGATAATTTGTAAGCATGGAATGAGGTCAAATGATCTCTAAATTAAACATATAATTTTCAAAATTTTATTTTGAATCTTGTGATACTGAAGGCTACCAGACAGAAATCATAGAATCATCTAGGTTGGAAAAGACCTTTAAGATCAAGTCCAACTGTAAACCTAGCACTGCCTAGTCTATCACTAAACCATGTCCCCAAGTGTCACATCTACACATCTTTTAAACACCTCCAGGGATGGTGACTCAACCACCTCCCTGGGCAGCCTGTTTCAATGCCTGACAACCCATTCAGTGAAGAAATTTTTCCCAATATCCAGTCTAAACCTCCCCAGGTGCAACTTGAGGCTGTTTCCTATTGTCCTGTCACTTACTACTTGGGAGAAGAGACCGACCCCCACCTTGCTACAATCTCCTTTCAGGTAGTTGTAGAGAGTAATTAGGTCCCCCCTTGAGCCTTCCTTTTCTCCAGGCTAAACAACACCAGGTCCCTCAGCCACTCCTCATAGGACTTGTGCTCTAGACTCTTCACCAGCTTTGCTGCCCTTCTTTGGACACGCTCCAGCACCTCAATGTCTTTCTTGTAGTGAGGGGCCCAAAACTGAACACAGTATTTGAGGTGCAGTCTCACTAGTGCCAAGTACAGGAGGATGATCACTGCCCTAGTCCTGTTGTTCACCCTATTTCTGATACAAATCAGGATGCTGTTGGTGCTCTTGGCCACCTGGGCACCCTGCTGGCTCATGACCAACATCCCCAGGTCCTTTTCCACCAGGCAGCTTTGCAGCCACTCTTCCCCAAGTCTGTAGCATTGTGTGGAGTTGTGACCCAAGTGCAGGACCCAGCACTTCTTGTTGAACTTCATACAACTGACCTCGGCTCATTGCCCAGATTCCTCTGCAGAGCCTTCCTACCCTCAAGCAGATCAACATTCCTACACAACTTGGTGTTGTCTGCAAACTTAACGTGGGTGCACTTGATCCCCTCATCCAGATCATCAATAAAGTTATTAAACAGAACTGGCCCCAATACTGAGCCCTGGGGCACACCACTTGTGACCGTCCGCCAGCTGGATGTAACTCCATTCACCACCCCTCTTTGGGCTGAGCCATCCAACCAATTTTTTACCCAGCAAAGAGTATGCCTGTTGAAGCCATAAGTAGCCAGTTTCTCCAGGAGAATGATGTGGGAAACAGTGTCAATGGCTTTATTACAACATCCACAGCCTTTCCCTCATCTGCTAAGTGGGTCATCTTGTCATAGAAGGAGATCAGGTTAGCCAAGCAGGACCTGCCTTTCAGAAACCCATGCTGACTGAGCCTGATCACCTGCTTGTCCTGCATATGCTGCATGATGGCGCTCAGGATGGTCTACTCCATAACTTTCCCTGGCACCAAGGCCAGGCTGACAGTCCTGTAGCTCCTTAGATCCCCCTTCCAGCCTTTCTTGTAAAAGAGCATCACATTTGTTGACCTCCAGTCAACTCAGACCTCCCCAGTTTTCCAGGGCCTACGATCAACAATAAGTGGCAACTGTAATTTACAATGTTTTATTCTCTCCTTTATGCTTGTGGAAACAAACCTCACAACTGTGACCTGAAAAAAATGATCAAGGAGCCAAGAAGCAAAATAAGCCTTATAATCTGACCCACCATTTCAGTTTAGACAACAGTTGGTTGACAGATGGGACTTTCAACCTATGTCTCAGAAACTGAAGTATGCCTACTTTTCTTGCACCAATTGCATATTTTTATAGTAATAATTTAATAGAGGTTTTCAGAGTCAGGGGAAAGCAGCAGCCTTTTTGGCAGCTGCTTTCTTGCACTAGGGCTGCAGCCTTTTACCCATGACAGTTGCCAAGCAGTCAATGAGTTAGATTTTGGAAGAGAACAGCTCCATCCGTACACTCCTGAGGCACTGTCATAGAGCAAGCTGTACATCAAACAGAATGCTTATTTCCAAAAAAGTGTCAATAAGGGCGTTGTAGGCACCTGTTAGCACTGTTGCTTCACCATGCATTTGCAATACAAAAGTCAGAAAGCAGTTATGTGCTTTTTCCTTATCAACAATGAGATATCTTCAAAGTCTGACAGACCCCTCTCAGACCATTGTTTATGGGATTTCTTTGCATGAAAAAAATTAATGATCTTGTTGACTACTTAGTGGGGCTTTTGGTTTTGTTTGTATATGGTATCAAAATAAAGAATTACTGTCCCACAAATTGGGTAAGCCCTACCATCTCTGTCTGGCAAATCTCCTACAAAAGCTGAAAAATGCTTTTCAAAAAAAGCTGTTTTTACATTGTCAAGAGCAAGAAACAACAGCTTAGATTATTAATTACATATCAATAATCAAGCCTAGCAAAGGTGAAGTCAGCAGTGCAGTATTCTACAGGTACACAAATTTTGCTTTTTGTATTGTATATGATCAATCGGGCGTATTAATGTTGTACCATTAACAGTGATTTACAAGGAAAAAAATACCCCAAGAACCAGAGTTTGATCATAACAGAATACACCAAGAAATAAGAAAACCAAAGAATTTGATCATAACTTGAAAAAAGAACACTTGAAAATAGGCACAAAAATTCAGGAAGTGATCAGCTTTAATTGGACTCAAATGTGTATAGGTTTACATTAGCACTTTAATTAGGATCTGAAATGCAGGTTTGAAGCAATTCTTTCAATCATCCCCATTTACTGCCCTGTATTTTGAATCCTAGAACAGTCCTCAAGTGTGCAAACCAGATTAATTTCAGGTGAAACTGAACCAGAAGACAGTCTCTGGAAGATGTCCCCATGCATTCCTACCATTACTGAGCTTTTAGCCCTCAGGACCAGACTACAGCTGGACCAGAGTAAGCCCTTCCCCCCGCAGAAGTGGTGTGCAGGACTGGGAGCTCTTTCTTCAGTGCAGGCTGAGCGCTGCACTGCTTCGTAAAGTAGACATAGCATCCAGCTCCCACCAGCCAAGGCACACCGTGACACACAAGCCTGTGTGAATCAAGAATAGAGAACTTGGGACTACATCTATGCTAGCAAATTAAACAGAGCCAGGAAATTGCCCTTGGCACCGAAACTCAATCGCCTACCTTTCTAAATTGTTGGAATTGTTCCTGGTATCCTTTCAGTCAACCAACACTGTCCCAAACCATTCCTCATCATAGTTCAGTAATTAGCACAGGCAAGCAACCACTCCCAATGAGCAGTTTCCATATAGCTACACTTGCCTAGGGAGTGAGCGAGTGAGGTAGTTTGGACACTTTAGAGTAGCCCTTCCAATGCCCAGCTGCCTCAGTGCCATAGAATGGTCCTAAGCACATTTAATTTGTTAGTATATATCTGGTTTATGTATCCTGATTCCTAGATGTTTATTCTAAGCAAAGTATCATCTGAATATTCAGTTCCAAGCTTGGCTGCTGATACCCAACAAACATCTGAGGAAAAATAGATGTAAGACTGGAAGGAGTTAAGTGATGAGATGAAACCTGATTCTGGAAGCAGGAACTTCACCTGCACAAATGAAGTACAGACTCATGACTGGAGAGAACATACTGCTGACCTAGTGATTACTCTTTCATCAATGCAGCTTTCTTTTCTCTATTTTTAAATTACTTTTTTTGCGTTGTTTCAAAAGGAAGGTGCTGCTCATGCTAGAGCTTTGCACTGGTATTAGCAGCTGGCCACCATCTGCTCATTAAACTGCACCACTCCAAAACGCTAGTAAAGCGGCAATGGCTCCAGCCACTGCAGCTGAGATGATGTGAGCTCTGCTACTTTCTGCAATGGGAGCAGCTGCAAACTTTGTACGAGCAGTTGTTGTGCCTGCCTGGGCTAGTGGTTTGTACGGGGGCAGCTGTGCCAGGGATTGTAATGTAGGAAAACCAGCAGTATAATGAAACCTCAAATATGTCGTACTTACTGTGTTGGACAGACTGCAGACAAATGTTATTCCTTCTGTCCTGGTGCACTGGCTCAGATCTTAGTATTTGTCTCTCACTTTTGATGATATGAGTCCACTATGCAGATATGTAGCAGGTAAGGAAGAACTAGGAAAATGAACTTTTATGTTTACACTATTTCAGGCATCAATGGGATCTTTTGGGATCTCTTATACTTCAAAGGGCATTTTCACTAGGTGGTACTTAAAATTGTGTTTCTAGTGCAAATGAATCAGGATGGGTTTTTTTTTTCTTTTCTTCACTTTTTCTCAAATCCTGAAGTACTGTTTCTAAGCTGAAAAATGTCCAGTTGGGCTGAAAGCCTCTCTGTTCCTTTCATCACTTCTTCAGTATTATGTGTTTCATCCTTTGCAGGGCTTATCTGTTGTCCCAGCACTTCTACCTCCTAGTGAGGTCTTTTCTTAGATGTCTGATATCCATAGAAATATTTGTAACCATTAATCTCAGAGACTGGATTTCCTTTATGTGTGGAGTAATCAGAAACTGCAGATCTCCTGCTTGAATTAACTTAGCTGGTGACAGATTTCACTCTTTCCTTTCTCCGCCTGCTTCCTCTAAGTGCGGTAAGTCCAGACTCACAGACTTGCTTGGAGCAAGTCCTGCTTAAATGCCACAGATAATAATAAATCAAAATGAAATTATTACATAAACAGGCCAGAACAAAGCTGGCTTTGCAAGCTGCCAGCCTACCTGAGGGAGGCCTGGAAGTTGTCCTTAACAATAACATTAATTTAACTTATAATAATTTAACAAGCTTACATATTAAGAAGAGAGATATACAAGCAGGTAAACACCAAAGAAGATCAGGAAAAGCTTGATGAAAACTTCTGTCAGAACACACTGTGATTTGAAACGCTTTGCAGATCCATTTTTTCAGATTCCTTTTCAGGAATTTGCTTTTAGAAGAAAACCCAGGAGGAAAATTCTGACCTTTTGACATTTGCAGAATCAAATATTTAAATTTTTCATTTTGCTATGAAGTTTCCTTTCAATATTTTCATTTGGTATTCAAAGTGTTATTATGTAATGTCTGCTGTGGTTAAAAATCTGCTTCTAAAAAGGTTGAAATCTAATAAAACATTTCAACAATACCTAGAACACTTCAGGTTTTTACTATCAACGCACCATTCTGATGCGTGTTCTCAGAAAAGAGAATGTGATGCTAACCTTAATCATAGCATTAATCTCCTGCCATTGCACTTCCTGACCATGGAGTTTCTTTGAAGGGCAGTCTACAAAACAAACTTGGTGCTTCTTACAGCAGGTGAAGGGTACGTCACCTCTGTGATGATTACCTAAGTACAGTTTATAGGACCTTTCCTCTCATTGCTGTAGAGATCTGGTATCAGGCCACTTAGTGTCCAGCCATAAAACACACAGAAAGGTCAGCTAAGTGTCTCCACAATCCTCCACATTTCCTGCACTTGGTCAAAGACATAACCTCATTATCTCTTTTACCTCCTATTTCTGGTGGATTGACGCAGACATACCTTAATCTTTTCTAATGCACTCAGAGCCCTTGGTGTTCCTAGTAGAGCATTAAGAGGATCTCAGTTAACAGCCCCGAGAAGGTTAGGCTGGAAACCTGATAGTTAGATGATTCACCTGACCAAACATTAGGTGTCTACCACTTGCCTAGGCTTTTATTATAGTCAATTGTGACCTCATCAATATAGTCAATGAAGATTAGCATATGAATCATCTGGCCAAATGCAGTTCTCTCCTTTAGGGTGAGATGAATGATGCCACAAACTACATTAACTCTACCGACTAGCTCTCTACTGACTGCAAGGTATCCCAGAGCGACTTACTTCGAGGTAAATGTCTAACTCTATAAATAGTCACATTTAGTTAAATAGGTCCCACTTTACATCTCTTACAGGCTCTCATCTCATGAAATAACTTGGACACCTGCATTTGAACACCTGAATTAGGGAAGTCCATGTTTGAGTAATCATACTTGAGAATCTTTCTAAAATTATGGTGTCCCTACCGATACTTAATCCACTTACATTGCTAAGAGGACATAAATCATAGCTTTTCCTAATACAGTACACTAAGATGTGTTGCAATACTTTCCCAGAGGTGTTGGAGATGTTTTTTGTCTTAAGAAAACATCAAAGATATTACAAAACCATAGAATCATAGAATCAATTAGGTTGGAAAAGACCTTTAAGATCAAGTCCAACTGTTAAAGCAGGACTGCCAAGGCCACCACTAAACCATGTGGATGCACCACATCTACACATCTTTTAAATACCTCCAGGGATAGTGACTCAACCACCTCCCTGGGCAGCCTGTTCCAATACTTGACAACCTTTAAGTGAAGAAATTTTTTTCCTAATATCCAATCTAAACTTTCCCTGGTGCAACTTGAGGCTGTTTCCTATTGTCCTATTATTTATCTGGCACGAGGAAAAGAGACCTAGCCCACCTCGATACAACCTCCTTTCAGGTAGCTGTAGAGAGCAATAACGTCCGTCGTCGCCCCCGAGCTTCCTTTTCTCCAGGCTAAACAACCCCAGGTCCCTCAGCCACTCCTCATAGGACTTGTGCTCTAGACTCTTCACCAGCTTTGCTGCCCTTCTTTGGACACGCTCCAGCACCTCAATGTCTTTCTTGTAGTGAGGGGCCCAAAACTGAACACAGTATTTGAGGTGCAGTCTCACTAGTGCCAAGTACAGGAGGATGATCACTGCCCTAGTCCTGCTGGCCACACTGTTTCTGATACAAACCAGGATGCTCTTTGCCTTCTTGGCCACCTGGGCACCCTGCTGGCTCATGTTCAGTCAGCTGTCAACCAGCACCCCCAGGTCCTTTTCCACCAGGCAGCTTTGCAGCCACTCTTCCCCAAGTCTGTAATGTTGTGTGGGGTTGTTGTGACCCAGATGCAGGGCCCGGCATTTCTCCTTGTTGAACTTCATACAATTGGCCTTGGCCCATCGGTCCATTCTGTCCAGATCCCTCTGCAGAGCCTTCCTACCCTCAAGCATATCAACACTCTCACACAACTTGGTGTCATCTGCAAACTTACTGAGGGTGCACTCAATCCCCTCATCCAGATTGTTGATAAAGATATGAAACAGAACTGGCCCCAAGACTGAGCCCTGGGAAACACCACTTGTGACCAGCTACCAGCTGGATGTAACTCCATTCACCACCACTCTTTGGGTTCTGCCATCCAGTCAGCTTTTAACTCAGCATAGAGTACATCCATCGAAGTCATGAGCAGCTGGTTTCTCCAGGAGAATGCTGTGGGAGACAATGTCAAAGGCTTTACTAAAATCCAGGTAGACAACATCCACAGCCTTTCCCTCATCCACTAGGTGGGTCATCTTTTCATAGAAGGAGATCAGGTTAGGCCTGATCCCCCAGTTTTCCTGCACAGGCTGCACGGTGGCACTCAAGATGATCTGCTCTATAACTTCCCCCAGCACTGAGGTCAGGTTGACAGGTCTGTAGTTTCCCGGATCCTCCTTCCTGATGTTCTTGCAGCTAACCTCACACTTGCTAACCTCCAGCTAACTGGGACCTCCCCAGTTAGCCAGGACTGTTGACAAATGATGGAGAGTGGCTTGGCAAGCTCTTCAGCCAGTTCCCTCAGTACCCTCAGGTGGATTCCATCTGGCCCCATAGACTTGTGCATGTCTAAGTGGAGCAGCAGGTCACTAACTGTTTCCTCCTGGACTGCGGGGACTTCATTCTGCTCCTCCCTGTCCCTGTCCTCCAACTCAGGGGGCTGAGTATCCTGAGAGTAACTGGTCTTGCTATTAAAGACTGAGACAAAGAAGGCATCAAGGACCTCAGCCTTTGTGGCAGTGTTCCCCACCACATCCAATAAAGGATGGAGATTATCCTTGGCCCTCCTTTTGTTTCTAATGTATTTGTAAAAACTTTTTTGTTATCTTTTACAGCAGTAGCAAGCTTAAGTTCTATCTGGGCTTTCACCTTTCTAATTTTCTCCGTGCATTACTAGTGACATCCTTATAGTCCTCCAGAGGTGCCTGCTCCTTCTTCCAAAGGTGGTCATTCTTTCCCCACCCCCCCCACCCCCCCACCCCCCGCCGAGTTCCAGCCAAAGCTCTCTGTTCAGCCAGGCCAGTTTTCTTCCCCACTGACTCATCTTTTGGCATATGGGGACAGCCTGCTCCTGTGTTTTTAAGACTACCTTCTTGAGGAATGTCCAGCCTTCCTGGATCTCTTTGCCCTTCAGGACTGCCTCCCAAGGGACTCTGTCAAGGAGGCTCCTAAACAGGCCAAAGTCTGTCCTCCAGAAGTCCAAGACAGCGGTTTTACTTACCCGCCTCCTTACTTCTCTGAGAATCTAAAACTCTATCATTTCGTGATTGCCATGCCCAAGATGGCCTCCAACCACCACATCACCCACCAGGCCTTCCCTGTTTGTAAGCAGCAGGTCCAGCAGGGCATCTCCCCTGGCTGGCTCACTGACCAGCTGTGTTAGGAAGCTACCTTCCACACACTTCAGGAACTTCCTAGCCTGTTTCCTCTCCACTATGTTGTATTTCCAGTGGGCATTCGGTAAGTTCAAGTCCCCCATGAGAACAAGGCTAGTGATCTTGAGACTTCTCCCAGTTGCTTGTAGATTGTTTCATCTGTGTCTTCATCCTGGTTGGGTGGTCTATGACAGACTCCCACCAGGATATTTGCCTTGTTGGCCTTCGCCCTGATCCTTACCCATAAATATTCAACTTTGTTGTTACCATCATTAAGCTTTAGACAGTCAAAATTATGGAAAGGATTCAAATGATTCAGCTTGAATACATACAGCAAAGTAAATAGATCTAGGTGACCCATCTATCTCCTCTCTGGTCTGTTCTAAGCACATGGGAGTGGAAGCCTTCCTTGGGTGAGATGAGCCAGGTTGGATGGAGCTTTCAGCAATCTGGTCTAGTGGAAGGTGTCCCTGCCCATGGCAGGGGGGTTGGAACGAGATGATCTTTAAGGTCCCTTCCAACCCAAACCATTCTATGATTCTATAATTCTATGATAGTGTTCATGGAGGGGAACTGAGGAGAGACAACATCAGAGTTCAGGCAACTTCAGCGTATCTCCTGCTTCACTGTTCTGTGGCTATGACACCGCGTCTCCGACAAACTTGGAGGGAGCCCTGCCTTTGACTTTAGCAAAGCCTGAATTTCATCCCAGAAGTGTAAAACCCAAAACTTACACAGCATTGAGCTGAGGGATTACAAAATCTGTAACACTAGCACTTGGAGTCTGCAGCTGAGATCTAACTTTTGGGATCAAATTAAACTACATATAGATGTTCTTCTAAAACTAAATGAGGAATAATCTGTACATATATATAGTAGTAGACAATTTTTTCCCCACATAGTCCCTTTTATAACCTGCAATAAAAAGAGTCAACAGTTGCCCGCAGAGTTAATCATGTCCTGGGCATCAGAAGACTCTGGATGGAACAAAATTTTACTAAGGCTAAATAATTATTTAAAGTATAGAATTACCAGTAAGACTTATCAGGGCATTATTAATAAAGGAATAACTAGAGTTTGAAAACAGAATGAAATAAAATAAATAAAAAATATTCTACCTTGAATATGGAAGTGTCTGGAAAATCATTAATAACGCTTCAGAGTAAGGAAAACCATTATCCTTTGATATGTTCTGGATGTGGCCTCTAGATGTTACTGAAAGCAGCACGCTAAAAAAATTTCAAGACGAACCTATGTCAGAGCTTGAAAGAGTACACTGGAGATACTGGCTATATTGTATGTGTCATATTTCTTCTTTCTGATTAGTTTAAAAGAAACATCTGCAATGCCCCTCCTGGCACTGCAGATTTAATGCCAACACAGTACAATCTAATCATATGCTACAGCAGGTGTTTAGCAGACTATTCAGGACATTAGTGGAGAATAAGACCAGAGTTTTTGTCTAGGGGAATGAACAATGTGATATGAGAAATTGCTCAGTAGTTCCCAGCAATTATATGAATACCTTGATACCCACCACACATGCACATAATGCTGCAAGAATATAATGAGGTATTCTGTGCTGGGAGGACACATCTGGGAATTCCTAAAGAAATCTGCAAATATTCCTTTTGCCTTTGTAGTGTCCTGTCCTCTTGTAGTGACCTAGAAAAAGACTTCTAGGACACAT
The DNA here is from genome assembly GCA_035590275.1 of Ibycter americanus. NCBI lineage: Eukaryota > Metazoa > Chordata > Aves > Falconiformes > Falconidae > Ibycter > Ibycter americanus. The sequence goes on from JAVJGI010000040.1 coordinate 1,315,430, forward strand.
GAATCTCCATTTTCATTGCTGACTCATCTTTCTTATCTCCTTTTTGGAAAGTAACCTATTATCTTGCACATAAAAATATTCCAGAAAGGTTGCATGAAAAATTAACCCTAATTATACATTTCATTGTCTTCCAGGGAATAAACCAGAAGATTGAAAGACATTTCATTATGTGGCTGTAAATGAGCCACTCTAGGCTGTATAGATGTGATCAATATATTACATATATATTATGAACTGCTTTTGTTTATTAAATATTCCTACTGTAAAGAAAGGAAGAGTATAAGCTATTTTTTACCCATAGGATGGATTGCCTAGAGAAAGGAGAATACTACCAAGGTGTGGAAAAAGTATGTCTACTTATCTGACAGAGTGCTGGCAAGGGCAAAGAACAATTCAAAGGGAAAGTAATTCCTTGCTTATAAACTGAAAGAGGCTGAGTATTTTAATCGCTTCCTTATATTAATTATTATCTTTGGATATAAGGCTAGAGATATTGTTTCCTGTATTTTACAGTGTATATTTCACTTAGATGGAGCCATCTGTAGAGCTATTATCTGCTCATGGAAGACAGACAAAACCCTTTATTTCTGTTTAGATTTCCTCTATAGGGTGAATTTTCTGCTACAGATACCTGGAAGACTCAGTTACAGGATTACAATTAGGTGAGCTGAGCCTTATTCACAGTTCTTTGCTGGTGAATATTTATCATTGATTTCTACAGCATATGTTGGGACACTGTCCCTGTAAAGCATGAGAAATTTAGTTGCTCCACTGAGAAGAGCAAAGAGAGATTATTTGATTAGCCTAAAGTCAGCTGACTAGAGATGGATAAATGGGTTCAAATCACCAGTCTAAATGTGTCAGAGAGTGGGTTTGCATTCGGGTTTAGTTTCAGCACAACTCAAAGCCTATTTTCCAGGGAACAAAATATTTGCCAAAACACAAATAAATTCTGGCTTCCTCAGAAATGTCTCATATTAAACCACCTCTCAAGAAAATCGTGCAGGGAATGGAGATCAGCTTCAAGATGTGAGCAAAACTGCTCTCTGCAGCAACATACACCTAACACAGAGGAGACTGAGATGAGTCTCCACAGGCTGCTTGCTGTCCTGAAAGGTAAGGGACTGCTGTGCAGCTTCACGATGTTGTCCACAAGGACCGTACCCTAGCTGAGATTTGTTGAGGAGGGTCTTCATCTTCCCAGAGTTTCTCCCAGCCTGGATACCTTTCCCCTCCCTCTGGAGAGTGTTCCCAGAGGTGCTGATCAGCTCTACTGAAGTGAAGGATTTCCCTGTTCTTTTAGACCCCATTCCTTTAAATGTAGGCCCCGTTCCTTTAAAACTCCCTGATGATGTTGTTGCATCTGTGCCTTGCAAGATAGGCTTGTTCCCTTATCAAAAAAACCACAGCAACTTTTGTTTTGTTTGTTTTGTTTTGTTCATCCAGAAGTTTTGCAGAAATCTTCTCACAATAAAAACCTACAAGTTATAAATTAAAAGAATGGTGGGTTTCTCTCAGTTCTACCTGGAAGCAGGTTCTGAGGTGTATTGGCAGCACTGTGAAGGAGAAGCTTATGCAGCTCTGGTCCAGCCTTTGTGTGACAGATGACTGCACCTGCGCTGTGATTTATAGACTTAGTAAGCATGTTCTTAGCAGTTTCACAATTAGGATGAGACAGATTGCTGCATCTGAAAATATGATGTATTAAAGCTGTTAGGCAACTGAATCTTAAACTTGGTGTGATTTCTATAGACACGTGTAGCTGGTTACTGAAGGCAAATGCGTCATTAACATGCAAAAACATTTCTTCAGAGAATGTTTGCTCCTGAACACAATATGGAGCGTGGACCCTTTGGATGAACTCCAAGTTGTCAGTAGTAGAGTTGAGTGAATGATTCAGAGCAAGTAATGTGACTGATGAATTTTTCTTTCTGCTTGTAAAGTGTCTTCAGACACAATCAACATTTCCTGAGACTTATTTGTCTCCCAACAGTTTGTGGAAAGCGAAAAAAAAAAACCCACCACAGAACCAAACAAACTTTAACTCTGTAGACCGATCTTGAGAAATTTCCTTGAGAATACACACTACTCAACTTCAATGGTCTAGTGCAAAAGGAGACTTTTTTTTTTTTTTAAAAATTGAGGGAACCAAAAAGTAGATGTCTCTTCTTATCAGGAAGCTGGTATGGGGATAATTCACGGTGTTCAGATGGGTGTGCGGCGGACAAAATTCTGATGAGTCTGTCTATTTGTTAAGAGGTGTTGGGTTCAAATCTGGGGAGGAAAGTAAAGTGAGTACCACTGCTGAAAAATTACATTTATATATATATTTTTTTGAGGTGTATCTGTCTGTAGCACGGGGGCAGTTATCGTTCTGAAGCAATTCTTTGAGACTGGCGGAATAGCTAGGTCTTGTGGAGGTCCACAGTGAAGGACTTCTAAGTATTTGGATCTATTGATTCATATAATACCAGGTCAGGAAGACAAACCCAAGGAGTTTTGCAAAGGGTGCTGTGAGATGGTTGAGTTTGATTTCATTCATTTGCCTACAACTCATCTGGAAAATGAGAGATGTTTAGATGAAGATCTCAAGCCTCCGTTCATATTTTTTAATGAGGAGTTTGATATGGGATGTTACTGACCATTTGTAACCAGCTGTGGTGAGAACAGAACTAGTCACCATACATAGATAGCCCCCACTGCACTCAGGACTTTCCTGTAGATGTGTTGTTGGAAAAAGGCATAATAAATCTCCTTGATGATAGGAAGTAATGCAGTCAATGGGATACACTGGCAATCGGTCTATCGGATGCTGTCTTGATCTACTTTTCTGGTCTTCCTTCTCTCACCTGTCATCATTTCAGACTGTTAGCTCTCTGCATGCAAGATTCACGTTGCAATGAATATTCTGGTCTCAGAGAAAGCCTCCAAGTGTCTGCACCCCAGCAGTAATACAGCTGTAAAACCTTCTGTGCTATCTCCACACTAATATCCATGGGTTTCTTCCAGAGGATTTGTGGGTCATTATTCAATGCTTCATGTGCCAGCTCAAAAACAGAAGGGCTATTTTGGGGTACACAAGTGATCTTTAATGATTTAGGAGTGGTTTAGGTTTTAGTCTCGGGGACAGACTTTTCAGTACGGCCTGTAGCGATAGGACAAGGGGGGAATGGTTTTAAACTGAAAGATGGTAGATTTAGGTTAGATATTAGGAAGAAATTCTTCACTATGAGCGTGGTGAGACACTGGACCAGGTTGCCCAGAGAAGCTGTGGATGCCCCATCCCTGGAAGTGTTCAAAGCCAGGTTGGATGGGGCTTTGAGCAACCTGGTCTAGTGGAAGGTGTCCCTGCACACAGCAGGGGGTTGGAACTAGATAATCTTTAAGGTCCCTTCCAACCCAAACTATTCTGTGATTCTGTGAAATCCCTTTTCTTTAAGAGCCCAAGAAGAAAACAGTGGTGGAAACACAAAGATTATTTTTTATTTAATGGTAGAAGCACTGCTACGAGTATGATGAAGAAAGAACTTGCCTCTTACTAAGATGATTTTTCCCCCATCTATTCCTGTTTAGTTAGTAGTGTTTAAATTGCATCATTATAACCTTTTCCTCTAATAAATGCTTCAGCCTTTCTACTAAAGTAAGGGGGTTTATGTGTGTGTACACTGTAGAGGCAGTCTGCAGTGCCTTGTGGCACTGTTTGCAGAGGATATAGTAAGAGGTTAGTGCCACCTCTGGGGAATTGGACCACTATTATTTACAGTCATGTGAGTGTAACTCCTTGCATATAATTTCTGAAATGTCACCCTGATACAGTATATATCTAAATGTGAAATTCTGTGCATGTTTGTGCCATCAAATTTTGGCATGGATTTGGAATCTGAAAAGCAGAAACTGGTCCCACTAAATAAAATGAACCTCATGGAATCATGCCAGCTGCTTCCTGCTAATGTGACCTTTTCTTCCATGTTTGTCTTTCCCTGTCTTGCTGATGGATAGGATGATTTTAAGAGACTTTAGTACATGATAGGGCTGTCAGGTTTGGATCCACATCCAATTATTTCCAAAGGTCAGAGGCACTTGCACTGGGCATTCTAGTTTGCGTTCCTTCTCTTAATTTCCAGGAACACTGGTGACAAAAATAAGGCAGGGGATAACTCTACTGAATATACGGACCCTTGGCTAGATGTCACTGATAACCTCCTTATTATAACATGTATTTAAAAAGAAGGCAATTTATTCCATAGCTGTCTGCTGTAGGAGTTTTTGTACCTTCCTATTCTAGCATTGGGCTTCCCTGGAGACAGAACTGAATTAAAGAGATTGCTGGGCTGATTCAGCCTGGCAGTTCCTGTGTTAATATTGGTCTTCTGAGGTTGTCAAACAATAAATAAATGAATGCCAAAATAAAACATGCCAGGTTTTTCCTTTTTGACATGGCAGAAGAAAGAAAAATCTGCAACACATGGCCTCTGCAGTTCATTACAGTTCACAAGTCTAAATATCAGGGAGACTTGCCCCTTCTTGGCTAAAATGGTAGGTTTGCAATTCTTCTAACAAAACATGAGTCACTAAACACAGCATTGAAACTTCTGAGGTCTCCTATTCTGCTATATCTGTCCTGAGATAGAAAAATACCTGCTTAAACCTTTCCAGAACAATGTCAATGAAAAGCTTATGACTAAATAAATCAAAATAAGAAAATCATAAACTGAGGTAATATTCTGGATACCTGGAAATTAAAACTCAAGGTTATGTTCTGTCAGCCACTCTTTTTTTGAGCCTTATATGCTGACTTCAAATTTAAAGATTCTGTAGCTTCTCTGAATTTTTTTTATATTTTATCTTTCTGTAGATCCAGATCTTTGCTTTTGGTTAGAGGAAACAAAATTCCTGAGGACTACAATATTTCAGATTCTGTGCAAGCTGTAAAGTTCCCCTGAAACCACTTTCATTAGTTTTGCAAATGTTGCAGCCTTAAGGCTTTAAAAACTACTAAGCAATCAGCAGTCACTCATTTGGGAGCCTAATTATGGAGTTAGGAAACAAATATGTCTTGGTGTATCACTTGCCTTGCATAATATGTATAATGGGATTTAACCCCACACCTGGCTGTACAGATGTGTAAATACTTGTGACTGCTGGGTACCAACACAGAGATATCTCTTTCCAAATATGTCACTAAGTGATATGGGAAAGCATCAGGATCCTCCAACACATAAACACAGTCTCCCGGTGGCTGAAAAGGGTATTTTATGATTTCAAATTACATCTGAAGTATGTGAAGTATCCTTGAGGAGACAATGCTGACCGCCAGGACATGACTTGGTGTATATTCTCACACACGTTATTTAACACTGTGGAGACAAAGTGCAAACATCCTTTCAGATGTGGAATAAACAGAATTAAGCAAGGATACACTGTTCTCTGAATTGCTTCCTTTTAAGGGACATTTCTTATGTTGTACCTAACCAACTCACCTCTATTTTAGCAACAGTTTGGGTTTTTTTCTGCTATCTTTCATTGGCAATGGCAATAGGCACTTTGGCTTTTGAAGGTAAAGCAGAATTACTCTGAATGGGTTGGCACTGATATTCTGACAGAGGGTTTGGAAGAGGAACTAAGCCCGTTTGGGTGAACCAGGCAAGCCATCACCTTGGACACGTTTGCTTTTTGCTTTTCCCTCTGTTTGCTCATCACAGCTAGACTGCCCCCTCAGTTCCTCATTTTCCTGTTTTTCATAGCCTGGGGTGATGCTTGCTGCCTGGTTTGAGACTACGAGGCTTTTGGAGGAAGTTAAATCAAACTTTTTCTGCTCCTAAGTATGAGATGAGTAACACTGTGGTGGGTTAGCCCTGGGTAAGGGCCAAACTCCCACCCAGCTGCTCTCCCACTCCCTCTCCTCAACAAAATAGGTGCAGGAAAATAGGATGGGAAAGCTCATGGGTTAAGGCAAAGACAGGGACATCTCTTACCAGTTTCCACCACAGGCAAAACAGACTTGACATGGGGAAAAGTAATTTATTTTATTGTCAGTTAAAATAGATTCTGGTAGTCAAAAACAAGGGCAAAATTAAAACATTTCCCCTCCACTCCCTTCCTGTCCCCAGCTGCCCCTTCAGCTCCCGGCCCCTCTCCCCCCGCGGGCTGGGCAGGGGCCGGGCTGGGGGTGG
>JAVJGI010000040.1:1321702-1345633 GCA_035590275.1 Ibycter americanus
CCCTGCCCCGCAGAGGCCGCCCCCCAACCCCACTGCCAGCACCTGGGCACAGACACCCCGTATATCAAAGCAAAGCTGAGGAGTTTCTATCAACCGAGTACAGTGAAAGTTTATTTTTGCTGTTAAAGCCAGCACTTCCAAAGAGACTATGAGCTGGTGTTGGTCAGTAGGTTCCCCCCAGGGTGAGGCGTTCTCACCGATGCCCATGACATGCTGCCGCTCCTTGGGTAGACTTGGAGATGTGCTGCCTCCAGGCCTCCTACCTTCACATGACAGCATATCTACTCCTCTCTCCTCTCCAGGACAGTCATCATTGCATATGAATGAGCTCTACTTCCATATTCCTTTTAGATACTGAATTTCTTTTTGCTTTTATGCCCCATAACCCCTTCCAGTGTGAAAAAAACCCACCCATACATGCCTCGTGCCATCACCTCTCTTCCTAGGTATATCCATTGCCAACTCTTTCCTCTGACAAGGACTAAAGAGCAAGCTGTAAATGCCACATTTCATGAACACAATGCAATGTTTTCTGAAAGACTCAAGCAGAGGGTTTCCTCTGAGGCTGTCGAACACATCTGTCTCTGAACTCTTTCTAAGAATTTGTAAAGAAGGGTAAAGACCAAATGTATGAGTTTAGGTAGACTGTTCCATTACAGCAGTGGAGCAAATGGTCTTGGTCCCCACTGTATGATTCAGAAAGTGAGAAAAGGCACCCTAGTGAAATCTGAAGGTGATGTTAAGTGGGGAGGAGACATGGACACCAGAGAGGACAGGAGAATAATGCAAGGAGCTTGAGGGAGTAGAAACATGTGAAGGGAAACAATTAAACGATATTGGGGAAAATACAAACCCTGATCTGGGTGTGTTGAAGGTAAACTCATCCCCAACATCCTCCCATTAACAGAAAGGAAAAGACTGAGAAAGAACTAGGCTGAACCTACAAAATCTACAAAACTCCACAAGCAGGGAGATTTTCCTGGTACTCTCAACCATGCTAATCTGGGAATTTGAGAGGGGATGGGTTTGCTTGGGAGTTGGTGAGGAAGGATGGGGTAATGGAGAATGCCCCTGCAGGTGGCGTGTGCACACAGTCCTGTATCACTCAATGAAATTTCATCAATATTGTTGTCTCCCCATCACACACGAGTTGTGTTTCCCCTGGAGAGCCTCTCCCAGGTGACTCCCTGCTAAATTTGCTATATTGTAAGGGCCAGGAAATAATTATAGAGAAGTATCAGGAGAGCAACAGACTTAGAGAAACAACAAGGAAAATATGTGAAGATTCTTCTGGCAATGCAATTGTGAAAAATAGCTCAAAGACGAAGACAACAAAAAGACACCAAAACTGGAAACTCAAGCTTTCAAGGAGAGAAGTCAGAACTGCTGAAGCTGTTTTTCAGATGAAAACAGTTTACAGAACAGATTCTGCTCTGAACACAACTGAGATTTGCAATTAGAGCTGGTCAGAAGATAAGGCAGCTTAACTTTTTTAAAAAATAAAACTCTTGCAAAGAATTGATCTGAAATACTATTCAGGGTCAGGCCTATCATCCCTCTTCTCTGTTGCTTTATATCTGGGACCGCCAGCCCTCCAGGCATCAAGAAAGAAAACTTCACCTCAGCCAGAATCCAATCACATAGTTGTTTTTCTCCTGATATCTGATATGAACTAACATCCCCACTAGAAATTGCCAGTTTAAATCGCCTATTGCTAATGATTAAATTAGCCTAGGCCTAGTTAGCTATATAAATGTTTAGTCCCTTTTGGAATTACATTTATGATCTGTCCGATTAGGGAAGTGTAGGAAAATCCCCTACATCATCTTGTGATGATGAGTAAAACTAAACATTTGTGAAAAACTAAAAGCTTTGCACGTTGCAGAGATTAAACAAAAAAGTCTGTGTTGAGGAGAGGTTGCTTTTAGTTTTGTTTGAGAGAGCATGGTGAAATACAACGCAAACAAATCAAAACATCAACAGGGCTAGAATATTCTGAAAAAAACGGAAAGGCCATTTTTTTTATTGACAAGCAATGTGAATGAAAAATGTCAACCATTTCTATTTATAACTGGGGATGGGCAAAGAAGATGCATTTAAATGTGGATGTGGGAAGTGTTCTCATTTCTGTAGTCTGTGAAGGTTCTGTCTGATTTCTTTGAGATGAAAAACTAGGCAAGCAGGTAGGGTCTAATTCTTTTCTAGCATAATCATTTTAGCAACTCTGAAGTCACTGGAGCTATGGCAATTTATGCTGACTGAGATTTGCTTCCTGATACTCTAGAGCTCCTATCCTTTGGCATGTAATAGGAACTGCATATTTTAGCTAGTTTATTGCAAACAGGCCAGCTACTGTGTCGGCCCATGCATGTCCTTTTGTTACACCCATTCTCCAGCATTGTCATTGTATTTAAGTCAATTATTAATAAGCCTGCTCTCATTGGTTGTAGCTCAGTTCTATTCACCCTTCATCCAGACATAGTTTCTCTTATTCTTAGCTTTCAGTATATGCAGTCATTTTAATGCCAAAGAAGCTTACAGAAAAAAAATATATATTCAGATGTTTGGTTGAATTAAGCATTATTCTGGCACTAAATGCAAGACGCTAATTTACAAGATTTGAGCCTGCTTTCATTTATATTATTTTGAGGGTCATTCCACAGCTCCATACATGTAAGAGAAAGAAGATGTAAACAAACAGTATTTAGCTGCAGAAAATGCGAAATTCAGCTTTCAACTGAATTATTATTCCTAATTAGATTTCAGTGACCTCTTCCTGCCCATGGAATACTCTGGATACTTTATTTTATTTTATTTTATTTCAAACTTCCAAATGGAACCCATTCCCTAATAGACTGTACCTACCGTACTCACACTGACAAACTGGGTGACATCCCACAAAAGACATAGTAGTGCATGCCACTTCATATGACCCTATTTTGTGGTGTGACATCATGTGATAATTCTAAATTTTCTTGTTAACAAGACCTACTCAGGTGCTAAGCTCTTGTGTTTCATTTATAATCAATCATTCACTACATGGGACAGCTTTTACTGACAAGTAATTCATTACTTTATCGAATCAGTCACTAATCTGACAACATTTGGGGCAGAATCATATCTTGAAGTAACTAAACACAGCTAAAGCTGCTTCCAACTTGGTTGTGAGTTAACCTTTCCCCTTACCAAGTCTGCTCTCCCCAGCTGCATGATTTTTGGAACACCCAGAGCTGCAACTGAAGTGAGTAGATGAAATCCTGGCTTCCAGCTGTAAAGCTCTTACTGACCTCAGTTAACAAGAAAAGGATTTTATCTAGTGGCAGTCATTTAGCACGTTTGAAAATCAGGGATTTAAGAACTGGCCAAAGGTCAGAGCAGAAATCAATGCCAGAAAAAGGACTAGACCTCTGTAGGGTCTAACTCCCAGTGCAGCCCTGGAAGCACAAGGTGCTTTCTTCCCATGTACCATGTCACAGATTTTTCTGTAATTTCTAAGCTTTTTTTCCTAGTGCATGCTGGACAGGGGAAGAAGCATGACAATATACTGATGAAGTTGCAAACATGCATCAACTTCTTTGCCCTGCAGTGTGAGGGAATTTAAACATTCTGGGAAGAAAAATGTCTCCAGGCAGGAGGGAAAAAAAAAGTAGATTTTCAGAACTCAAGCTGTAAAAGAAAAGCGAAAAACACAAGCTGTTGCGTATGAAAGGTTCAAGAGGGTAGGAGCACTGATGCCTTGAGATTTTAAGAAGGGCTGTGTTGGCTTAATGGGAACTTACCCCAGCTTTTTTCCTACTTCGAGAACGGGGAGCATTACCTACAAAAAGAAAGAAAGGAAGAAGCCTGGCTGCTTTGAAGGCTGTTAAGTGTGCTAACCTACTGGGGAAAGAGAAAAGGGAGAACCAGCTCATGAGAGTTGACAGTGCATCAGAAAATGAGCTGCTGTTAGCTCTGTGAGGCCAGCAGGATTTTCTTGATCTAGTTTAACAAGTCATCTTGCTAACCCAAAGGTTATATCCTTGTCTTTTGGGCAAACATTAGGCTCCAGAAACTGTTCCTTAGGTTTTGGGGCAAGATTGTTAATACAGCAGCACAGAGAACAGATCTTTGATTAGCAGGATGAGAAAGATTGAAAGCTGTAGAGAAAACACACCTAATCCAGATCTTGTTCATATCAGCATAAACACTGGTTTCTTTCAGGTTAATACTGGCATGAAGGAGACTAGCTTCAGTCTCGATATTTGTCACTGCCTTCTGCCAACCAATCTCTCTCCTCCCTGAGAACCCAAACAAAAATGCAGTTCATACTTGCATTTGTGCACTCAAGCATGTGTTTAGAAGATGAGGGACTTTGCTTTTTGTTGTTGTTGTTGTTGTTGCCTTAGATAAGAAAGCTTCTTTTCTTAGTTTGAGTACAGAATGTCCAAAATCAGCCTGGTGCATTGTAAGTCCATTATAGGATCTTTGCACACAAACTGAGGGACTGATAATAGGGTGGGTAAGGAAGTTTCCTATTACCTTCTGGGGAAAAAGTGTACAGTAAGAGTGTGGCAGGTTGGTATCCGAGGTGCTCCAACATAACTACTACTGGAAGGATTGCAGGAAGCTTTGATTTACTACATCATCTGTCCTTCATCATTTCAAACTCTACAGTAGTGAAGGATGATGAAAACTGAGCTCCTATAAACTTTATGCTATGATCACAAGTCCTCTCATAAACATTGTGTTCTGCTTCTGTGAAGGAACCTGTGCTGTATGGTTCCTCCTATGATGTGCATAGACATCTGAGGTACATGCAGAATCAGAAAAATGTGACTGTGGGCTTGAGCTCTCCACACTATACAGCTATGAATTGGACCATCAAAGAGACAGATACATGCCTTGGCCATTTGCATGACCCTGGAGACTGGCGCTACCTTAGTATAAATAGCAAATAACAAGTTCTGTAAGATCTACTTATAAATCTGTAACTACTACAACAGAAACCAAGTTTTGTTCTCTCCTGACAAGCTGGATGTATGCAGGTTATCTGCTCTTTGTGCCTACAGTTGATCATTTAACTATGATTTAACTCACACATGGTGAGAAGGAATTTTTGGCATTTGCTCTGTGGGCTGGCAGGCTGTCAAGTAACTGTAGGATTCACTGAGTCTGGGAGAGGCTCTGGGCTGACCTGCCACAAATAAATGATGTTGTTTTCCGTAATCAGTGCACCAGAACTGGTATCTTGAATGTCCTTCATCTAATTTTCTTGCATGCTGGAATCTGACAAATATAATAATGGTATTTTTCACTCATTTGCAGTAGTGCATTTTTTTCAATGGTATTGAAATACCCCTCAAATGCCAAACTTCTTTGGGAAAATATTCACGTATCAGTTTGAGTAATATAAAACTATTATTACTGCCTATCTCCCAGGGGTTTTGTGAAGCTTGTTTAATTGAGGTTTGAACTGTCATTATTTGTGAGATGAGATTATCTATCATTCATGAGCTTTCAAATGAACACCAGTTTGTCTGGGAGAAAAAATGCTAGCAAATCCTAAAAGTTTCATGATTTTCAGCACAAATAATTATTCCTCCAAATATTCATTCTGTATAGTTTGTTATTTGTTACTTGCTATTCATTATCCACAGCTTGTAATTTGTTATATTCCTGTCTAGAAAATTCAGTCACCCAGTCAGGTACCAGAAGTAATAGTATGTGACTTTTACGACTGTTCACCGACCATAAGTAACACATAGAGGAAACTTGCACAATCAAAACAAACAGTGCGTGAATAACACGTAGACAAAATTTGTTTACATGAGCTATTCCGTGAATATTTCTGAACTAGAAACACGTTTGTCGAAATTAGGATCAGAGTGAAAAGAGAAAAGCAGGGCCAAATTTGCTTTAATTCAAGTTCTACCCATAATTTATTACTACGTTGGAGTTACAGATGGGTAAACCCCCACTTTAAGTTCAGATGAGTTGCTCAAAGTCATATAGCAAATTGGTGTGGCTAGAAGGGAAATGGTAACATGGCAACGCTTTGACCCCGTATGGCAACACCTTCACTGCCTCCCAGCCTGTCCTGCTGTGTTGTGATCCCTGCTACACCATCATATTGTGGATGTGCAGCCATCACCAATATCTCATTACATTCATCTACACTCTGCACTGGCAATTTCCTCCAAGTTTCCCATCACGGGATGGGAGATGCTCCTCATACACCAAAGGCAGGAGAAACTGTGGAAGGAAACCATGTTATGGACTGCAAGCCCTTGAAATCTTCCTCAAGGTCAGGAAAGCTTTATGGCTCAAATACCATCTGTGCTTCCAGCTAGCAGAGGTCTAGTGTGTTGTGAAATACGCACTATTTCATACAACATGGCTGTAATAAGTTCCCAGAGCATTGAAATGGATGGATGTGGAACTGGAGTTTCCCTCATTGCCAACGCATATTTTTTTTTCATGCAAACTTTTTTTTTTGGGGGGTGAAACATATACAAACCCACAGCTTTCACAATTACAGATTTCCTATGCATTTTTACACAGCGAGAGGATCACAGGGGATAAGACTGCTATGTATTACTTCCTAGTTGAAAAGGTATCTTCTTACCCACAAAATCGAGCAGGGACTTAGATTAAAGGCAGACAAGAGCCTGAAAGCGTAAGCAATGAATTAAAAACTCCTTTTGTCTTTCATCTGGCAATAAAATCCTGACTCATGCTGAAAGACACAAATGTTGCATATTTAAAAACAAAGATTGTATGTGTTACACCAACCACCTGCATAAATCCTAGTGGCCTTGGAAAATTAATGTTTTGTTTTAAGTAAAGCTGAAGTTACTCATGTTATTTTGCTCTATCAATAGCAAGTACATTAACATTATCTAGTGTCTGCAAGCACACTATTAATTTACCTTGTACTGTCCCAGTAGGGGGAAAAGAATTGTTCAAGGCAATGAGGCATATCCACTTCCACTCCTTGGGACTCCTTACTTCCAAATAATCAATATTAATGTGGTGAAGGGAGGACAGAGAGGAAAAGGATCCTCTGACTGATTTATCAGCTAAAGCCACATCACAGTGCAATGAGAGTCTGAAGGCTCTTTACTAGACTGAAGAGTCTAAATGGTTTATCAAGGGTGGAGGCACTGTCACAGTACCCACCTGAAGTCAGGATTAATATGATACTTGGCAACCAGGAAGCTGACAGATATAACTTTCCTTTTCTGAAATGATACATTCTTCATCACAGAAAAAAATCCAATGTTTTCTTGAAAACACCTGCTCACTTCAGTGTTAGCTTTTTTCCACTTGGGGAAAATGTTTTCTACAGAAAGGCAGTTTTTTCTTCTCTGATGAGAACTACTTTTTGCCTACAGGTCAGATGGACAGAAAACCACATAGTTGTTAATGATACCTGAGGTAACTTCAGCAAAGTATGATTGGCAGGAAGTAAAAACTGAAATATTAGGGGGGGGAAATTTTTAAGTAACATGACCTGAATTTTCCTTTTTAAGCCACAGAAAAAGTAATTGCCATGGAACAGCCTTTTGTCCTTTTAACCTTCAGCAAGCAAAAAGTTACTTTTTAAATTGCATTATGACAGCAAATGCTCTAATCTTTACATAGGCTGAAGTCAGAAAGAGATGGCAAGCACACTGCAGCAATACTAAAACATTTGGTTCTGGCTGTCCACAATAACACATGCTTCCACTTGAAGATTCATTCTTCAAGCGAATGATAAGATTCACCAAAAAAGCTCAGCTAGGGGGAAAAAAAGATGACTCAGTGTCAGGAAACCAGTTTATTTTCCCCATATGGCTAGCAAGAGTAGAATACAGTTCTGTGTAGTTAACTTGCTGCTGTAAGATACACAGGTGCTTAGCTTTCTTCTTTCCTTTACGAATTATTATATCAAATTAAGCTGTAAGGTTAAAGAATACCTAAACTCATGCCTATACACACAGACTTATATATACACATAGACTTAGTGCTTGTCAGATCTGCAGTTGGGGCTCTATAAAGATGGATGTCCCAAAGGTAGACCAGGCAAGTTGTTCCTATTGTCCCTTAAATGCTGTGAGCCCAGGGGGATACCTCAGTGTCCATGGGTGGACACTTTCAGGCTAGAATTAGAGCACTTGACACCGTGTAGAATCAGGACACAATTATGCAATGAGTGATGATAAGGCTATGCAGTGGTGACAATGAGGAGGGATGAGGCGCTGTTGACCCCTTCCCTGTGCTCTGCTTTTCTTGGTGCTGGAGAGGACCCAGCCTCTGAGATATCTGCCATTTTGTGGGATAGCTCATCACAGTGACAAAAAGTGGAATATATCTCACCTAGGTTTAGGTATCTGCAGTGTGGAGTTTTACACAAGCTAAGTAGAGAAGACTCCCTTTATACACAGCACTTTTGGGATATAACATATCAACTTTCTTCAGATATGTATGTTGGGGTCAGAGGAAGTGCACCCTGGGCTACTCGCATTACATCCACGTGTAGTCAAATGCAGTCTGTTAAGGTTTATTCTCTACTTCTTTTCACAACCTGAAGTGAGGACACTCTCCACTGCAAAATGTGTGCTGCGCTTTTTCTGTGTTGGATAACACAACATGAATCTGCCTGTAAATGTATGGCAGGTTTATGCAGCCAAAATGTGAGGATTTAAAAAAGTGAATCAAGCGAGCCGTAACTAGGAGTAATGGGATGATATTAAGTGTGGTAAGTGGTACAGTGAGTGTCAGGAAGTACTCTTGGGTGCTGCAGGGGCTTGGGACTGTGGAAGATGCTCTTGGGGGATGAACACTACATAATGTGCACTTAACTATATCTAAAAGGCATAACACTGCACTCGCTGGTGCCCAGACTAGATGGTATCATGGGTTTTTACTGCCCTTTATTCTAGGTACTAGGCTCTAAATCATTGCTTAAAACCTATATGACCTAATTCTTCTCCGGGGTAACTTATCTGAAGTGCTCAAGGGTAAAAATGAGCTTCACAAGTTGGAGACAGTACTGTAACACCTAGAGGCAACATCAGGAAACAACTGATATTTTAGTAAGAGATAAATTCAGTTTAGCTTGGGGTAAGAAATAATACCATTTCTCCCTAGTTTCGTGGAAATTACTCCCTAGAAACCCCCCATCCAAAGGATATCCAGTTGCAATTACTATGTTAACAGAAAAAAATATTCGCTGAGGGTGTACAACAAAATTTTCTCACCTGAGTCTAAACATAAAGAAAACAGGAAAAACAAAAATCTCAGGAATATATCATAAACTAAATACCTATTTAAAGTATCTGATTTTAAAATGTTTGTTTGAAGAAGAGTATCTGCTTACAACAGCTGCTGGCAGCCCATTACTTTACATAGAACCATAGAATCATAGAATTGTTTAGGCTGGAAAAGACCTTTAAGATCATCAAGTCCAACCATTAACCCAGCATATTTCTATCAATTCCAATTGTTTCAGTACTTAGAAAGACTGATTAGGTTTTCAAATCCTGTTTTCTTGATATGCCTTGTACTTATACTGAGAACTTTATGGTTTTGTCCTTGTCCTTAATTGTCAAAGATTGTCTTAGACTCTGGTGGGTGCAGTCAGTCTAGGTTTAAGAATTCACATCTTCAGTACTAACCAGGTGAGTGGTGGAAAAGGGTCAGTGTTCCTTGGAAACAAACAGGAAAAGGCATAAAAGTTAGGTGAACAGAGGTGACTCACTAAAGAGTTAGAATGATTTCTCCCAAAATACCAATATACTGGTTTTTAACCTTGCTTTCTGGGAAGTTCTGAAGAAGACATCAGACAATATGTGATTTTATTTTCATATTCCTGTTTAGAAACACCAAAAAAAGAACAACAATCTACTCATTACCTTTCCATCCTGGAGGGAGGTTCAGAGCTTCTGAAACCTTTTGAGAAAATCCCGTGAGATTTCTGGAGAAATTTTTTATCTTTGGAACTTTCAGAGATTCCAAAGATGTTCCTAAAATATGTATGATACTTGCTGAACTGCACTGAGATGAAGATGTGTGAAGATAACTATAGGCACTGGTTCTTCAGCCCTTCAGAAGTCAACAGCAGCAGAATGAAGTCCTAGCTGACTAGAAACCATTTCTTATTAGTCATTGTGAGTCTTAATTGGACAGTACTAACAAGAATAATCTTCTCTTACCCTTGCATGAGCAGTAATTCAAGATGTACTAGAATGTACTTAGCACAAATACGGAAGAGAGGACAAGAGAGAGGTAGTTTGTGGTTGCCCTGCTTGAAGGAAACACCCAAACACTGCCTTCTGGTTAACATGATGAGTATATTGTGGACCTAGTCTTACAGAAGAACAGCCACACATGTTTGTAGTCTTTTTCACTCAACGGCCAGCATGGGGACACCTACCAAGAACCATTCTACACTCCCGCCTGAACATGACAGGAAGCACTTCCCTACAGACCTGGTGCTGTGACTGCATCTCCAGCTCTACATTTTGACTCTGCTCTTCCACCTTCTGTGCTTGCAGATTTTATCATTGCTTTTGCTCTAAAAGAGCTGACACTCGCTGAATAGCTTGGCCTTGGTGTGACACAGAGAACAGGAGAGATTCCTCCAGCAGCAGCACTAGAAAGGGAAGATCCTATAATCTTTACACTTCCTCCCTGCATGTGCAAAGCCAAGAGAGAAGTCAGAGCAAGTAACCTACTGCCCTTAGTGCAGCAGGAACTGCCTCATTAGCCCAAACATGCTCCATCCTTCTTCTTTAAGTGCAAAACTGCACTTGCATCCTCCTCTCAGTTTCTTACCTCCTATTCACATTTATTATTGATATCACCTATCAATAATGCTTTTTGCTGCTTCAAGAGTTTGGCCTGTCTGCCAGATCCTGACTTTGAAGTGCCCTTTCCTTCACCTCGTTATATTTTTAATGATATTTACTTTGTTTCTTTCTTTTCCCTCCTCTGCCTGTTCCCTTCCTCACACATAGACAGAAAGAAGTTGGTTGAGAAAGTGGCAAAGATAACAATGTCAAAGCTTTAAGCAGTTGCTCCCACACTGTCCCTCAGCCTACTATCCAGCTTACCAGCATCTAGTCTCCTGGAAGGGCAGCAAATGCATTTGTTTGATGCCCTGCTCTAGCATGGATGCTTTCTCAGAACCACCATACAAGAGAATACCTACTTGTTTCCTACAGTTTTGCTTCAGATAGCTGTATTTGATCTTTGAAAAGATAGTCCTCTTCGTCGGTTTTCCCAGCTTTATAATTTTCAATCTTCAGCCCATTTTATCTTCTATGTGTTTTCCAAATCAGCTCATGTCTTTTTCTTTTATAATGGCTCAGGTAACATCCTGTTACTCAGAAGACACAGCATCATTAGTATAGTTATACCTAAGAACAGGATTGCAGCATCTACCCAGAGACCTCCTGAGTGCCGAACAGAAGCAGGATTAGCAAATTATTCTAATATTTGATCTGACAATTTTTTATAATTGAGGAACCTGAACACAAAGGATTTGCCAATGATACTGGAATAATTCAAGCATACATATTTTAAGGCCATGGAGAAAGGTTCTTTCCCCTTTACCTTTTTAACAACTCTGTCCTGACTCCAGTCTAATACAGGATTCTGTCTCTTGCTGCTATTTCTACCATCTGCTTGCTCTGTGAGTCTGTTTGTGTCAAAAGCCACGTGTTATGTTTCCAGAAACCAAATCAATTATGTCATTTCCCATTATTACAGTTATTTAATTGGATAAGAATAACAAGAGAAGAAAAGCAACAGCCAAACAAGATCCAACTTTAATGTTGAGTGGAGTGACCCTGATATGCTGCTTCTGCCCATCGCTGCCTGTTCAGGGACTTAGTGTAACTGTCAAACCTTTCAAGCTTTGCCAGCCTGGAGCCCACAGAAGGTAAAAGTATTACAGTCATATGCAGCCATTGGTCCTCCAAGCTCTACCAACCACATTGTGACTCCATCCAGAAATATGAATTTCAGAGTATTTTATAGCTGTTGTAATGCAAAAAGATGGCTTTGCATGTTGTCTACAGCCTGGCCTATCACCAGAAGAATTTCCGGGACTTAGGCAGGGCAAGGTGTCTGTTTTGCTGCAGCAGCACCATGGCAGAGCTGCCCCTTTCTTTATCTCTAAACAAAGGGGCAGGTAATTTACTGGGTGGTCTTAGGTATCACAATTCCATGGTTTCAGGACACCAAGTAATCCTGATCTCTTACTTGCATGAGTAAGACATGGCATGAATGTGACTTGATTTGGTGCCTCTGGGTGTATTATAGAATTATAGATATGGGAACACAAATACAAGGATTTTTGTCTTATCAGATTGATGTCCTCTATGCTCATACCTTTGGAAGAGCTGTGATAATTGAGATAATCCCCATCCCTTAAAGCAGCTTTTAAAGCTGTGATTATTTTGGCAGCACAGCTCAAGTTTTATCACTCACAGAATGCAGAGGAGGAAAAGGAGGACAAAACATTTCTTCTTTTTTTCAGCTTTAACCCAAATAAGCCCAGACCACTGCAAACAAGAAACATCTCCCCCTACGCAGCCCTCCTCTGATTACTGTCCAGACATCCAGACTTGCTAGAAAGTACCTCTAGGATTGTTTTATCACTTTTATATGCTCTGAATATGCTCACAAACAAAAGGATTTCTAAAATGCATAGTCCCGTTCTCTGCAGAAGCAACAACCTATAGCTATGCAGGCATAAATCCAGAGCATCAGCAGCAGAACATGGGAACTTGAAAACCAAATCCAGGAGTTTGGTAAGTCTTCAGGACAAGGAATTTGTCCCTAACCTTCTCTTAGATAAATCATACCTGAGGTTCTTTTTCCTGTATGAATCACCTTACTAACTCAGATGTACATGAGATCTAGGGCTTGCTACTTTCTTTGAATTTCCTATTTGCTGTTTTAAAATCTCTCCTGTCTCTGTTTGCTGCTCTTGAGATGTATCCTCTGCTCTGGCAATGGGTGGGAAGTCTGAGGGTCTAACTCAAGGTGGCAAATTTACTTAGTCAGGTCTTCCTGACTCCAGCCTCAAACTCTACTCCTGTCACTATTAAAATAAATGTTTATATCACCTTCAATTCTGCCTGCTATGTGAGTACCATTCAAGCATACAGTGCATTACTTAAGTATTAATGTGGTACACAAATGAGGTTAAAGTGAGAAATTTATGCACTATAATACCCAAGCATGTTAGAGGAATTATAGCCCTAATGTCCATGTCAGTGCACAGTGAGTTCAATATCTAAAATCTGGATTCACAAAAATCAATGATCAAGGCAAGGATGTGTCTTAAATTATACCCTTTTTCTTGTAGGTGCTGAACTGTGGAGTATAGAAATCCTTGAAAAACTGCAAGTCAAACTGCAGGCTGTCCTGCAGTTTGCCCCTTGGAAGGATTCTACTTATATGAAATCCTTATCCCTGCCATGGTGAAGAGTGTGAAATCTTGTAGCTGGAGCACACAGCTGAAAGCTGCATCCCAGAGCTTGCCTCACTAGCTACTTTTCAGGGCTTCTTGATAAAAAGGTATTATACACAGAAGCTATTTCCAGGCACATGAGGGACAAAGGTGATTGGGAATACAGACTCTGGATAAATAATGGGTAATAAATCAGGGTAAATCATGCTTGACCAGTCTGATTGCTTTTCACAGTGAAATGGCAGTCTCTGTGGACATGGGAAGGGTGGGGGTTAAATAATTTATGTTGACTTTATGAAAGCTTTTAATACAGTTTCTTTAGTATCCTTGCAGCCATAATGAGCATATATGCACTGGATAGGTATGCTACACGGTGAGTATTAAATTAACTGGATTGTCAGGCTCAAAGATAGTGGTCAACAGCACAAAGTTTACCCAGAAACATTATGAGTGGTGCTCCTTGATGATTGATGCTGGGTTTGGTTAAGCTGGGCAGTATGGGCACATCCTTGTCAAGTTTGCAGGTGACACTAAATTGGGGGATTATTTGATACAATATACTAGCTCCCTCTGGGTCAGGTTTGTCTTGGGAAGATCTAGTTCTCATTATTGAGACCAAAATGGAGCAAGAGATAAGCTAAGAGGCTTTATGGGCTGTGAGTGCACATTGGCAGCTCACGTCCAGCTTTTCATCCACCAGTACCCCCAAGTCCTTCCTGGCTGGGCTGCTCTGAATCCCTTCATCCCTCAGCCTGTATTGGTACTGAGGGTTACCCCAATCCAGGTCCAGAATCTTGCACTTGGCCTTGTTGAACCTCAAGAGCTTCACATCGGCCCACTTCTCAAGCTTGTCCAGGTCCCTGTGGATGACATTCCACCCCTCAGGTGCACCAACAGCACCACTCAGCTTGGTGTCATCTGCAAACTTGCTGAGGGTGCACTCGATCTCACTATGTCATTGATGAAGATATTAAACAGTACCAGTCCCAGTACAGACTCTTGAGGGACACCACTCATCACTAGTCTCAATCTGGACATTGAGATGTTGACTACTACCCTCTGGATGCGACCATCCAACCAATTCCTCATCCACCCAACAGTCCAACCATCAAATCCATACCTCTCCAATTTAGAGACAAGGATGTTGTGGGAAACCATGTCAAAGGCCTTAAGGAAGTCCAGAGGGATGACATCCATAGCTCTTCCCTTGTCCACTGATGTAGTCACTCCATCACAGAAGGCCACGAGTTTGGTCAAGTGGAACTTGCCCTTGCTGAAGCCATGCTGGCTGTCTTGACTCACTTCCCTGTCCTCCATGTACCTCAGCATAGCTTCTAGGAGGATCTGTTCCATGTTCAGTACTTAAAGGCAGCTTATAAAACAGATGGGGACAAACTTTTTAGTAGGCCCTGTTATGATAGGACAAGGGACTATGGTTTTAAACTAAAAAAGATTTAGACTACATAGAAAGAACAAATTTTTTATGATAAAGGTGCTGAAACACTGGACCAGGTTGCTCAGAAAGGTGGTAGATGCCCCATCCCATTCAAGGTCAGGTTGGATGGGGCTCTGAGCAACATGATCTAGTTGAGGATGTCCCTGCTTATTGGAGGGGCGTTGGATTAGATGACCTTTAAACATCCCTTCCAACCGAAACTATTCCACGATTCTGTGATTCTATGAGAGACATCTAATACAATTATGAAGACTCAGCAGGTCACACAACGTGGTTCCTCTGGAATGGACACTGCAGGGAGTTCTTGCTGCTCTCAGAGAAACATTAAAGAAGATACATGAGGGTCAGAAATATTGCTTCTTTGGGGTGGATGCTCATCTCTGCTTTTGCCTCCTCTCTGCCATTAACTTAAAGCACTAATAGATTGAGTGAGAAAGGGTATTGGTACCTGAACCTGAGGAGCAGAAAAAGGAGTTTATTGCAAGCACGTCATCCTCAGTGACGACAGCTGCATTACCTTCCAGCTGCTGTTAGCAGCCTTCCTCCCATTACTTTGCTCTTCTGCCATGTGCTGGTTTCAGGCAACAACCTGTAGCTCTGCACATATATATGCCAGAAAGTGTCATCTGGAAGAAACCACATTTTATGAGGACTCTGGTTTCAGGATTACTGTGAGTACTCCTAATGCTTCTTAGGGATCATAAGATGAGAAAAAGCATAGTTTCTGGATCCCAGACAGGCATCGCATTAGTTAGACACCAGCTCACTCAGCTCTTTCAAGACTTACATTTCACTGGAGACTTCAGGCTTTTGAGAAAGTTTCAGAAATAAAAACTCCTCTGGAGTTTTAGGCCAGGATAGCAAAATCCTTCTCTTTTCGACCTAAACCACCTTGTTCATTCTCTTCCTAACATAGTATTACTGTATTTATTTATCCAGAGAGCTTTGTTTCTCTTTATTACGCTGCAGTGAATATAAACAGTATATAGTTGGCTGGTGAGATACGATGTGATATTCTGCACTGACTCACTTTGGCTTGAGATAACCAGTAAGCAAATAACAGAAACCAGAATCCCTGTGATACTGTAAGACTGCATCTGTGTGGGCATTTATAAGAGAAGTCTTAATTGGTATTTTTACCTCTTTATCATATTGGCTTTTTTCATATGAGCTTTTTCTTCCATTACCTCTGTAGTGGTTGGGTTCTGTTGTTGGGTTCCCCCACCCCCCCCCCCGCCCCACCCCCCATATCTTATCGTTCCACCACTCGGCTTGTCACATGAATTATTAATACTGTTTTTATGCTAAATGTCCCTGCCTTGCACATAATTTGACCTTACTGAGCAAGTAACTGTGCTAACCCCTCAGGACATATTACCCACAATGTTTTTGTGAAACACATTTCTTCCTTGTGTTTGACTTAGCCAAAATTCAAAACACTTTGAACACAGTCACATTACTTTTTTTTTTTTTTTATTATTAGCTCTTTTACATTAGGGAATAAGCAAGAATAGGAAAAAAAATGCTAACCTTTCTGGAAGCTAATTACATTTTTGGTTGCCAGTGATTGTCCCTGTATTTTTATATTGTCATCTATCCTTGAACACACTGAGAGAGTGAAAAAATTAAAACTTGCCTTCTACTACATTTAAAAAATTACTTGATCATCAAGAAATATTCAGTGCAGCCTTCAGATATGGTTTGGGAAGGAGTTGTAGCTTGTATTCACTTCAGGATAATTGGAAAATGTCTCTGTTTATCATATTGGCTCCCTATTCAGCAACATGTGTTCTTGTACCTCTCCCAACCTAGTAAAATTGTAATCCAGCACTGTGCTCAGCAGGAACAATTTTAAACACCTGCTGTCTCAATCATAATGGCCACCATCTTTCCCTTAGGGAGTTTAGTTTCATTTCCATGGAAAACTTAAAAGGTAATTCCAAAGTCTTTACCGAAAAGATGTATGTCTACCAATGATCTTGTTCACTTCCAGCAAGGATAACAAATGTCAGACATTTTGAAAGGCAAATGTTTGCTAACAATAATCCATTACAGAATAAATAGTTAACAAGCAACACAAAATATTTGTTGAGTTAAAATTTAGCAGTGTGGTTATTCTGATGACCATTGAAATATCCTTTTGCTTTCTTAACCCGAGTATACTCTTGCTTCAACAGTATTCTATGGCAAGAAGTTTCATAGTGCAATTAGGAGTGCATTTCCTTTTTTTAGTAGTATTCTTTCCTCCAATTTCACCTCTCCTGTCTGTTCCCAAACTATTTGTTATGTCTCCCTTGTTTCCTTGCCAAAAAAAATAATTCCAGTCTTTTACAGTTTTCAGTGAGATATTCCTTCCTTACTGCATTTATTTCCGTTGATACCTGGATACCCACAGAACTGTTTTATGAAACAGGGAGCAGCACTGCAGATAGGATGAGTCCATCACTCCAGGTGAGTTTACAGCCACTAGCTTGTAGTTTTTTGTCTTTCAACCATTTTTGATTGAAGAGTGTGCACATAGCTCACTTTCAATAAAATCCATTCACTGTGGTTTCAGAGGAGAAATAGTAGACAGACTACATCTCAATCCCTTCTGTCTGAATGTAAGTTTGGAGATACTTCTCCTTGAAATCTGCCTTGTCATCGGTAGGGGAACTCTGTCAATCTGAGTTGCCATCAGATTTTTTTTTCTTTTTTTTTTCCTTGAGGAACTCTGCTTAACAGTATGTGATTTCTTATTGTCTTATCTCATTCAGTCCCTCTGAAATATGTCCTACACCACTTGAAACCCAGAGAGTATACACCTGTGTATGCTTTTTTGGATG
Organism: Ibycter americanus; assembly: GCA_035590275.1. Classification (NCBI taxonomy): domain Eukaryota; kingdom Metazoa; phylum Chordata; class Aves; order Falconiformes; family Falconidae; genus Ibycter; species Ibycter americanus. Next base: position 1,339,428 of record JAVJGI010000040.1, read on the forward strand.
TTGCATGAGCACTTAAAGAAGGGAATCATTATATCCTGTATATGTCTCACCTTTTGCCAATGGTCTAATATGCTTTCTTTATACATAACAAAGTAGTCATATTCTCACAGTCATACCCTTATGTGAAAAACCTAGTCTTAACTGTTAAAATACAAACAGCAATAATATTTATATGAACTAGATTACCCAAATTATAAATATTGGGTAATTATCATTAGGACTAATTTTAAAAATTCAGTCTCATATATAATTAGTGAGAATGTCATTTGTGTGCTACTATTTTTAGGAAATTAACTTCCCCTTTTTTCTTATTATCTGTCTGAAAAATCTGCTAGTTAGAATTTAATTGTACCCTTACCAATTTTCAGGTTTTCATTGGTAATCAAAGATTGTTTAGACTCTGTTATCTGGCTCTAACACTTGCTTTACATTGCTTTCACATGAGTGCTGCATACTGCAGTCTTATCAGAATACATTCATTGCAAGAAATATAATAGACTTTTTCTTAATAGACACCTTCAGTGTGTAAATGACTTCTGAAGGCCTTAAAACTTTGCAAATTAAATCTTCCATTTCTGCCTTTGCACAAGCAAAATCAGAAGGAAATAGATAGTACAAGACAAATGATTACCATCACAAATTTTACAGTAGATGCTTAAAAAAAGATGAAGACAATTAATTTAAATGTCAGTGTCAGCTTATTGTCGGGTTACATCCTTAAGAATTTTATTTTTTCCCCTTCATATGTCAGTCTTGAAATAAAATTTGTGTAAAATATTAAATTATGTACCGAAATCTTCCTTACAAGATAAACCTCTAGTGAGGAGTGCATTGGCACTGCTTCACCAAATAAACATGTATTTGAGAGCATTTCCTTCCTCTGATATTGGCACTTGATGCATACAGGTGGGCACTCTAAGTTCGTCCAGGTTGAAAAATGTTTGGGCATAAGTATTTGCATGGCTGGATTGTCAATATGTGTTGGAGATGGGCCAAATGTCTTAAATTTCTTTCTGTCTTTATTTCTCTAAAAATAATGAGAAAATACCAGGACACAAACCAGTTAGCCTGAAAAACAGCAGTGCCTTTTTAGTCATCTCAATGTCTCTTAATTTTCATAAGGAAAAATATGTCCCTTTCAACATACTGAAGTGAAACAGGCAAGTCCATACCATCCACAATTCATTGACACTGGTAGAGCTGCATCGACTGACATGAGGGGTAGGTTTTAGATGTTAGGACTAGATGTTACTATTATCCAGAGGAGAAAGAGAAGTAGTAGTATTACTGCTGCTGCGGTATTGCATTTATATCAAATATCACTGATACGTGACTGCCAGTTCCCCATGGATGTAGAGCTTCTTGATAATTTGTATTAATGCAGGAGACAGAAAAGGTCTAGTTTATAATGTTCCTCTTTGCTCTGTTTACCTTCATTGCAAGATTTTTTTGGCTTGCTTGTTTCCAAATTACTGAATTGCTGTTGTTCCTATACATTCACGTCACAATTAATAAACTTTGGTGTTACCATTCCTACATTATTTAATAGAGTTTTCACAGTAAATTAATATACTTTTGTGCTACTAAGATTATTCAATTTAGAGTCCAAATTCTGCTGTGAACTTCAATGAGTTTAGCAGGCACAATCCTGCAGGGGAAGTTGGCAAGGCACTGTGTGGAGCCCTGTGTTTGACTCTGGCAAGTCACTTCTCCATCTCTCACCCAACATCTGCCCATCTTGCGTAGTCAGCTAACAACTTCTTTGCCTGTCATGGCCAGTGCCAACAGCGCAGTGTCGTATCTGGCAATTATTGGAAGACTGAATTGAGGCTTAGAATTGTGCTAATACTTTGCTTTAAAAACAGGCAGTTTAGCAATGATAAAGGAGTATGTGGGGGAAGGAGGCAATGGTAGACATTGTTCTTATCAGAGTGCCCCCCCAGTCTGAATGGATCAGTAGTCAATATCACAAGGTTTAAAGATGAAGTTTCTCTTTCAGGGGGCTGCCCTGAAAGCAGGTATCAGCCCAGCAGGTCTTTTCACATGGTTTTGGTTCACATTGTTACCTTAAACTTGGGTAAAACAGTCTCTCAAAATTAGACAGACATACAGTATCCAGTCAGTCTCTGTGAACCATCTTTGTTTCACCATGTTTGTTCCACTGAAGTGTTCATAATTGCTGTTGCTATTGGTTTTGTCTTGATAGTTTCAGTGTATGCATCTGTATTCCAGACAGACAGGGAGACTAAGAAAGAGGCAGAAGATTTTACTCTGTGTACATAAGTGCTCTAAACACCTCAGTACAGTGTCTACGCTGCTGAACAATGTATTATTTAAGCTGTGATTTGATAGCAATCATTGTCTGTTACCCAAATCCAATATAAACTCATTTTCTGTTCTTTCTTCCTTTTTTCTCCCTTCTCTTTCTAGCACCCCTGGCATAGAAGACATATTAGAAGTGAAATATTAACAGGAATCTTGTGCCAGAAAAGCTCAACTCAAGAGACTGTGCTGGGTAATCCAATTTTAATTTCCCCAGTTGCTAATGTGTCATATGATACTAGGTCAATCAGCAACATTCAACCCAGTAGTCTGCTTTGCATTAACAAGGAAATTTAAACTGCCCCTTTAATCTTAAAAGAAGAAATAATTTGCCTGATTTAACTGACAAGTGGCAAGTTTATCAATATGCAGTGGACAAAGATGACGGTGATTTGTAGCTCCCCAATAAAACATGCTTTTCTCACAAGCTTTAGGGAAGTTGTTGATGTGGTAAAAAGCTCCAGTTTTTGATTTCATTACAGTCTCTACTTAAGTCTTATTCTAGGTATGCCCAAGTTTATTGTGGTTTTATCATCCAGACAGGATGTTTCCATATCACAATGCACTTAGACCATACAATAATAAATTGGCTCCTGGCAGTACTGATGTAGGACTGAAGTTTAAATTTTTGTGAAAAATTCTGTTATGCTAAACTACGATTGGTTAAACTAAACCTGGAGACCACTTTGGCTCTACAAATATAATAGTGAAGTTCTGTACCTCCTAAACATTTCTCATTCAGGTTATGAAAACTGAAAAGGACATACATCAAATATATATCATAATTAGAAGTTACTGATTCCCAGTTAATATTTAAACAGAGCACCAGCTTTGGTGATGGTGGATCAGTGAGATATTTGTCACTGGAGACTGGATAGGCGAGCTACCATGGCGGTCTGTCATCACGTTCTTGAAAACCCCATTCTTTCTCTCCTATTTTCTTAACTGAAGCACTTGCATCTTTTCTTCCATTTGGCGGTAGGCTAACTCTGTTCTACAATGTAGAGTGGTCTACTGTAAAGTGTCCTAGAAATGACTGGGACCTTCAGGAATAATCAGAACAATGATGTAGGAAAGAATGGCAGTGGAATATTGATTGCACTTACTCTAGTGTTGCACAGATGTTACCCAGACAATCTGCATATCCTTTTACTATCTGCTTGGAAGAATGGTGTACTGGGTTTGGCTGGGATGAAGTTAAAGAGTTAAATTCCTTCATAGCAGCCTGTATGGAGCTGTGCTTTGCATTTCTGGTTAAAACAGTGTGAGTAACACAGCAATGTTTTGGCTATGGCTGAACAGGTTTTGCACAGTGTCAAGGTTTTTTCTCTCTTCCCCCACCCTCCCAAGCAAGCAGGCTGGCAATGAACACAAGGTTGGGAGCGAACGTATCCAGAAGAGCTGACCCAAACTGGTCAAACAGCTATTCCATACCTTATGACATCATACAGAGCAATAAAACTCAGGGAAAGGAGGAGGAAGCCAGAATTTCAGAGTTATGGCATTTGTCTTTCCAAGCAGCTGTTATGCATGCTGAGGCCCTTCTTCTCAGGAAATGGCTGGACATCTGCCTGCTGACGGGAAGTAGTGAATTAATTCCTATTTTTGCTTTGCTTGCACACATGGCTTTCATTTTTCTTATTAAATTGTCGTTATCTTGATCCACAAGTCCTTTTGCATTCCTTCAATTTCCACCCCCCAGTCCCTCAGAGAGGGGAGTGAGGGAAAGTCAGTGTCAGTATGTGGCTGCTGGCTGGGGTCAGCCCACCCCAAATGGTTTTATAGAATAGAAAAGTTATGGCTGTTATTGTTCTAGAGGGAGAATACATGGGAGATAACCTTGCATGTCTCTTTTACCTTACACACCTTGCACCATGCTATCAATATTAACCTTGTTTCCAAACATCATGGGTGGGGTTGGGACCCAGTTTAAGACAACCACATTTAGACGTCTACTTCTTAAAGTCCACTGCGTTCTTACTGTAACTGATGGTGATCTATGGGATCTGTTTGATCACCTAAACATGGGCATCCATTCCCATCTGAGATACACTGGGATATCTTAAGTCATCTCTAACTGCTGGTCCAGAGAAGTCTGGATATCTCATAGGTCCTATATTGCATCTGCCAGCCCCATATGCCAATGCTATCTCAAAAGCCTACATACCTACCTAAGAGTGTCTGAATATTGCCACAACCCAATATAAGCAGAGGGGGAGATCATATTAGCTCGTCCTGGGTTGGCTGATCAGCTGAATTGCTCTCTAGGCTCCACTGACTGTGCTGACCAGATGAGCCATGCAAGTGGATGCCTATAGGTAAGCATCTGATGGCACCTGAGACACTCAAAGGTACCCCAGACAATCCAAGAAGTTATGACATAGCACTTCGAGGAGTTACATGACCCTTAGGAGTGGCAGCCAGAGGAAAAGCAGGGTGCACTAGGTGTCTTGTGCCATTGGAGAAGACATTCAAGCAACAGAACTGAGACTCTTAGATCCTGACAGATTTCAATAGATTCTTAGACACCAAAAGCAGAGGCAAGCATCTGTTTGTAGACACTTATAACTAAGAGTCTTAAACTGTGTCTCACTTGGTAAGGGCAGAATAAAGGTGCCCAGGATGGATAGGTGGCCGGTGCCATTTCATGTACAATGCTGCTCAATTTCCAGCTGCTGTTCCAGGTGAGCACTGCCATCCCACAGGTTCTGTGTAATAGCCACCAGCCCCATAATGGTGTCTCAGCTATCTGTGGGCATTGTAAATAACACTTGACACCTCTGTATAAGCAACTGACTCAAGCCTCAAGATTCATTCAAACAGTCTAACAAACAAAAAAGGAGATTCCAACATTTTGATGTCTTATGAAATGCTATGCTTGGAATCTACACAATTGCAAATAACAGACCTAAAATGTCATCTGCCTATACTTACTGTGATTACCTAAAAGGAAGTCATCACTTAATCATCAATAACTGAAGGAAAATACCTGTTGTCCAAAACCTGAGAGCTATAGGTAATGCTAAAAGAGCCTTGGTATAATTTAATGAGAACAAATGTTGTCTTTCTTAAAAAAACAACAAAACAACAAACCTTTCACCCAAAAAAACCCCAAACCTACTGTGAACTTCATCAAAAAACCAAGAAACAAACAGATTGAATGAAGGGGATAAACTATATGTGCGATGAAGGAATGTTAGTTTGGTGATATAAGAAAACAGACTGGCATCTCCCTGGCTGAGTCTCTGAACTCTTCAACTAAGAAGACTTCAGAGTTCAGGTTTAGTTTTCAAGAGCTTGCCTAACTTTATTAGAACATGTAATGTTGGCGGTATTAGCTGGATTCCACTGAAACTCTTTTTTAACAAAGCCTTCTCCATGGAAATTTTCACTATGACCTGCCAAGGCTTTACTTGGTGCAAATGGATATGAAGTTCTTTTTTCAGAGTAGGGCACATGATCAGCTGCACCTCTCCAGGTGCATTTCCTCCTTGCACTATCAAAACACTGGTTACATCTTCACATTTGCATTTACATGACACATAGATGCTGTCCTTTTTTATGCATTTTGTTCACTGTGTAAACATGTCCTGGTTTCAGCTGGGATAGAGTTAATTTTCTTTTTAGTAGTTAGTACAGTGCAGTGTTTGGGCTATGATGTGAGAACAATGTTGATAGCACATTGATGTTTTTAGTTGTTGCTGGGTGATGTTTATACTAAGTCAAGGACTTTTTGGTTTCTTGGGCCTTGCCAGCCAGAGGGCTGGAAGGGCTCAGGAAATTGGAAGGGGACACAGCCAGGACAGCTGACCCAGGCTAGCCAAAGAGGTATTCCATACCATATGATGTCATGCTGAGTATATAAACTGGGGGAAGAAGAAGGA
>JAVJGI010000040.1:1345733-1367032 GCA_035590275.1 Ibycter americanus
CTTATCTCAACCCTTGACTTTTACATTCCTTTCCGATTCTCCTCCCCATCCCTCTGGGTGAGGGGGAGTGAGCAAGCAGCTGTGTGGTACTTGGTTGCCGGCTGGGGTTAAACCACCACAAAACATAACCATTATACCTTTCCTAAATGCATAGTCACCACTTTTTTTCCCTGGACCATTTGTAATGGTTTCTGGAGTTGATGACCCTTGGATGTTTGTTACATCCTCTCAGTTAACACATGGAAATAGTCATGTGAACTCTCCAAATTCATTTAAGTGCAATCTGAGATGGACTCATAGAAATCAACTTCAATTGTTCCAGTTTAAGCTGCCTCTGCAAACGGGAGAATGGAACTCTTTTACTTTGCTCCAAAGAAGGATAGGAACCACACATATTCAGCTGCTATGTCTTGGAGGGCACAGTTATGAAGAGGTGAACAGTGCTAGCAAAATGCTGCAGGTGCTGTAGGAGTCTGTCAGTATTTCACTCCATTTTAGACTCTTTGCTAAGAATTCATATATTTCCTTAAATAACTTGATATTTTTTTTAACTAATTGTACATGATAACTGAAAAAGATAAAAATTACAGACTCTGGCAATCTATATTATCACAAAATCTTAATAAAAAGTGAAGGTGCAGATCTTCAGAGGGTAAGCTGGTAAATTTCATCAATATCCATGGAGCTACACTAATTTACATCAGTTGATGATATGCCTGATGGAGTCTATAATCTTTCACCAGTGGTAGACGAAAATGGTGCTAAATATAACAGAAAATACAGATCAGTTACCTTATACTTAAAGATAATTTTAAAAGACTGTTGTAATTGCAGCTGTAATTATTGCCTTGTGTTCTTCTTTGCAAATCCATCTGCTGTTACTTCATACCTTATAACCCCATTGGAAATCTTGCTGGGCAGGGCTCACATTTCTACCTGTGAGTATATTTCTAGCTATATTTCAAGACAAAGTAAAATTATGTAGTGATCCATCATTGGAACTCCTAGCTAGTATTTATACCACTATTATAGATTGTTCCTAATTAAGAGGGAAGACTAATCTTTTAAATAAGCCACAGAAGCAAAAAAAAGGAGCACATAAAGAGAAAAATCTAGTTAAACTTGGAATCTACTTGTACTTTTCAAAAAAACCAAGAAAACAGTCAGAAAAAAATGAGGCCAATAGTGACTGAAAGTGAGAAGTCTCATTTCTACCTTGCAACTGAGATGTCAGGTCTCAGTCCAAGGTGCTTTAAAAATAGCTGTGATGATAAATGACTAAAGCCTGTGTCTATAAAAGAAAACCTCGCAGAAGCATAAGAACCTGGTATCCATACACAGCAGATTCTCAGGAAGCTGATTTTTCAGGAAATACTGAGAAAGCTCCCTGTTTAAAAGGCAATTATGGGAAGAATGCATGTTTGTACAAAGGAGCTTGGCCTCAAAAAGATGCATCTAATTGAGCCAAAGGCAGGAATAAGGCATGAGAAGCAAGGTGTTCCTCACATGAGCACATTGAAATGTGGAGGCTGATAGCACACAGCAATCATGTTTGTTTATCATTTGTTCTTTTAACCTTGGAAACTCAGTAAAGAATGGAGGACATGATGTATTAGATCCACAGTTTGCCACTATTCTGCTTGAAAAGACAGCAGCAGGTAATTATTAATTCCAAATTTTTCCTGTGTTGCTTTCCAAATAGAAAGTTCATTGCCATGACACTGAATCCCTTTATTTATTCAAACACCGCTTACAAAGCAGTTAAGGTTAACTTCTTCACTTTGTGACTGTGTGAACACTGAAAAAGCCACCTCTACAAGGAGATGCAGGTCCCATAACCTGCTCTATGCCTGACTTCTCAACTGACACTCTTCAGCTGTCTGAAAAACGCTCTTTCGCTCAGGAAAAAGTAATGAAAATATTTAAAAAAAACATAATCAGATTTTCCCAAGGCAGATTTTGAGCTTTTGATGAAAACTGAAAATGTTTTGCATCTGAAATGTCACTTTGGTGCATTTCTGGTTCATCCAGGAATCACAACTTAAAAAGAAGAAAGGGGACCTGAGACACAGAAAGCATGAGTCAATGTCACAGCCAGCCAGCTATGTGTCATCTCAAAGTGAAAACCCAAAATAATTTGAGTCTGAGCTTCCATAGGAGACACTTTCATGAACATTTCATTAAATGTTCATGTTTTTCCTTTGAAACAGCCTCAGCAGAATTTATTTATTTATTTATTTATTTATTTATTTATTACTCACATTGGTTGAATTGTTGACCAGAGAAGCTATAGATGTAAACAGTCACCAACTGTGGGTCAGCTTGTCTTTTCACAGTGGAACTGGCCATTTATAGACGTGAAGTGTACTTCCTTCCATTAATCCCCTAAATCATTCAGTTCAGTACTTTAAAGTAGAACTTAATTTTCACTTTCTTTTGTTGCACCATATTAGAAGCTATCGATCTAAAACCTCGCTGTTTTTCTTACCTTCTTCTTTTCTAGTTTTGATAGATCCCAAATACCAAGGGGATACCAGCTCAGTTCTGAAAATAGTGTTTATTAGGGTATAATTCCATTGACATTTATTTGGCTGTAAATTACCTTAAGAACTTTTTATTCCCCACTGCTTGTTTCTACCAAGAGGCAACACTGCCTCTTCACCTGTACTGAGAAAAAAAATGCTGGTGGTGTTGTGCAGTAAAGCAGAACATTAATTTTTTTTTTTAAAAGCAACCTAAAAATATCCATGAAATTCTGGAGTGGTTTTATCATTTAGCTAGCCTGCACCAACACTCTAGTTTAAGACCAGTTCAACATTTATCAGTACAAATGAGACAGACGGTATTGAACTGCAGTGGGTACTGCAAACAAGCGAAAAAGGATGAAGAAGACAAACTTCTTAAACTGAATTGGCAAACAAAGCCACTGTATGTGAACTTTAGCACCCTGAAGGGAGTTGTTTTCTTCTCATACTCTATACTCTGCAGAAGTGTAAGACTTGCCCTGAACAATGGCAGAATGAGAGTGATGGGAGAAAGAACCAAGCTGACATTGTATGCTTTTCTTTGTTCGGTCACAGCCTCTCTGTCCCAGAACCAGGAGGTTTTGTGTTATGGCTGGATTTTTTTGACAAAGATCTGCTTCTGACTCAGGCTCCCAGGGTGTAGTTGGTGCTGTTCCTTGGAAAGCAAGAGCAAACAGAACAGTAGGCATTTCAGCTCTGGGGTGTAAAGAAGTGAGACTAGAGAGTCAGAGCGAGCCAATCACACTGTAGATGTAATCCTGCTCTGAAAAATAAAGGCAAAAGCAACGTCTGCTTCCTAAAATTGTTTCTTGTGAGGTTTAAGTCTTTAGGCATAGATACTGTCTTGCTGTATGCTGTATGTTGTGTGACTACTCAGGATGGTGTGGCATGCATGTTTGATTAGAGCAGCACTTCAGAATGAAAACCAAATTAATGCACCAGCTCTCACTTTTAAAATGCATCCAGATGCAGGGCTTTGGGAAGGAGAATGTTGTATTTCCTTACATGGTGCCAAACAGGCAAACCAACAGCTGAGTTCCTGTATGGATGTACCAACCCACTGGATATCACACCTTAGCACCGAGGTAGCATGTAGGTTTGGCATGTAGAATCATTCCTCTGCCATCAAGATATGAAACGCAAAGAGCTAATTGTAGTGAAAGGGACCAGCTTCCCTTACTTGGAGATGTCACTCTTCACTTGAGAGTGAAGATGATTGATTTAGGATAGACACATAACGTGTACGTGGCTAGAGTCAAATGAAAGGAGTTACAGCTCAAGTGCTTAGAAATAAGGCAATTTTACTTGCTGAGATCATGTAACTTAGAATCCATAAAACACCACAACAGAGCATCTCTGCAAACCATTTTTTTCAGACACTTTCAGAATGATGCTACTTCTTAATTTTGTTCCTTCTGTATGGTTTTGTGGCGAACTATCTTTCTAATCTATCAGCATTTATGAAATGCTACAGTTCTAAGTCCCAAGCAACTTAATTTCCTACAGAATATCTACACTGAAGTGAAGATTGCTCTTTTTGTATAAAAACTTACACAGGCATTATCATGTTATCAGCAAGAACTCAAAGAAATTAGCAGGACAGAGTTTTGAATGCAAGGTAGAGAACATTAGTATATAGCTCACAAACACTTAGGGATTGAAAAGAATCTCTGCCTTAATTGCTTGGAAATAAATTTCCAATTAATTAAGAAAAAAAGAAGATGAGCCAGATAAGGATTCTCAATTTATAATCCTGAAAACTGAAATTAAATCTCAGTCATTAAACTCATGTAATGTCTCTGCACCTAATTATGATTTCCCTAGAATTCCTCTTAAATTTATATCTCACATTATCTGAACTTAATGGCCCTCTTATAATTAGAGAAGATGTAAACTTAGCCTTAGCCTCATGCATTGGACAAATCCTCAGTAAGGAAACTACTAGCCCATGTACAACGTAATAGAGTAAAATCGTGCTGAATAGAAAGGGAGAGACTGTAAACATCTGGAGGACCACATGAAACTACAGGTGGATATCCTTTTTTACCTCTTCGGATTACTGTTATTCATGATGTCTACTAATACATTAAGAATTTTTTGAAAAAGGGGGGAAAAAGAAAAAAAAGAACTTTTGGCTAAAATTATTTTATTATTAAAAGGATGCAAGTTTCTCCTTTTAACAAGAATCTTGTCTTAATAATTTTTTCTAACCTTCCATGACTAGTTAATGTAAGTAAGTATGTAATTACTGAAAATCGATCTAGAAGGAACTCATGTAGGCAGCATGCTGGAGCCTGAAGTTCTGAGGTGTGCAAAGCTCATGTGCACAAGCATCAAAGCTTTATCACCCAACCAGCAAAGCTTTTAGTAACCCAAATTCCTACTTTATAGGGGGAAGCAAACCAGCTGCTAAAGGCAGCACATACAATGATTTCATCTCCCATCTGTGAAATACACTTGGAACTCCATTTCTTCTCCAGCTCCTCAACATACCTGGTAGGCATTTTATAGATGTCAGCCCCATTAACATTTCATTTAATTCTTAAACTAATTCTTAAAAATTTATGTGTAATATCCTTCTGGTTGTATCTGCTTAATAATGGAGATTCCACAGCAAACCTGGGAAACTTGTGTTAGGGCTGTACTAGCCTATTAAAAATTACCCCTATGAATTAAGCAACTTCAGGTCCCTGTTAATGCCTTGTGTGTATGTGCAGTGGTAGGGCTCCATGAAAAGGGTGAAGGGGCAAGGGAAGGAGAGGAAAACCTGCAATATCTAAAAGCAACAAAAAATGCAAAGTGAAATCACAAAAGCTTTTGTTTAGCTATTGAGAGATTCTAGCAGGATTTGTGGTTCCAGCAAGACAGCTTCCTGTAGGATAAATTATCCTAGAGAGACAACTCTTTCAGGTAAGCAGGAAAATGGCAGCAAGATAACCACAACGAAAAAATATGCACCACAAAAATTACAGAAAAGTAGAACCCAAGCTAAGATTTTCAAAGGAGTAAAGTAAAGCAAAAGCCTAGTTCCTGTTTTGTTCTGATGGTGGTTTATTGTCCCTGTGGTGGGACATGAAGATCCTTAACAGAGAGGTGAAGAGATAAAAGATCCCCACATTATGATCTCCACAAAAGCCAGTGAAAATGCAATCTATATACCTATAGGAACAACCCCAGGAAGATCTCAGTCAAGATGAGGGGACAGGAATCAGTGTCTGCAGGGCACTCTACTGACCCATTGCTGCTGGTGGAGATATCCTAATGCCATTTGCTTTGTGTTCAGCTTCTTGGAACATGCTTGAATGGGTCATCTAATGTATTCCGAACAGATCCCATTCTAGGTCTCAGAATGCTTCTTTGCCAGCTATGAGAATATCCAATATGCCCTGGTATATCTGACATCAAGCTAGAGCAAGAAAACTAGAAAACCCAAAAGAAAGCACTCCACTACTCCCTTTTCTTCCTGAGAAAGGAATGAATGGAGAGACACATCACAAATGTCCATCATGTAAAATATATTGATGGAATAAACCACAGTGGACCATCATTTTGTCAGTGGTGTTAAGGTCATATGGAGTTATCAATGAGAGCAGTTTGTCCGTTCCGTAATTTTGAGTCTAAAGGCTTTGCTACTTGTCCAATTCACCTGGCTGCTGATTACAGCTACAGAAAAAATTGGTATCAGAGGTGTACTGCAGGTGCGTAGCATAGAAATGGAAATGTAATTTCTGTCTCAACTCAGTGGGAAGATGTCAAGCCATTTTAGTACATTATTCTGGATCCTAGCTATGCTTCTCAGCTGAGGAGCAGTATTTTATGCTTGACAATAGCAGATGTTGCAAAAGGATTTGGGAGGCCTCTAATAAAATTATTTATCTGTTGACCGAAGAATTTAATTAACCAGTATCATTAACATGGTTTATACAATTCCATGCCCTTGCCTACCTCCAAACAAAGCCGTGTCTGCATTACCACTTCTACTTTTATTACTTAGAAAGGCTTAAAGGCGGCCTTTCTGTGAGTTCCCCATGGGTATTCTCACAAGCAGCAGGTTTGACACTGTACTTTTTTTTCCAACTACAGCCAATAAATCCAGGATCAGTTTCTTCAGTGTTCAGTGGATTGTAATATGTTTGATGGAAGATGGGAAATTATATCCCTCTGGCTGAGGCATGAGTTTGGAGGGACATTAGTTGCTCATGATTTTCTTGCAGAAATTAGGAAGAAGATTCATGAGACTCACAAATTTGAGATGGAGAACTTTGTAAGATGTCAAGAACTTCTCTGTAAATCAGCGGGCAGAGCTTAATGAAACACAGTGATGGATGGTTTCAGATTGTCTGAAAAGCCTTTGCAGATGTGTGTGATCTATTCAACAGAGCAGGATCCCTCTGTAGTGCTCAATTAAATAAGCTGCAGTTAGGGTTCCTTATAGACTTGAAAGATTTAGTTGCAGCATAAGTCTTTCTTTGCAGCTATCAAAGTCTATCCATGTCTATTTCATGAACACCACGCTCAGGGAAGAAAATAGGATGAGAAGATATACTAAAAGCAAATGTTACCATGCAGTGTTAAATATGAAAATCTTTATTCCTACCCAGAACTACACCACAGTCTCTGGTTAGAGTCTTTGTCCTGGTTTGACCAAATTTTGGAATTTGTTTACATTCATGCATTTTCATAGTCAAACAGAGGCATCTTTTGTGTTTGGGGAGCAGATGAGTTTTGTCAGATGCCTGGCCTGAGTCTTTAACTTTCTGTAGAGCTTCTAAGGAGTGTAGAGGGACTGCATTCCTAGTTAAGGTGCTGTGGTGTAACTCTCAACATTAGACAGGATGAATTAGGGTCACATTGAATTTGGCAGATCTCACGGCAAGACTTTCTTTTGACTCAGTTGCCTGCCAGAAAGGCTTGCTGATGAAAACAGATGTCAGAGCTTCACAGACTGGTATCAGTGAAGATCAATTCTTCTTTCAAATGAGTCTCTTTAAACACAGATTCTCTGAGTGTCTTAAGATCAGCTTAGCTACTGTAAGCACAGGTACCGTGAGGTGTATTTCTCATCCTTTTTTCTCATTTTTTAAATTCCTGTAGCATACCAGAATATTTATCCTAAAGCAGTTGTAAGCTGTTTACTTCTAGATGTGGATTTCTGCAGTTTCTGGCTGCATTTTGATTTGGAATCCATTTCTAATTACATGCTTGCTGAGGAATTTCTTGATGAGTAATTTCTTTCTGTTTTGTTCAATATAACACTGCGTATTTACGTATTGGGAAGCAGGAGATAGCTGTCTGTGGTTTTCTCTAACTATAATCAAGAAAAAACCCTCAGCAAAAAAAGCTACAGTTTCCTGCCTTTTTTTTTTTCAGCTAGTGGGGTCCAGAGATCTGCTTTTGTAACTGGGAAACCTAGAGCCCTGATTTTGTGGTATTGTGACCTAGTTGGACAGGGAGAAGGGGAAAAAAAGGGGGTAGATCTCAGCATATTGTGCAGAACATGTGAAAGTCAGATGCAACACAAAAAAATTCCGTTTCTAGTGCACAGTGCAAACCTCTCAAGCAAGTTCACAGACAAACAGCTTGCAGTACTAAAGGGATCCACTGACACATAGTGTTTTGTACACAGAGGCTGACTCACTGTGGTGAAGAAAGCCTGATAAAATGCCTAAAAAATTCAGAAGTCCCACTATAAAAGTACTGGAACATATAACAGAGGTCAGAGCTTTGTCTTTTTAACACTTCTGTGATTTCTAGACCAAATTGATATCCGCATCTACCTTAAAAACACAACCTGTTTTCTCCTTAACTTACCTCTTCCCTCCCCATAAAGGGCCTGAGGAAAAGTACATTCCCTTTCCCTTTCCAAAACATCTCAAGGGAGCATCCCAAGCAGGCTATGTGTGAACAATAGCAGACAAGCAGTTAACTCAGCAGGTCCTGAAGTCTGCCTGCAATAACCAGTTGAATCCCTAAATCTGTACCAATATGTATGTCACATATAGGGGAAGGGGAGGCTGTGTCTTGTCTGCCTTTTTTTTTTTTTTTTTCCAGTGGCACATGCTTGTGACTCATGAATTTTGTTTGTTAGAATTGCTTTCATAATTTAACCTTGCCAAAAGTGGCTGTGCCTCTTAGTAGTTTTTCATTATAAAAAATCCTTTGTGTCACTCCTAGATAGTCTCGAGCCAATAATAAGAAAGTCATTACTGCGTATGTTTTTTGTCAAATGGAAGAAAAAATCCTCAGTGTGCTATAATAATAATGGCAATAATAAAAGATGCTGATGATACTTAGAGATCAGCTGAATAAGCCTGTTAACTGCACTATTTTGTTTGGGAGATTTTCATACCCCATCTCGATGACACTGTTGGCGTATAATGTATTCTGCCTACCCAATGACACATTACTTTTGACTTTTGTGTACAATATAGGCTAATAACATCTCATGGCTTTTGAATTGGAAGTTGTTATTTGATAAACTGACAGTGATGAGCACTACTGCAAGATATTATTTTTGGAACAATGAAGAGAGAGTTGGAAATTCTACGATTAGTGACAAATTTTCAGTGACAATCATTGTATATAGCCAGTGCTGAAATCAATAGGACAATTCTAAAAATAATGCTCTACTCCATGTGTGAAAAGAATATGACCCATCATTAACACCTTCAGGCAAATAAATGATGATTTAGGGCACTTAACAGAAGTTCATTTGTCTCTTAGGCTTTTGAAAATGGGGACAGGAATTGTAATTACAAGAGTGGGAAATTTTCTTGAGCACATGGGAGACTTGAGATTAAAATTGCTTGTTGGAGTATTTTATACTGTACTGTTGTACTTAAGATGTACTTTGAAGTTACATCAAGGGCATCCAGAGTGTGCAGATAAGCAGTATCTGTCATGTCCTAATATTAAAAAATGATCACAGAAATATGCCATTACTTAGAACAGATGTTTTAATGTTACCATTATACACTTAGAAGAATTAGAGCCACCAAAATTAATAAATGTCAATAAAGAATACCATTGAGATCATGAACCTCAGCATAAGACTGAAATACAAATAAATACTCTCATACTGTATTAACAGCTCTCTAGCCATTCTTTCACACTGTTAATCAGAGTGTGGGCCAATTAACACCTTCCTTTCTTCTACTACAAATGAAGTCCAGTATCCAAAAAGAAAGAATGACAGCTCCAAGCATTTTGGCGTATCAGTTCTTTCCAGCTGGCTTCCTTGCCTCAGAATATTTTATGGAGGGTCTCAAGAGGTGCTAAGTAACCAAGAGAGGCAAAAATCTTGGCAGACATGCATATACCAATTTAAAAAGAAGATTGTGTTCTTTTCTTTTTTTTTTTTTTCTTTTCTTTTTAACATTAGGTTTCTATGAGAAGAACTATCAGACTTTCTGAGCTCTGCAGGGAAAGTAAGATCTTTAGCCTGACAAGAAAGGATAGATTTGTGAACAACCAATAAACTCAATCTAGGACATTTTGGTGTCATATATATCCAGTACTTCACATCTTCTAACAAAAGGCAAGGTTCCAGGTCAATATTTTGACTAGATAAATTTCTTCATGTTCCTTCCACCAGTCTCTAAAGAGGGAACATCCTTGTCAGGAGGTGTGACCACATATTTGGGATGTCTTCCAGTAGCACTCTATTTCACGCATGCTTTTAGATTTTGCTGTGTAGATCTCAAGCACTACAGATATCCTGTCAATACTTCTGAATGAGTTTCTCTATTTCAGCTCCTCTGTTTCATATCCATAAATTACATCTCAGATTATCCTGTTTTTCTCCTACAAGAGGTTGCACAGAAAGTGTATCAAGCCATTAGGTAATTTCCCAGGTACATTAATCATCTTACCAGGGTGTAAAAATGGGCTTACAAGTGCCAGTATTCAAAGCTGAGTGGTGTGCTTGGAGGTGTCCCAGTGCTCTTGAGGAAGGTCAAATAACATACAAAAATTTAAATGAGAATGCTTTTCACTAAACAATTATTCCCCAAATGTTCCATAAAATGAACACAGAAATAGATACACTGGTTCCAAAGATGATATTTTAAATCAGAATGTCAGAAGGAGACATACCAATCTCTCTAGCAAATACAAGTGAAGTCCCTTTAGATTTATCCTTCAAACACTAGTATTTATAAGAAATAGAATTGAAATCAAACTCAGCTAGGATTTTAGGCTCTCTTCAGAGTCAGGAAAAGAAAGCTTTAAATGAAAGCTTTGCGTTAAATTCAGAGTATGAAACTTCTGGCAATCGCAGTGGTGGGACATTCAAAATTTGTAGACAAATTCTTAGATTCTAAAACTGAAGTCACGTTCCTCCTCTGGGTTTTGAACTGCCCCAGCCTAACATCAGCAGACATCACTCCCCCTGCATGGCATATCTGCAGATGACTTCTTTCACTCTCGGTGTGTAAACCCCAGTGAGTGTTAATCAGGCAAGCAGGCATGCAACATGCACTGGGTGTACAACACCAGCTGCGTCCAAGGTACTGCTCAGCAGCAGCAGAATGCACTTCCTAAGGAAGATTCTTTGGAGTGTGATGCAGGCAGGAACCCAAAGCCTTCTCTTTTCTGATTCCCTCACTGCGTGGAAAAAAGCTCGATTGCCTGTGTCACTGCGTACACGGAAAAATTCCCACTGTCTGTGGTTAAAATAAGATGGGATTTAATTGCAAGTCTCTCTCTGAAGGCATGAGACCTGGCAGCTCAGTACATGGGAAGGCAAATTTATCAATAACCTGGCATGTCTCTGAAGTTCTCCTCTGGCCAGAATTCTTTCTAATATAAGACCCAGTACAAGTTCTGCACAAAGAAACAGCCGTTCACTTCTTTGCCTTCAGGCATATTACAACTTTTTTTTTTTTTAAGGGCTCATCCATCAAAACACAGACAATCCTAGACGTGACTATCTTGGCAAGTCTATCTGATCATTACAAAACAGGAGTAGGAGATGATGACAGCTGTGTTTTCAGAGAGAAGGACAGGAATTTTAGCTCTCATTTGATTCTTCACTTTCACTGGCGATTGCAAATGGTAGGAAGATTGCAACATCTTCATTCCCAGAACAGCATCAATTCTGTAAAGCCTCAAATTTCACAGAACTGTTTTTGAATCCAGATATCATTCCTAGTCACTATACAAAGGATATTAATGCCAGGATTAAACTACAGAATGACATCAGCCAAATTAATTTTCTCCCCTTCCATCTCCTGTATCTTGTCTGCAGTATGAATGGAAATTAATTTCCTATGGAGGGGGAATGGCTGTAAAAAATATTGAAGCAATTAATTACTGTTGATTTTATTCTTCTTGTTCAAGACATTTTTATTTTCTTAACACTTAATTGAAGCAAAGTTTTTAAGTAATGGGATAGGGAGAAACTGAAGTGATATGTACAATTGTATTACACTCCCCTTCTTCCTGTGCATTATCTGGAGTGTTTGTTTACATTTTGAAAAGGAATTTCATAAAGTTAAATCTTCTAAATAATAACATGTAAATCCTTGAGAAATAGGTGCTGATTGTACTCAGACACCATTGAAAGACAGAGTACGCTGTAAACACCAAATGCACATTAAAAATGTAATAAATGGTTGAAATCTGTGGTTGACTTTTAAATAGTAGTCAATAGACATTACATCTTCAAAGGGTCCTCAAGCACTTTCCTTTGTTACCATTGCATATTGAAATTAAAATGCAAGATTTCAATATATGCTTCACAGAGCTGTCAGCACATGCAAATAAACTCACTTTATCTCATTTTCTTTTACAGCTGATTTCTTGTTTTATCATGTGACCATCAGAAGTACAGTGTACATACACGTGCTTGTATTTGTATATGTCTGGATTCTTCATGCTGGAAAGAACAGCAACATCTCAGTTCTTATCCAAGCATTATAAAACACTGTCATCAAGCAGCTCTCCACAGCTAGTGGTATTACAGCCCTTGGTTTAATAGCTGACTGATCCTTCATGCCCAGTGAAGCAGAAATCTGTAGTCAAACTTGTCCAAACGTTGGGATCAGCATAAACTCTAAGCGTCTTCACTTCATAGGACAGCATGTAAAGTTTATAAAGGGACTGTATCCTCTATTGAGAGGATACACAAACCCTTCTCTCAGTTCTTTTCTCCCAGCAAGACAGACTCCCAGTTCAGAGCAGTTAATTAATAGTTGACTGTAAGCTCTACAGCTTTATATTTTGAGGACTGTAAACCCTGGCCCTGGAGAAACCTCTGCGGGAAGTATAACAAGACCAGCCCTCACCTGTATCTAGCTACACAGGTTTGAAACCCAGAACTGGGGGTATTAACATCTTGTGGTCCCACGTTAATCACTTACGAATCCACAGAACTCCCCAGCACTGCTAGGATGAGGCTGGCTATGATAACTGCTCAGTGCTGTGAACAACCAAGTTTCTGGACAACTCATACATTCTGAGTTGCTTTCCAATCTTTCTCACCCCTGGTTTTGCTAGCAGAATTTTCTTAGCATTTCTGTTGCCAGATACAGGTTGTAGAAAGATGCAGACTATTGCAAACTATCCTTTGCAGTTAAATTACTATTAATACTCACGGTCTGCAGAAAGAAAGCTCGATACCAGCTGAGTAAAGCCACATTTTCAAAAAGTTTCATACAGTTTTGGACACCGTGCACAATATGCTGAAGTCCCCAAACTGTGTTTAGAGTTAGCGCCACTTATGCGTGATTGACATATGTGAAAAACAGGCATGCAACGACAGGCACAAAAAAATCAGAAATTAGCTTCAAATTGTCTACTCAGTAAGACCAACTTTAAGACCAGATAAGAAGTGCTTAGAAAAGTTAAAATGCAAGACTACCACCAGTGCTCATTGACATGCTTAATGCAACAGAGAGTGCTATTTCCAGTGGTGGTGGTTCCCTTTCAGACAAGAATTACTGACAGAGACATTCCAATCTGACAGACAACATTTAATTAAAAACTATGAAGCTCTGCTGAAGTCAAAGGCAGACTGGGTGTTTATGCAGATAACAAAAATATACTGAGTTAATTCTAACAACAGCAGCAGCATATTTCAATACCAGATGGGAGCAAAAAGAATACCGAGTAAACAGTTAATGATTTAGATGAAACTTCACTGGCTGGTTTATATATGATCTTATTTCCTTATCTAAATCATCTATAGAAATTGACACTGCTCATATAGGTATCTAATATTTTATCCACATTATGCGCAACTCTTGTGACCATTTTCTGCCTATGTAGTTTCAAGTCCCAGTTCCCCTTTGAATTTGGGATATAAGGTTCAAAATTAATTCCAATTTAAAGTTCAAAATTAATTCTAATTTAAATTTCAGTGTCAGTTAAATTTTATATTAAAGTCATCATTTTTGAAGAGTTTTAAGATAGTTTTCTCACCAGATTCACACACCATCTTCTCAGATCTCTCTTTACTTGCATTGTTGTTAAAATGTCTCTTGCCCTGATCTTGTCATACTTAGGGCTTGATCTCATTACCTGAGGATAAGGGATCTACTGCTGCAGTATCTAAGCCACATGAGACTGACAGGTCGGACACAGGACCTCTGGAGAGACCTGGGTGCTCTTGGAGCATGACCTGGAAGTCTTTTAGTATGACACTTGACTACCCTGCTTAGGCAATCAAATTCCACTCTTCTTTGTGTACGCAGGGAAGAATAAATTACCTTCCACATGCACGGAAGTTTCAATTCTGAGTTCTTAATTTTGGTTAAACCATGAGAGGTATAGCTTCTGCCTAGGCACTGCTGGTGAGACGTCAGCGAAAGCAAGTCACCATTACTATTACTTAGTGTTGATAGTCTGATTCATTAAAAATGAGCAAATTTTTCTGTTGAAAGCTCCTTTTCTCTGCACCTGTACTGCGATTTACCAGATATGGAGTTGTACAGGAGCCGAACCATTTATACCAGAACACATAAATGATGCTACTGCTGCAAATACCTCATTAAGCCATGCTTGTAGTCTGATGAAAAATAGCTTTTGCAAAATCACATGCACAAGCCACTCTGTCAGGATCATGGATAATCCTAGGAATATGCAATAACCACAGGCAGGAATTTGCTTTATAATTTGCAAACATGCCCTTGGGAATTCTAGCTATGCCACACAAGGACTCTACTTCAGGAAGGGTCACCAAGGCATTTCTGACACTGCACACAATCCTGCTTGCCTCTTTGAATTTAAAAATAAAAGAGCTAAAAAAATAAATGAGGTTCAAAGATATACCTGCCACACAGGAGTTTTCCTGAAATCTCCCCTCACCCTGGCTCCCACCAGAGCTTGCTTACTGTCATTTTTGGTATTTAAATAAAGTAGCAACAACATATCAAATATATAGATATCGGGGACTTTGTGTTTGCCAAGGAAATGCCTGTAAATGGCCTGAATGTTCAGTCCCAAAAAGATGTCCCTGCCACTTCAGAGAAAGAGGGTCAGCAGTCCAAGGTGATGTCACGAATGCTGCCTAGTTGTTTGTTTGATGCTGCTGTTACAAACATACATTCACCCCTGTCTTATTGGCAATTATTTTTTATTTTCAAGGGAAACTTTTGTTTAATTTCTTTATTTGGTACATATGGAAGAGCTGCCTAAAGCACTGGACAGGAACTTTTGACATTTCGATAAAAACCTAAATGCAATCAATAGCTAGATATTGAGGTCAGAAAAGTAGCTACTGAGAAAGCTCAGTTAGTTACTGTAGTTTACAGAATGAAACCACTTTTCATTTAAATCCACAGACTTATGATAGATGCTAGTGAAGGGCTATAGGGATGGCATTATGACAAAATAAAAATAAATTGTCAGTATAAATCCAGGGAGACATTGTCACAATACCAGCTTGAAACAAAATTACACCAATGCAAATTTTATAAGAAACAACTTTGAGATGTCAAGACTGTGGTAAATTGATGTCAGTTCAGGTCTGCAGAGAGACTGTTATGATTGAAAAAGAAAAACCTAAATAAACTCAAAAACATTCCCAAAGTGATAGCTATAATAAGAGGTTCTAATTTTGTCAGCTGAAGTAGAAGTTAGTTATAGCAACACAAACATAAAGACACCATGATTATGATGTCAACAAAAAGCCCCCAAACCCAACAACAACAAAAAAAACCACCAAAAGAAAATACTGATACAAATGTTATATACACTTGATAAAGGTTAAATTGTATGTACATATAGATGCTGACATTTCCACAGTTTAGATTGATTCTATATTTATATACATAATCTCTGATGCTAGTTCAGTTAACTAATAAGATATCTGAAAGCTTCTTCATACCATACAAACCTCCTGTAGCTTTTTACTCATGCAGAATGCAACAGAATTTAAGGTGAGTTGAATAGATCAAATAGACCACAGGAGCAGAGCCTGACTCTTCCAAAGTCTCTCATTATGAAGCTTTGCTGAATCTCCTTGTCATCGATTCACATGTCTTGTAGTTCAGTATCCTGGTAAATCTGAGCCTAGCCCCACTACGTGACCAAGGAGGGTCAAAAACTCAAATGGATACATTTTGAAAGTCTGACGGGGTTTTCTAGGAGTGTTTTGAAGCATCACTTTTGAGCAGTGGGCTGTTGGGGGCAGTTGTGAGAACACTTAATGCCTGGCATCTCCTGAAGTCATTTACATTCAGGCAAAAGTGGGTGGAAATTCTGCCATGTGAAAACGACATTTGCAAATGTGTAGATGACTGCACAGCACTTGAAGCAGTCAGCAGCCAGGGCCCCTGCTCAGTACTGTGATTCTGCCATGTGCAGCATTAACCTTTACCATGTTCTGCTTTTCTTGCATGCAACAGCAGATCCTTGTCAGGGGGTGGTTACATAAGACGGTACATATGCTTCCAGGCACCCAGTCCCAGATCAAAAATACATGGCATGTAACACTGAACTGATCTATACTCATTCCCCATTCTAAATTGATTTGAAACACTTTAGGGTGTACATCTGCCTCTGAAGACTTTTTGGCATAAATCCTGCATTATTTGCCCTGGCTATGTTAAAAGAGAAACTATTATGCAGTTAGGGCCAAGGTAGATCAGGTTCATACTGCCTGGAGATCTGATAAAACATGTACTCTATTTATCACCAACATCAGCTTAGTTGAAATTAAGTATGTTCCGCAATTCACCTTGGGATGTACATTTAGTTGTACAAACCTAAAGAATAACAACAACCACAAGGAATTAATAATAATTACACCTTTGAAAACATTAATTCCTGAGTTTGTGTTCAGAAGCTGATGCAAAATATCACAGGGCCACATTTCAACACTTTCCCTACTGGAGCCTATCTGAAGTGAAACCATTGACGTCAGTGGAATGATTCCAGATTTATAGCTGCCAAGTTATGCACATCTCCGTATGTGTCATTTCATGCTAGTTATTTAATGCATTGATTTGCATACCATAAGCAATTTGCATAGAACTAAAATTTGCATAGAACAGCATGAAGCCACACCAACATGCCCGAACAAGTGAGGTGGGTAAGACATCTGGAAGTTGGGGTGAAGGTGTTAGTGACTGTGTGCAGGTGGGAGATGAGGGTCTGCAGCTGATCTGGGTACTGATGGTTTGAATACGTGAATACATCTGAGAGATACTGTGTCCTTCACCTGCTATCCCTGTGCATAGAAGTTGTGCCTAAAGGTGCCACTGCAGCAGCCTCCTGCATTCCCTACCCAGGGCACTGCTAGTGGGAATGGGGAATATAGGTTGACACAGTAGGGAGAGAGGACTAAGGAAGTAGGAGGGATGCTGGTCACATTTTCTGGTGTTTATGAGAACATCACTTGGTGGCTAACAGTTGCAGTGCCAAATTAAATTTGCAGCCAGATGAGAGCAGGCTGGTAAATACGTGTGTGAAAGATATCGTGAAAAAAACATGGACTTGCTAAGCCCACAGATGTACTCTGGAGTAAATGGAATGAGAATTTAGTTAAGATTGACATGAATCATTGACATAAAGAAAACTCTCGTTAGGAAGCCCTAGGATCATCACCAAAATACTAGCTGCTCTGCTCACAACACACAAATCAGATACTGATCCCTTACAAGAGCTGACCACATTTTAAAAATCACAAATCCAGTCTTGATGAACTACAAGAATTTTACTTGGAAAGATCATCCAGAAATTCAGTTTGTATCATTCATGTCCTTGGTCTTCCAGGACAAAAGGAATGTTTTCCTACTCAGAAATCTGAGATAAATTGCTGACTAGCACTTTCCACACATACACATCTACTCAGCACTGGGGTCTTTGAAGGGCAAACTGGGTAAAAGCGCAAACCCTCAGGTTGTCTGTTTCCCTGGGTGCCCAATGCCTACATTTTTAACAAGAAAGTCCTGCTTCTGTGCAGATCTGAAGTGCTGGCTCTTAGCAGCTTGTCTCCCTCAGAGCTTCATCAGATCCATCAAGGTGGATAATATCCTTCTTTCTAAATGTCCTCAGTGGCTTTGAGGACACTCATCAAAGATGCAGGAATAAAGGCTGCAGCCAGGCTCATTTCAACCCCCACTACAGGTAGTTCACCCATCGTGAGAAGCGGAATAGCAGTCCTGAAAGCACGCTGCAACCTTGACAGATTCAACCCCAGCCAACTTCTGCCAAAGTTTTGGTGCTGATTTCTTTGCTGGCACCCAGGAGAGATTTATTTTCCAGACATCCTAATGCTGGGAATTAATCAGAATGTAGAGATGCTGCCTACTTCAAGGTCTTAGTAACCAGATAATTTCTGTTAGGAAAGGTGGGGTGCCTGCAGGACAACCCCCACCAAAAATAAAACCTCACCCAAGGGAGTTAGCTTAGTGATACTGTAGGATCCCAGCTTACCTTTCCCCAAAACAAACTCTATACTTTGTATGAAGGAAAAGATGGTGCATGTCCTTAAACTCCACCTTCCTTGGGGACAAAGGTGTGTTTCTCACTCATATTAGCTAGCAGAAATTAGTTCACTTGCACTGAAACCTAGGCAGGTAACAGGGTTCTCTGCAATTTTAACGAAAGTGGAGTGTTGGTTTACCAAGAAGCCTAAGTGGCAGAGATGCAGTCACAGCTGTATGGTTGCAAGCCCCCTGCTCAGGTCAGAGCTGTCTGCCACTGATTTAGTGGGTTGAACTAAATTCAGTAGGCTCCAGGTTTTAATTAACTTGCTAGTTTTTATTAGCAACATTTACTTCCTTATCTTCATTTCTTGTTTTTTTGGCCTACTTTTAGATAATCTGCATTTGTTTAAAAAAAACAAGAAACCACACACTATTTTTCTGGCTGAAGACAGGGCCTTTCAGGGCAAACCCATTCCAGCAATGGTTAAAGGAGAAAATCCAGTTCTTATGAACTGTCCTGGCTCCTGCAGCAATATGGGGTTATTTATTATTATTATTCATTATGAATAAACAGAGGTTATTTAGCTTTATAACCAAAAGTGGAGCTCAGCTGTGGCTTTCAGTAACTGTCATTATTAAGTTACTAGGATGACAGACAGATTTCAAACGGTCAGCTCTGTTTCTCACTGAAATCTAGATCAGTTAGTCAGCTTGTTAGTGACAGTCATTCCTAAGCAAACAAACAAACCTCAAAAAAAGCAGAAAGCCCACACACATTTTTTGCATGAAACCCTATATTTAAATCTAAATGGGTGGTTGGCTGTAGCTTCTGTTCTTTCTCTATTGTTCTCCTTTTCGGTGTTTGTTTCCATCTATCATGTGCTGTCCCATTTATTAAAGTTCTTTTCTTATGAAAATATTTTCTAATCACAGAATATCTCCTTCTACCTTAGCAAGTTAAACAAAAGCCACTCACAATACTTCAGGTAGCATAATGGCAATGGTTCTCATAAACCTCTCCCTTTTCGTTTTGGTCACAGTTCTGCTTCAGGGCATCTGAAATACCATTTCAATACTTCTAAAGGTAAATAGAGTTCTGTCAATAAACTGAAAATTGCTGACCTTGTCTTGTTCATCAATTTAGGCATTGAAAAAATTCTGCCTCCTGGGATTAGTGGTACTTTTTCATCTGAAGTGAAAAATGCTAAGCCTAACATATTTAATGACAGGCCCGGGAGGGCTAATGAAAGAATATAGGTGGCATTTCACCTTGACTTGCAGCTGCCCTATAACATTGCCTAAGGGTCCAGCTAAGTGTTAGCTCCATCTGAGAAGTACAAGGCAGGAGTAAAGACCTATAGAGAATTTTTACAGGATATCCTCGTTTGCCCTGGTTGTTGCCCTGGTTGCCCTTTTTTTGGTGTGTGAAATCTGTAACCAATGAAGCCTCAAAGATTTTGTCTTCATCAGTTACAAAAGCTCTGGAAACACTGAAAAACTGAGCAAGAAAGAAATGAACAGTCAAAGACTAAATGGTCTTCCAGCATATGCCTGTCCCCTACCAACATTTCAGATTTTGCTTTCTTTATTGATAGCTTCATTTTTATAAGCTAAACAGTGATGATTAGTCTAGACTGCTAATTAGAAACTATCCTTTTACACAGAGGCTTGGATTAAAAGCTTTTGTGATTTCCTGGACTCTGGTTTGTGTGAATGTCAATTTGATCCTTTTAGTGTGTTTATGCTAAGTATCAATAGGCTCCTGGGATTCATGGAAGTACAGTGCTGAACCTCTCAGACGCTAAGCAACAGCTGGGGTGCTGCTTCCGTTTGAAAGGCTTTCTTCTCTCCTCACTAATGGAGGATCAAAAGCCATCCCTTCAATTAAAAACTAAAGAAAGAATCCCATTCTCTGGCATTTTATGTCTAATTAAGGATTTTACTGGGAAATGTACAGCAGTGCTCACTGATTAATTTATCAAACACAAAAATCCCCCTTTTCTCCACCAGTCCAATTAACCAGGCATTTTATATGGCTGGGAGATTGAAACACTGCTACTGCACGGAAACCAGAGACTCTTTGCATTTGAAATTGCATGGTAAAGAGACTGGAAAATTTCTCATCTAATATCGTGCATATTTAGGGCCTGATCCTGTGAATTATTGAAAATCCTGCTAAAAAATGTATGGTCTACTGAAGGTCCGTTCTGGTATGATATTCAATACCCTGAACACAGAGAAGCATCAGGGAAAATAAGAGGATGTTGAATGCCTTCGAAAATAGAGCATTTACTGTATAAAATGCCCAAAGGGAAGCATAGTTGCTGCTTAGAAGATCTCAAGCACTGTAGAGTATAATTCACATGTAAGCTGCTGCATTCTTACCTTGTGCTGAGATCTTTCCACATTTCACAAGCTGGGATTGATCTCTTCTTCCACAAGCCACCTGTCAGAAGCAATGTGGGAATATATTAGCAATCATTTGTCATTCCCTTCTAACACAGGGATCATGAATCGTACTCCTGTTTGTTGGCTCATGTCCCTTGACTATACATCAGTCGGGATTATTATCATCTCACTTTTCCTCTGCTGAGAGCAGGTGTGTTAGCCACAGCACCCAGACCATTTCCCCTGTTGCATGACTGTCTCCCAGAAGTGCACTAAGAAACGTAAGTAATATGTTTCATATGTGCTTTATTTGCATATCCTCCCTTTCAGGGTGGTGTTTGGTGCAATGCTTTGTTTTGTGGTATATTCCTGGGGTTTTGGGTTTGTGGTTGGTGTGGTGGGGTTTTTTTCCCATTTAGTTCTGATATTTGATGGTTTTGTTGTTGTTGTTGCTGGCTAGTTTTATTTATTTTGAAGAAATATGTTGGCGCACTTTTGTTGTGGAAGGCAAGTT
>JAVJGI010000040.1:1380223-1394960 GCA_035590275.1 Ibycter americanus
ACTGTTCAAGGCCAGGCTGGATGGGGCTCTGAGCAACCTGATGTACTTGAAGGTGCCCCTGCTCATTGGAGGGGGTTACACTGGATAACCTTTAAAGGTCCCTTCCAACCCAAACTATTCTATGGTTCTGTGGTGCCATCAGTGCCTAGAAGGCTCACTGACAGGACCTCAGGGATGTGGGTACCGCTTAACTGTAATAGAGAATCATGTGTGTAATTCCTGTCATTACGGACAGAAAGGCTACATGTCTACTGACAAAGCAAAGGCCTGTTTTTTGTCTGAGAGAAGAGATAGCATGGCACAGCTCACATCTGTCTGGATAAAATATCTTCCTCTTCTCCTCTCAAACAGGGTGACTTTATCCATACCAAGTAACGGGAAGAGTCCCTGACTGATGCTATTCCCAAAATGAGCCAGGAAAAAGTTCTAGCTGGCACAAGAATAGTATGACATTAAAAAGTGTGGATGAGCCTGGACAAGCTTTGTTTCCATGTCTTAGCCTTGTATAGTCTATAGCATAGACAAAACTGAAAGAACCAATACTGTAAACCTGTCATAATGAAGCCAGGCGACCTCTTTTCAGTGTAGTGCTTTTCTTTCAGAACCTTTTTGGTGACTGTACCTTGACAGAATATTATTAATTATTTATTTATTTTAGGTGATAAATTTGTCACTTTTTTTAGATTCTTATCTTTGAGACCTTTGTCTGAACCAGGGCATGCAAAATGAATGGCCTCTGCTGAGAATAGTAGCTCCACAATCTGGAGCTGGAACACTTTGATCCTAGATCCTTTACCTTTTCTTCTATTCCAATCCAGTTGACAAAATCAGTCTAAACCATTTCTGTGCTTAAAGCTGCTCAGATGCTTGCTGGATCAGTATGAGACTCATATTCTTTGACAACAGGGAATGTCAGACTAGTGTGACATGTGTTTCCTTTTAGGTAAAGCTGGCAGTATCTAGTGGTTTGGTGATTGTAGCAGTTTCTGATTCGTTTGGCAGATGGCTTCGATATGCGGGAGCTCAGTCCTTTGCTTTGAAATACATAATCCTGGGCTAATTTTATGATGCAGAGAGACACTGTGGGACACAAAATTATATACCTTTTATCACAAGTAGCATTACACATTTGGTGATATGGTGCCAATTATGCATTTTCAGGATGTCTTAAAAAATCAGTATGTGACCAAGTTTTAATTTGAAGGGAAAAATTAAAGATAAATCATTACTCTTTTTCTTTCAGATCTGTTTCTATGTTGAATGTTCCATACCTCTTGAGTAATGAGACTTCTACGCATATATCATAATTTTCTTCTGAGCTTCACCGTCTAATTTCATTGCTCATTAAGATTACTTATACAGAGCAGTGCTTTTTTTGTAATTGGGGATCATCTTTAGTTAGCCTTTAGGCCACTCTTATCAGTGGGTATCTTAAAGGTAGTATATTTTCTTATGCTTTTCACTATTCTAATATCTACATGGTTTGCAGATAATTTCTCTTGTCAGATCTTCACCATCTATTTTCAGGAATCAAATGTTGCCATTCTGTTGTCTTCTAAGGTGGAAAAGCAGGCACAAATTCTGCAAAGTAGATTTAAGATTTGGCTTTCTGTACATACAGTCTTTAATGCATACACTTTCCAGCATCTTTAATAGTGTGTTAAAACAGCAAAAAAAGTTTTACAGGGAAGAGAAATTGTTGGTTTGTGCTGCTGAATAATTCTTCAGCTCTTAACTTAAAATGAAGATGTAGATATGGAAATGAAAGAGAGAAGAAAACAATGTAGGAGATACAGAAATTCGGTCGTGACTAGGAACTACAAGACAATTATTGCACTGTAATTTGGAAAATAGAGTAGGATTGTTCTATACAATGCTTATTTCTAGTCTGACAAGGAAAATGCACAATTGCTTTTATCACAAAGTTGTGAGGTACATGTGAATCACTTGTAATAGGATTGCCTAAGTAAGGAAATTGTATTTGTTTAATGCTTATGAACTTAACAAGAGCCATAATTAAAAGTCAGGAGGAAGAGTGCCAGTGAGGTGTTTATTAGGGAAATGGTGGAAGTGAAAGGTCTTTGAATTTTTTCAAGCAGGATGGTTAGTTCCATCTTTCATAGTAGATGCCTAGAAGAAGTTCATAACAGTACAAATCAGATAGTAGCTGCTTTTATTTGGCTTTTAGTTGTGTTATTTACTTGTGTTATAACAACATTTAGAGTCATAGGCAGAACCCCACTAAGGCAGATACTCTCATTCAGGGAGTGGATGTTCCTACTCTGAATAGCGCGTTGTCTGCTGAGACAAAATGAACTTGAAGGACCAACGCAGAGGCTGTGGAATAGTTCCCATGTTGCAGCAGGGAGCTGAGGCCCACAATCATTAAATAATATCCTAAAAACCAGACAAGAATTCTGGGAAAGCATCTGGGAATTAAACCAAGGTCAGAGGAGCTCAAGTGCAGTTTTTACCCTGTCTCTACTGTATGCCTGTCTCCAGGTACACTTGGGCTCAAAATGGGATGGCTCCTTCCAAAGTTCAGCTCTGATACATAAGGTGGGCAATGTATAGCACTAATCAACTCAGTAAAAATACGGTTTGGCTCCCTTCCCAGCAACTGTAAGGAGAAATTCACTTATAAATTAGTTGACTTATAGAAATCTACACAACTACTTGAAAGTTAGATAACTTGAAAAAAAGTAAAGTACAACTACAAGGAGAAACTAACAAAAAATATCTGTTGGTGGTTTTGGTAGTAGACCCCAAAAGAAGGCTTCCAGTATGAAATGTGGAAAAAAAGCAAGTACCTGACTGTCATATATTGCCGCCACCTAATATATTGCAAGTAGGACATCCAGGAATACAGATGCAACTGGTGATGGATTTTGCTAGCAACGATAAATATGGCAAGATAATGCTAAAAATGTTGGAGGAAAAATAATGCTTACAAGAAAAGACACATTTGTAATGTTTGTGCCCCAAAGTAAGAATATATAGGGAAAGTACTTGCCAGTTAGATATAAGCATTTATCTTTCATAATATTTTATTTTAGTACCTCTTTGTGAGTAAATAATCTTATTGTGACAGAATGAGAAATATTCATCCACTCCTAAATCCAATAAAATAATATTCGATTTTCTCCCAGCCATTTATAGGGAAAGTTGTTAAAATTTAGTGCAAGCTTTGTGTAAGTGAGGACTTGAGAATTCATCTTATTTCAGAGACAAATTCATTTAGTAACATGTTCGTTTGGGCTTTCATCCTCTAACCAGATACTTTGCTCCTCTACATATGAAATATATCAAAATAATTGGATTTTTCCATGCATTGTGTGGGAGCATGGTACAAACACTCTGAATTCTGTACCACGTTGTCACCCTCAACTTTTGCTTTAGGACAGATTTAGGTATGTGCACGGGTATTAAAGGACCTGAAGTAAGTCAGAGCTCTGAGATGGACTGAGAGCACACCACAAACACTGAACAAGCTCTCCATCATCACAGATGTGCTTATGAAAACACAAGAAAGAAGTAGCTTTGAAAGTGTAATTTTAAAATGAGCTTTCAAGACAAAGATCTGTTGAGTAAAATACAATAGAAATAAAAGGATTTGCAGTCAGATTCCCCCCTTGTTAAGTGGTGCTTAGGGACATGGTTTAGTGGTGGACTTGGCAGTCCTGGGGTAGCAGTTGGACTTGATGATCTTAAAGATCTTTTCTAACCTAAATGATTCTGTGATTCTAATATTCTTCAAAGGGTCTTTTCAGGTCTGGTTCTTTCTTACAGTGTTGGGCTCAGTCCAGTGATTTTCAGTACTTTCTGGGCTGTAACACCATATGAGTAGGATGCATTTGGTCCCTGGAAAAGTCTCTTTTTACTTGTTTTCTAGAGGTTTATCAGTCTCTGTCTTTGCTACAGGTTTGCTGCTGCCCTGCTCCTGCTCAACACTCCAGCTGCTTCACTCAGGTTGGTCTCAGGAAGGGCACAAATTCCCCTGAACCCAGAGCGTACCACATCATGCAAGGAATATCTGTCAGTTAAGGCAGAAGAGCAGCTTTCCTTCCTGCACCCTTTTCAGCAGAACAGAACATGTACTAAAACAGAGCAGACTGCAAGCAAAGACATTAAATAGTTGAACAATCTATCACCATATTCTTCCTTTATACTGTCTCCCTCATCAGATCTGTTTGAATTCCCTGCTACTGTTTCTTATATTCATAGAATCATAGAACCATATTCATTTCTTTGGTTTGCTGAAAATAAGATTTTGAATTCTGAGCTCAGACTTTATTTTCTTGAGAGTCTGAACAACTTCTCACATAATGGACCCCAATTTTCTTTTACCCCCTTGGCCACTACTAGAACACAGTATATAAATCATCATGTTAATATGCCTGGGCGGAATACATTTGTTCCTTTAATAGTCCTTCCTTCTTATTCCTGCTTTGTGTTTCAGAGAGGTGCTCAGTGATAGTTTAAAGCAGATTGTGTTGCATGTATGCTAAGAGTGCTAAGAGAGGGGAGATAAAAGAATTCTTGTTGAAAAAGTGGCCACTGTACTCATGGGTCAATGTGCAATATTCATTTGCTGTAATTTCAATTTCCAGTAAGCTATCCAATACATCTCTGTTTCAGTGCCTATTATATCTGTGTCATCATCTACCCTCAAACTAATAAGAGTAATTTCATTAGTCTGGACATTCAAAAAAGCAAAACTTTTGTCTGAAATTAATAACTCCCACAGATTAATCAAAGGTAATTATATTACAAGAAGTTATGTCTTCTTGTATCCTGAGTCATAAAATGAAATTCTCATTAAAATTGTATTACATTCATTACCCATGTATATCCACATTCCCAGAGATATACATTATATAAGAATCTCCATTTCAATATTGCTTGCAAAACTCATTTTGATTCAGGCCAGGGTTTCAGCACAAGAATGTTCAGTCTGAGGAAACCATGCAATTCCTAAGCATGTAACTTAGGTTGTTTTCTGTGAATAAAAAATGCTGCATTCAGCTTAGCAAAGGCCATAATGTCCACTTTGTCCACTTGTAAACTCCAACTGTTTTCTGACTACAGCTATCAACTGCTCTTTCAGGAGGATAATTAAGTTGCCATTGCACCTCTCCTCTTTAGAGGATAACCTAAAGTCACTGAATTTTGTGTTACATGGTGGTTTTTGTGCTCTGAGGCAGCACGACAAGTTGGGCAAAACCCTAGCTTAAAACTCATGCGATGTGTGCTCTTTTGCATTTGGTTTGAATGCGCTTCCATTCTGCCCTCTAACTTTTATCATTCCTTTCTATTGAGCTTTGAGCAGCAACTTGCTCCTTCCATGAATCTATATAATGCCTAGCACAATGCAGCCCTGACCTTGGTTGGGACACTGCAGTACTGTGAACAAGAAAAATATTAATTAACTGCTATGTCCCAGCCAACACGTTTGCCCTTCAAAGGTGCATGAGCATTTTGCTCTTCCTATTGGTTGCAATAAGGACTGCCAACTATGTACTTTTGTGGTGAAAACTGCTAAAGATATATAGCGTTAGCTTTTTCCAAGGCAAGATAACTATTAGCAAGGTTGCTCTGAGTAAGAGGCAAGGTTGTCTAATCCTTTTTTGAGGCCAATAATATATTAATTACTTGGACAAAGAAAGAAATCTCAAGGAGGGGTATTACTCTTTTAACTTTGCTCACAATCATCAAGTCACTTAATGATGTGCTTTTCTATCTTATCTCAGAAAATTCCATAGCTGCTGCTTTCTTTTGACTCACTTGTGCTCCTGCAAATTGCCCCTGAAGTCCATTTTGCTATTCAAAATCCCATGATAAAGGCTACAGTCCGTGGGAGTTGCGTGAATGAGAATGGTATAGAAATAATTACTAAAAATGAAGCTGGGGTTTGGAAACCTCATCTGCTTCTTAAAATCACCCTATTCTTTGCTTGAGGAGTCCTGTTGTCACACAGCACTGCTGCCTTTCCACCACCAGCTCCAGTATGAAGTAAATCAAAGAATCAAATTGTCGTGTCTGTTTGCTAATCTGAAAAATACCAAATTTAAAATAGGCAAAAATCCAAAAGGCAAAGCAGTGTTTTTGAAAACACCAGAATCTGCTGTCAAGTGGAACCTGTAATGCTTTATGGAAAATGAAGCTGTTCTTTACACCTCCACTTACTCCTTTTGACCAGGTTCACTGCTTGGATCGTAACTGGACACACTCTCCATTCTTCATGAGGGGCAGCTCTGGCTCTGGAGCTCTAGTTTTGGTGCATTAGATGAGACAGTTTACTTCAGAGTCCTGGGCCTAGGGTTTACCAGGGCAAAGGAGCAGTCAGAAATGCTCCTTACACACTAAAGCAAGTGTGATTGAAAATGTTTTACCAGCCCAGAGGTAGGTCATGGATACCAAGGTATTGAAACAACCCAAAACCAAACAATAAGAAGCCAATCTGTCCCTCTGATACCAAAAGTTCGGCAGCTGTTTTCTTGTAATGATTTTTCAAGGGTTTTACTTACAGATGCAGGAAAACATGTAAGCAGAGCTAAGTCAGAGCTAGGAGGTGGAGAATGGAAGATGAGGCCATGTTGGGTGCCTGACTGCACCATGGCTGTGCCAGCGATAGTACTTGCACTTACAAAATAAGGTAGCAGAAGTACTGCTGGTGGGGTGTAGTTAAAGGTAATTGTCTGTATGCTTCTAATTTGGACAAGATGTGACCCATTTCTCTGAAATGCAATGAGGGAATACAGTCATGCTGTCCAGTTACCACCATGCCAGGATGCAGGGTCTTACACATAGATGAAAGAAAACAAGAAATAAAGCACATTTACCATAACACTCATTCCTTTCTTGGCAGGTTACTGCATGGAGTAACTTTTAGGGAAGAGGGATCTATGAATGACAGCTGCTTCTGTGTTCCCAGGCATAATATGGTCAATGGGATCCTGTTGTCATAGGGATCTTCAAATGCAGTAGAAACATTTCATTTAACTACTCGGCACAGTACAGGACACTTGCAAAAACCTTCTTGAGAAGAGCACAGGGTAGGAACAATCTTGTAAGGAGCTCCTGAGCAGCAGAAGTAGCAGCAGATCCGTGACCAGCCTGTCACCTGTAATATACAGTGCAGGGAAACTTTCTAGGATGCATCCTCATGATGACAGGCTCTGAGTGTATGAAATACCCAAACCTGCAACGTGCAGCTAGGGCTGCAAAGGCAGAAAGCGTGTCAGTAGCAGCAGGTGTGAGGACATGATTCAGTCATGTGAACAAGAGTATATTGCTGTACTGGCCACCCAGGTTGTGAGTTATACAAGACTTGTGCTAGGGGCACGGTTTTGCTCTTCTGTTACAGCATGAGACATGCTGATGATGTGTCTGGTTACACCTCTCTCACTTACACCCTCCTTCTTTGTGCTGACCTTGAGATGCTTTCTCGCAACACCTCGTGTGTTGGAACACATCCCAGGCAAATTCTCCAGAATCTGGCAAAACTAGCTCATGCAAATTATAACTTGATGTCAACTGGGTTTATTTTTATTCATAGGGAAGCTCGGGGAAGGTGTTGTCAAAAGAGGTGTGGACAGAAGGATCATTTATACAGATCTGAAAAATTCAAAGTGTGATAGAACTACATAAAAAGGGAAATGACAAAACTGGGCAGAAGTCGGTATTGTTCCCAGCAGCTCCATGTGAAACACTAGATGGCAACAGCAACAAATCAAGGGATAATGAAACGAGCATCTTTCTCCTTTATAAAGTGGCTCCAGTGTATCAGGACTTTGTGGGAACTACCGTTGTTACACTTCTCATTTGTTCCCCCAAACGTTACAGAACATCAAGAAAGTTTGTTGTTCGTTCGGTTTTTAAATTCTTTAGCTCACTTCTACCAGTTGATAACAAATTAATCCTATTTAATAGAGTAATTTCAGCTGTGTAATAGAAGCTGAAACTTGCCTGAATTCATGTGTTGTTAAAACTACATGTGCTTTAAGATACATATTTTGACCCATTCTGATCTACTCTAAATTTATTTAATATTTGTATTTAACCAAAGCAATAAAATATCTTACAACTTTCCTTTAAAGAAGGGTAGCATTTCTACTGAGGCAGGCTGATTTTTTATGATATACCCCAAGACCCACAGATCAACTTTTAGTGAGCGTGGCCCTGATGTGGCCCAGTTCAGTTTTCAGCCACAAGACCATTTCACACTAAAGCAAATGATAACTGTCTGACGTATCTGAGTCTGTAATCTTTTACTTCTTTTCCCTAGCTTACACCTAGAATACATTTCTGAAAATTGCTTAAACCATTTTTTAAAGCTTATAAACCCCTGACTTTTTTTTCTAATTTAGTTTGGCAGTGCTTGTTCTTCTAAGGAAACATTTGCATGATAGTACCAAAGAACTGAGTAAAGTTTGTAATTAAGAAAGGATTCTTCCAGCAATTTTATGTGCTAGATGAAATAATTTTCCAGTAATAAAAGCTTTATTTGCTATCTGTAGCATGATTTAATCATAAGTTGCTAAAAGGATGCTGTGATCCAGACAGCCTTATGTTCACTCTCAAGTATCTAGTCTGTAACACTAAGAAATTTTCAGGCTTTGTAACCTTATAAATAAATGCATGTTATTACATATGAATTAGTTATTGTTGAGTCTTTTTATAGCCTAATCATCAGTTTGGCATATACACTCCTTTCATTTCCTTGGATCACAGGCACATATAATTTTTTCTAAAACTCATTTTATTTCCAGAAACTTTGCCTTGTTGACAATTCCATGCTTCTGCCTAAATCAGAATAATTTTCTCTGATAGAGTATTATGATAATTATTAGCAGTACCAGTAGTTGTTAACTGCAACAATAATTATTAGTTTCTCACTTAATTGCCAGGAAATGAGAAATCTCTAGAATGAGCAATTTACCCAAACACAACTTTGGATTAGTGGCAGAATACATTCAAGAATGAAGCCATTAAAAAAAGATGTTTCTCTACTGTTTCCTATGCTAGGTTAAAAGTATGGGTTTGTATCCTCCCATCTGAAATAATTTAGGCATTTTATAAATCAAGTATTGTCCTTATCCTGATTTTTATCACCTTTTATATGTTGAAATAATTTATTATGTTAACCAAAAATGTATTTGTCAGTTTTTCCTGATATTTTTTAAAACTCTGACGTGTAATTGATGCACTTGAGAGTAGTACAGTGCACACTACAGTAGTACACCACGTCCACCTATCTTCTACTTAGCTGAGACTGATTCCTTACCACAAGTGTCTCCAGTAGCACATTAAATGATCTGACCACCTCCTGACATTCATAGGTTGTTCTTTCATGCTCTCCCCAGCAGTGTGTGAAATGCTTCATTTGAGACACCCTTCTTCATTGGTTTCAATGTGAGTGTTTCTTTGTGTTTATGTTAGTGAAGGCATGGACACTGCAGCTCTGACAAAAGCTAGTGAGGTTTGTGGTTGTCGTCCCTCAAGATCATTGTCTCTAGGCAGTCATTCAGGCATCAAGCTAATCCCATGTAACTTTCTGAGTACTGCTGGGCTGTCTTTGGTACTGTGCCCAGTTGTGAGCCCACAAACAGTTGTGCTCATCCTGCCTGGTGCAGTTGAATATGAGCTTGACCAAGTACCCCCAGTCACGTGTCCACCCTGACAAGTCAGTTGGCATCCTTTGTGGTATTAGCCAACATGCTGGCAAATGTCAACAACGGTGGGTCTGGGCATGAGCCTGAGCCCTGTGTCAGCATTGCGGTGCAGAATAAATCCTCCAAAATCAGTGCTCAACACCCAGAAGTGATTTGGTTTGGTAAGGTATTTGTGTAGAGAGAGGAGAGTAGCCTTGATCTTGTCAGCGGGGAAAGGGTCAAACTGATAAAGTTCTCACAGTATCACCCATCCAGGCCTCAGTGGCACAGGCCGTCTTGAACACTGCCATTTGTAAGACTGTAGATGATTTGTTGCCTGCCCTTCTCATAGTCATCAGTATCAATTTCATCTCATGTTGGTTGGGGTCATCTGTTTCTATCCTATGCCTGGGTGGTGGCTCTGGCTATCACACAAGTGTTAAGTGTCTGTTCCTTGGGACCTGAATTATCCCTAGGCCATTTATTTTCCATTTTAATTTTTAATAAAAGATAGTTTTCTGCCATGCTCCATGACAGTAATGCTCTTGCTTGATTTTAATTTGTTACTTTTTTGTTGTTACTTTTTACCTTTGTTCCAATAATGAGGTTATTTAAAATATTTTTCTTCTATTATGTCTGGTTAATTTGTATACATAACATCTTCATGTTTAGTGACACTAATTAGGCCATAACTGACCTAAGAAATTACTAGGAAAAAAATTCTAGACAGATGTTTCTTTCTTCTGTTTCAGGGGCTAATATACTCTGATGAGGCTGAGGTATGGAAGATGGGAACAATTTGAAAACTTTGCAACAGTTTGCCTTAACCAAGATCTTTCCATGACTCCTGCTAAATCATTGTGATTGCATCAGGGCTGAATTCAGTCCTTTATGTGGAATTGAGGACATTTTGCGTCATGGAAAACAAAATGCAAGAGTTTATGAAGTAATTTACTTCAGGAAAAAAGGTGTGAAGTTCATCGTGATGATGATTTCCTCTGCTTATACAGCTGCTTGTTGCAAATACCCATGCAATTAAAGAATTTTGCCCAGTGGTTGTCATGTGTTTCAGCACATACAATCTGTACAGCAGTGTAAGCTTCAGAGCACCCAGCCCTCAGTCCTGCTTAATGGGGTTGACTAGCTACGTTCCTCCAGTTAGCTGCATCTGATTAGTCTTGATGTCCAAGGACCCAAGTCAGAACCTGAGGTGTCACAGTGTGGGGTGAATCAGGCTGCTTCCAGGTCTACACCATTGACTCATTAACAAAGTGACAGATTATGTAGGATCTTCCACATGGCAGCAGCAAACTGAAGAAATGAAGTGGGAAGAAACAATGTGGCATGGTATCCTTTTCCATAGGTACAGTTTCGATTAAGTCAGTGGCACAACTCATGTGACTAAAGAACAGCAAGGAAAAGATTAATAGAAGCAAGATCTAGACCACAGGCTATTATAATGGCTCCAGTCATCCAATTAAGAAATTCACCTCTTGAAGTGGATTTGGTTTTATATGCCAGCCACATGGTTTTATGATTGAAACACCCACAGTGCATAAAACCCTTGTGAGAGGCATGTGGATGCACAGCTGTTTTGGAAATGACTGTAAATAAATAGGTGTCTTAATTCTTTCTACCTGTAAATTTGCAAAGAGGTCAGAGCTGCAGTGACAATTTATGGGACAACAAGGAAAATACTTTAAATTAATGAGTGGGAGTCCATTTTCTTAAACTGTAGAGGTAAAAGTCATAGAAACTTAGCAGTCAATATATTCTTTCACTGTGCTGAGTAAACAGTAAAAACAAAATGTAATTTGCTCACAGGCTATTTCATTGTAGAAAAAATTGTGGAAAGGGTATATTTTTATTAACTTATAAATATATGTGCATATATAGGACAATTTAAAGACTGGATTTCAAATACTGATGAATGTGCAAATGTCATGTATATATTACAATAAAATGAATACACTTTGGAGAGGATGAAAAGTTAACTTACGCATTTCCAACAGTTTCAGTCCAACTTTTAATATAAATACAGCACAAATGAGAAAAGACGTGAGATAGCTGTCGGTGCTGAGGATGTCAAGGTGCAAATGTTAGAGGTATCATCTTTAAGGAGAGAAGAGTCTTTCACCCAGACCCAGATTTATGATCTGTGCTGACACTTCTGCAAAGTCCTGGAGATAAGAGGCAGTTAGAAGTGCTGGTTTCTAGATGTTACTGGAAAGCAATGTCCTTTCAACTTATCTCCATTTCATATGGCTATTGATGATCCATGGAAAGTTTTTAGAAAGCTCTGTAGTATCCTGAGCCATCCGTATTCCTTGTCTCCTGAAAGTCATGTGCACCACCTAAGGCTTTGACAAGCTAATGATGAACATTAAGCTCTGTCCACAACATTGCTGCATAGATGTTTCTCTGTGGGGTATGGGGATAAGTATGGTCTAGTGCATGGACTGAACAAGTAAGACATGGGGCTTTCCTTGAGCAAGATAAAGTCTAACAGCAAAGAAAGTGGTTCTGACTCATCTAGTGCAGTTGACCGAAAGACTGAAAGGGGTCATCAGTATTGGTGGGTAGTTCCTTGTTAGCAGTGCTATAGCTGCCAACTACCTTCTCCAGCTGTACTATGGTGCACAAAACTCTTGTGCCTCCGCTAGCGGACTCCTTGTATGAAATCCCAGAGCTACTGAATTCTGAATTTCAGCTCTAAGTGTAGGACTGTGAAGGTGGCAGGAGGGTCAAATCTTTTGATGCAAAGTATTGTAGCATGTGACTTTCAGGGCTCTGCCAGCCACAGGAATATTCAGCATCCAGGTGAAATATATTAGAAACACAACACACCACCTGGAAAACTCAGACCCCTAATGGGAGAAGGAGAAAGCATTGCTGTCCACTTTCCTCACTCAGTGACTCAATAGCTGTGGCAATCATCCAACTAAAGGGAGATCTGACTCTGCCTGAAAGGGTTTGGAGCCAGATTGTCCATTACTCCAGGTAGTCAGCTATACAGGTCAACTAAATTGTATGTACAACACAAAACAGGGTGAATCTAGGCCAGGGCTGAATAGAAGATCATAGATCAGAACTTGAAAGAAGAATGACATTGCTATAGAGGGATAAATGTTATTGCCTTCCTTCCTACCTGCTGCTGAAACATCTTAACTTTTTTTACCTGAGTGCATGATCTAAGTATAGTGAACCTAGACATCCTTTCTTTTCTTCTATTTTCAAAACCACTGTCCCAGTTTCCACCCCCCATAAATATGAATAACTTGGTTAGGAAAGATGGCAAGGATGAGGAGAGAAGCTTATTATCCTCTTCTCCACCAGCGATTTTTGATACCAGCTGCCACTGTGACATTGACACAGTGGGATCAAATATGATGAACCACAAGGTGCCACTTTAGCTGTCACTTCAAATTCCTGGAGTCTTCATACATTTAGTCATGTTTATTTATAAGATAAATTTCCTGTTTCTATATTGGCACTGATTTTAAACTGCCTGCAACTAAGTATTGCCTGTCAGAATGCGTCTCTCTTTTCCTAAGTATGTATCATGGTAAATATAATATTCATAACCGAGAAAATGATTCCTTCCACTCTATGGAACCAAACATCTATTGTAGTCTCATTTACTCTCCAGCCCAATCAACAGCCCCATCTTTCTTCCTTTTTCCACGTAGCAGATATTCCTTCATGCTGCTGTGAGTTACTTTTCAGACTTCCTTGAGTGATTTTCAAATCACCTGACCATCTGTTTCAAATTTAAGCATCCCAAGATGCAGTCAATCTAAATAGGTAAGGTATGTTATAAATTATGTTCAGAGCTACCCTTTAAATTATCTGGGGTTTTTTGGTTGATATTGCCTATTCCATGTGTAGGGCTAGAATTGACTTTAAAACCTGTAACCGCTTTATTATCTGGAAGAAAAAACTCAGTGTTGAAATAATGTAGATGACGGCAACAAAAAAATCAATGCCTGAAGTAGATTCACAGACAGAGTAAGTTCAGAGGAATCAATTGTAGTTCCTTACTCAGAATAGGTGAGATTCGTAACTGTGATATTCCATCTCAAGCTGTGTGACACGGGGGTGATAAACAGCAAACCATTTCTATGTTCCATAAGCAGTAGATCAGTTCAAAAGAAGCAATAAACCTTAACCTGGTGTTTGTGAGCAGGTTAGCTTCTGTTACACGTTATATATGAATTAGGATCTCTGTGAACCTAGATCTTATGTCCCTTCCAGAACTTCCTGCCTAGGACACTGAGGTCTTCAGTGGTCAGAAGTCATTGTTTTCTAATTCATACTGAGTTTTTCACACAAAGTATGTAAGTTCAGCTTGGTTTTAAACAAACAAGTTTCAACAGAACAAAAGTCAAAATAGGTGTTTCTTCTGCCACAAAGTGCAATGCATGGCTTGACTGCACCACAGAAAGTAGAAGAAACAGACAGAAACATTTCACTGCAGAATAAAGTACTGTAAGAAAATTTGCGCTGCTGTCTCAACAGACCCTCTGTGAAGAGAATGAAGACACTAGTCTTCACAGCAGTTAATCTGAGGCATTGCACAAAACCTAAAATTTACTTTGTATAGCTATAAGAGAACACCAGACCTATGTGAGGCTATCGTTAAACGTCCCTTGGCTCCAGAGCAGACTTATCTAACAAGCATTCAGGCTGAAGCAACACAATTTCAAAAGCTTTTTTTTTTTTTTTTACTGTGAAGTCTGAGCTGTGCTGCATAAAACCGTTTGTGTGCAGAACTGATGAATAAGAACTGCATTTACGGATCCAGGCGGATCCAAGAAGTGCCAAGTCAGCAGAGAAAGACCTGCTGAGTGCGTTTGCTCTGTAACCACCACTAAGAAAATACAGCTGTGTGAGGTGCCAATCCAAAACAGAGATGGCTTCCTCTAAGAGTTTAAATGGTGCTTTTAAGATGAACTGAATCATAGAATGGTTTGAATTGGAAGGGACCTTTAAAGGTCATCTAGTTCCAACCCCCTCCAATGAGCAGGGGCACCTTCAAGTACATCAGGTTGCTCAGAGCCCCATCCAGCCTGGCCTTGAACAGT
>JAVJGI010000040.1:1405432-1427141 GCA_035590275.1 Ibycter americanus
TTTTTATTAAATTGGAGTTCTGACTTCTAAACTCTTTTGAGTTGGGTTCATTTCTCCTGCCAGTTTACTTTTAAACCGGCACAGCCACATCAAAGTTTTGAGCTGCCTGGATGGTTAAAGGGGTGCTATCTAACTTTCGGCACTATGCTGCGTTGTATCATGTGTTTCCTTTCAGAGCAAACAAAAGATTGTCTATCAGTAAGAATATCACATCCTCAAATGTTGTTTACTCCTGATCTAGATCAGTTTTGATGAAGTCTACATATGACTGAAATTGGGTGCCCAGGGAATCTTTTTCCTGGAGAGGTCTCTAAGATTTGTAAGCGTAGCACTGGGGTGTGCCCTGGTATGAAATGAAGTAATGAAGGCTCTGTGTTATGCTTCTTTTGAAACACAGCTCTTATGAAAAATTCAGGAGGAAATGTTTTCCTTTTGTTCACTGCCAGTTCATCTAGTTTGCAGCTGGAGAAAAAAAAAAAAAAGAGATGATTATTTTGGGGTACTTTAATGTGTGGGAGCTTTTAAGTGGATATAGATTTGTTCTGTTTGTTGTCAAGGTGCCAGAAGTTCTTGAAGCCTGATAATACTCTCTCCATGTTTTATTCAGGTTGTCATCAGTAATGAAATATAATTTAATTTTACTTTCCTATTATACTTTTTCTCATCTCACTATCAAAAAAAAAATGTGTGGAATATTTTTTTATCCCTGCTCACAAACAAGGGAGCTTTAAAAACAAATGTATGCAAAGAATTAATGTTTTTGTAGAAAGGCTTTAATTTATTATTTAGCTCTATTTCTCCAGTGATAGCAAGAATATGCTTTTTATGAACATCATAGTACTCTTAATTCTCAAAGACAATTTACACATTAAAAATAAATTGCAAAATCCTAGTAGGATTCAGCATGTTGACACATTTTAGATTAAGGATGGTAATGCTGATGACTGCTAACTTTTAAATAAGTAAGTTAGATCGAGAAAAGTGATTAGCAAGAGCTGTGTTAAAAAAAGCAGAAAAAAAATATTCCTTGAGACAGTTAGCCTTTGCTTTCCAGGATGGGATCTCAACACTTTTACTTAGTGCTATTGCTAAAAGCTTTTTTTTTTTTTTTTTTTGGGGGGGGGGGGGGGGGGGGGGCCGGGGCCGGGGGGTGCGGGGCAGGGGCAGGAGGGAGCTGAGATGGCGGGGGGGACAGCTTAAGATGGCAGGCCACAGTCTGGAGAGAGACTGCAAATACATTTTCCTAGAGATCCACAAGGTCTGGATATTTGTTGCTGCCCTCATTCCTGTGAGATAATTAGTGTCTCATTGTCTCATCTGCTATTGTTTGTAGTCTTTAATGTAGTGTCTGTGTCAACTCAATGCTCAGCTGTGAAGCCAGCTGGCTGGCAAAAGAGAAATTGTTGCACTGGTTCCTTCTGGTCAGAACTGGTAAAATTACAAACAGGATTTCCTTAAACTGATGTCCTACTCATCAGGAGCATTGATCCCCTTCAGGTACTTCATCTCTAGCCCCACTGTGGAAAATCATTGGTTTCTCCCTTCTCCCCATCCCAACGTGTCATCAATTGGACTCATTTTGTGCTCTGACTACTCCTGCATCATCATCTCCTGCAGCCCTGACACCCATTTCCTAACAAAATTCTTCATCCTTTGCAATCACCTGCATTCATTTCCCTTTAATCTTCCTCATCATGATCCCATAACTCCTCTTCCTGCTCCCAGAATTGCACTTTCTTGAAACAGATCTTAAAGAGAACCAGCCCTTTAGCTATCAGGTACATTTTCTGTCCTTTTGCAGATTTTTATTTAAATCCTATTTCTTCTGCATTCCTTCATTAGGTTGCTGTCAAACCTCTGTGCATTTTGCCTCAGGATAATAGACTACATATGCATAATACATAGTTTGGATGTCAATAGATTTTATTACAGTTTAGGATAGTGGTTCTGCTTAATTTCATGCTATCCACAAACTAGATAGTAAATTGTTTGCTCTGACAGGAAGGTGATACTACAGGCTAAATTTTACCGAGTTACATCCAAGTGTCTTTCTACCAGAGTCAGAATTTGGCCTGTAAAGCATTTGGGAGTGAAACAGAAGTTCTGGTCTCCTTATCAGACCCGACATACCATTCTGTTACATTACAGATGCACCTCCCTGATATAAAGAAAATTAAAAATCCCCAATTCATGGTGAATTTATGTGGTTAATATTATCTGATAAAATAAAAGTGAATGAACAGAACCTTGGGGGAAGGTTGGATTG
The DNA here is from genome assembly GCA_035590275.1 of Ibycter americanus. Lineage (NCBI taxonomy): Eukaryota > Metazoa > Chordata > Aves > Falconiformes > Falconidae > Ibycter > Ibycter americanus. The sequence continues at coordinate 1,407,699 of JAVJGI010000040.1, forward strand.
GTGAGGGAGACAAGGCATCCAGGGAAGCATTGCTACATGCCCAGCAGAAGGGCAAAAGCAAAGATGAATGTAGGTCAGCAGAAAAGCCAGAAGCAGCAGTAAAATACTGAGAAAATTCCAGAAGAAACAAGGCAAAGGGACCTGCAACAGGGCTTATTCCTCATCACATCTCAGAATACAGTCAAAGCAGATGTAAACACCGGAAATCAACACAGCTACATCAGTCTTTTTCCCCCATCATCAGCAGTGTATGAGGAATAAAGTACCAGTTCTGCAAACTCACCTATTTACGTTTACTGGCTCACAAATTTCTGAAACAACCCCTCACTTGGGAATATCATGAATAATTCTTTCTTGACCACTGAAGAACAAACCCAAGCAAGACACTGATCTGACCTCGCTGTGCAAGTGGAAATCCCATGCACACCACTCATAGAAGGATGGCATGTTTCTCACCTGACTTCCTAGTCTTGACTATTGTCTCCTAGACTCCAGAGTTCAGCAATAATGGGTCCTCTCATGTAAGGAGCAGAATAGGACAACTTGTGTGTGTCCTGGTTTAAGACCAGGCTCCAGCTGACTCCAGTCAGCTGCCTCTTCCCTTTTGCTCGTTTGTAATCTGGTGACTGAATGCACAACACTTGTGCTTTTGACATGTGAAATAATCAAAACAAGGAGTGGGGAGTGTGAAAAGGTGCACAAGAATTAGGAGCACACTCAAAATCTGAAGATTAAAAAAAAAATAATAATCTGGCTGGGCTCCTGTGTCTCCCCCCTCCCTCCCAGATCACTTCTTGTGATTTTGTTTCTAATAATCTGTCCCATACAAGCAAAAATGTGTTAGACACAAGATCACTGGGACATTTCCAGGGTGGATTCATCTCAAGATAAGAGATCCCACCCACAAGGATGCATCTTTTCTATATAGAACAGACTTCACAGTAGCAGATAATTGGGAGCAACTAATCACACCAAAGACAAACCTAGACATAAATCATTAAACTAATAAGAACATTAACTGCTTCTCTACCCCCTTCCATCTCCTTGTCTGCTTCCATGCTGCTTTGAAGGAAGACTCCTGACTTGCAGAGATCATACAATGTTACCAGTGCATCTTATGGCTTATAATGATAGCAGAAGGGCTTGTTTTATTTTTTTCCCTTTCTTTTCTTTTTTTTTTTCCCCTTGTGTGACTATGATGTGAGCATGTCTCCCTGTAGATCTTTCATACTGAGAACTCCAACCACAGATGAAGAGAGCACACTCTATTCAACCATCACCAAGCATCATTTGCAATCTTGTACTTTATCATCAGTGTACTGTCCATTCAGTGAGTTTTCATGCTTGAAATACCCACGCTGATCCTTAAGATGTGTCAGCTAGTTTGTGTAACAAACTAGTTCTGATAACATGCTTTTTATTACTACTACCTTCAGCAGCTCAGCTTTCATTCACATTCATTGTACAATACAAAAGCCTTGCATCTCTGACCTTATTCCCCATGACCTAGTTGTAATACTTTAGATTTAACGGCCTTATTGTTCAGCTGCCCTTGGAGGGATCCTTACACTTTTCCTATGGAAGTCTCCTTGAGATATGGTGTCTTATCACAGCATTTGCACTTCAAAGTACTCTAGCAGGGCCTAAATCAGAAACCATCTCACCAAATATGGCTTCTAACTGTAGAGGAAGTTCAATTGTGCCCTTCACAAAGGGCAGTTATTTTAGGAAATGAGAATAAATTACAGAAAGACAGGCAACTGACCCTGACCTCTTTAGAAGTCCATTCCCTTCAAGCAGGTTATGTCCAGAAAAGCCCATAAGCTGAATGGTGCAGGAAGCACACTCCAGTTGACTTGTTAGCAAGTGATGAGCATCATTGAAATGGAGAAAGTAAATTACACAGCTGATTATATCCTTATTGTTTGTAAAGTGAAATAGTGACAGCTGTGAGACAGATAGTACTGAGACAGGACTAACTGGAAGAACCAGCTAGCCAAAACAGAAGTCTTGGTATTTGACTGGTGTAGACTTAAAGAAGGAGGGGGACAAGTGTGAGTGCAAGTACATGCATGATAAGAGTACATTAAGTGTGTAAATGAAATATCTGACTGCAACATCTCTGTTACAAAGGAATATCCAGTGCTGCTAAAGAGAAGACAAGAACAGGTTATGTTTAGGTTTTTGGCTACTGGATGCTTCATTCCCATGGAAAGGTACTTAGTCAGAAGCATGCAGTTCTGTACCATTAGCTGAAATATCTGAATAAAAGGAAATTTGAATTGTTGCTGTTGGTGTTTAACAAAAGAGGCAGACCCTACAGAAGAGCCAGCACATGATTTTGTTAGCTCGATATAAGTTCCTTCTCATAACTAGGAGAGATCTTGTTTATCAGAAAGCTAGATGACCCAAACAATAACAGCCCATCCCCAAACTTAGGAAACTTATCTAAAATATAGCTAATTAGTCGGTGATAATGACCAAGTCCAGCTCTACCTAAAATCCCTTTGGGAAGGACTCTTCCACCCATCTTTAAGAATCTGTGATGTAGATACTTCTGTCTGAACTAGCTCCAAGTGCAGTCAATGAAGAGAAATAAACACACTCAGGACGTGAATCATCTGATCTATTTTATCTCTGCTTTACAAGATGAATCACCTCTTGCTCACTTGTCTTTGACTACATGGGAAGGCTAGATTACTTGTTCAGATGTAGATTATTTCCTTGCAGATGTTTCTATTGGCACAGATGTGCATTATCCCTCAGAGCTTTTTGATATTTTGTATAGTCGTGTGAAGAACTGAACCTGTGTTCAGTTTTTGAAAGCAAAGAGGATAAACTGAGTAATGACAAGAGATAGCTACAATGACTAGTGAAAGAATAGATTAGTCCAGCCTTGGTTCCTTCTGAGACCCCAAGAGGTAAAGAAAGAGTCTTCCCATGGCTAGCAGAATTAATGACACCTACTGTGTCACCTGCAATTCCTGGGTGGGAAGGCAGAAGCAGGCTATAGCATGCACGGTATTCTGCATTTTGACTTCTCCCTATGCCAAAACTTTTGCTGCTAATTCTGCATGCTTGCCTAGACACTTGGGGCTGCTGAAGTAGCAGAATGAACCAGTCAACCCCTGCCTCAGGGGTATTTTACCAGTCTCTGTAAGGTCACCAGTGTAATTCCTATCTGTGATGGGGAAAAGAGCTTACAGAAGAGGAAAGTTTATTGAATAAGATCGTCAGAGAATATGAGACTGAATGATGGGAAGACAGAAGAAAAAGAGTTTGTGTCCTTCTGGGAGAGTTGGTCAAGAGGATTTGTAATAGCAAGCAGACAGTGATAGTAAAAGTAAGCCAAAGAAGGAAAACAAAAGACTTTTAACAGCTATATAAAAATATAGGCAGGACTGGCAGGGACAAGGAGCTGGTTTTAATAGTCTCAAGAAAGAAACAGGGGTCTAAATATAAAATATAGACTGATGGAATATTTACTGCATGTATTTACACTTGTGAGTGAAGCATACCTACTGGAAGCATGAACAAACAGTGCCCTCTGGGTCCCCTGCCTCTTTCTTTACGGTTGTCATTACATCAGGGTTGCCAGCTCTCTGGGAACACACATTGTCCATGTGTTTTTCTGAATCCATGGGGCACTGGCTGTTGGCTACAAGCCTAATACCAGTGCTGAAAAGAGAAAGAAGACTGATCCAGACAGGACCCTCTCCTCTACCCTTTCTTATTTCTTTATTTCGTTCCTATTTTTACAAGTCTGAAAAAGCCACAGTTTTGAGAAGTTCACTAGAGTCTCAGAATAATTGTGCTTCTCGCTCATAATAAATAGGTTGCTTGGCATATCCTGGCAAAAAAACCCCCATGAAGTACTGCTAGTGTTTTGAAAACAGAATTTGAAGTAAAAAGTGAATCAAAGAGAAAGAACAGAGTCAGGTGTGCAAAACCTATTGACCATTTGAACAATCTCAGGCATCAAAAAGGGCCACCTTTGCAAGGTCTGAAGGGGATACAGGCACCAAAAGGAAAAGAGAGAAAATATTAAAAATATCATGCACAAGCAAAGAAGACATTTAAAAAAAACCCCAATGATAGTGGTAATCTGCAAAGACAGAACTGCTTATTTCAAAAGGTTTCCCAAATGCCTACCAGCGATACACAGCACCATGAAAATGTAACCACTGTCTGAGGGACATCCCCCAAACACACTTGGCACTCTATGGAAGAGTAAGAAGAGTGATAATTTGACCCAAGACACATTGGAAAAACTTCTGTGCCTGAAGAACTGTACTGTTCATGGAGAACAGGCATGACTCTGCTATCTGATCCACAGAACAATAATTGATAAATTTCACAGACCTGAACGTACCTACTTTGAACTGTGGAAGGGGCAAATCAGGACACAGACAAATGATGCTCTGGTCTTAGGGATTCCAAAGTGACTAAATGTGCACATCTTCTAACCTCTCAGTAAATGCAAGGTAAGAGAAATATAAGATAACATATGTTACTTCACCTCTGTGGTTGATCAAGAATCTAAGTCTACTTTTCTGTGAATTAATTATCAGGCTTTTGTTTTCAGAATAGTTCTTACCTTAAGCAGCAACCAAAGTGAAGTGATCAGACTTTTAAGAGAGGTTAATATCCAAACCCAGGTGGTTTTTTTTTTTTCCTTTTTGCAGTGATTTAAAAAAACACAAGAGCAGACATTGCTTGTAGTTGCTACTAAGATTCATAACCATCTGAGGGCTTTTAAGAGGATTGAATCTCTTTGTTCAAGAAGAAAGAAGTAATCTTCAGTAAAATAAACATTACACCCAAATTTTGTAGAGCTGACAAGAATGTTTGGCTCCTGCCCACCCCCCACGTTACCTGTCTCTGAAGACACAACACAAAGGAAATACAGTTAAAAAGGATCAACGACCTTTCAACACACAAGTCTCTGAGAAAAAGGTTGTTTTGTTTTCTTGTCAGTAAGTTTAGTATTCCTTTCATGAAACACAATTTAGTCAACCTATTAAAATGCAACCCTAGATCTCATTAATGAAAAGATGCTAATTTAGCTTTTCTCCAATCATAGTACAAAGTTTGGTGTAGAAAAATCCCAAAAAACACACCAAACCCAACTTATGATTTCTCCAGCCTTTCCGTCATCTGTAGTTGAAAAACAAAATGAAAGAGTTTTCTTCGAGCAAGAGAACATGAAAACAATTATCTCTGTCTTCCCTTTTTAAATTCCCTTGTTCCTGTCTACCTCCCCATCTCCTTCTATAGAGGGATTATTATCAGGAATAATAAAATCTATTCCCTAAGGATAAAGGATGAGTAAACCTTATGGAAGGTGAGATTTTTATGAACCATACATTTGCAAATATGTAATATGCAAAATATGCAAAAAAAAAGCGCGCCTTTCTTTCCAATTTAGATCTGTGTGGCTTCAGTCAGATCTCTCTTGGACCAGTTTTACACCTGAACAACTCTACTGGGCCTGTTTCTCCACTGCATTGCATTTTGCAGTGATTTATACCTGGAAAAAGTGAGTGGTAGATGTTAGAGCCCTGCTTAGGGACAATTCTTCATGCACCTTGCAGAGAGGCAGATGATTATCTGCACGACGTAAAGCAATAGAGATTTGGGCCCTTTGCCATTTATGGGTTTACTTCTGACTTTCAGCTGCACCAAAATCAGGTTACTTTGCATGGATCAGAATATCCTATGAAAGATGACAGTATGCATATGAGCTCTACTCCTTTCTCCTCTCCTATCCTAATCTATTCTGTCCTATCCTGTTGCCCTCAAGCTAGCCAGACAGAAGCCAGCAGCAGCCTTGGAGCCGTACAGCTGTGATAGTATCATAGATTGCCCAAGCCAATATGCTTCTGCTTTGTGAAGACAAATCCTCTCAGCAGGACATTGTGGTTGGTCATAGTGTCACACTAGAGTGGCTGACTGGCTTCTGAAACTACTGAGCTTCTGGTCATCTCAGAGTGTGTGCTGAGGAGTTTGGGACTGTGTCTGAAACCACCCCTGCTATATTAGCCAAATGGTTTGCACTTAAAATGGAAGACAGTTGATGTTCTTCATGGTTCTTACTCACTCTGGGAATCCATTTACAGGTAGGGACTAATTTCCAAGAAAGACTTTTGATTCTCAGACAAAAGATTTTTACTGTTGTTGAATTCCTTGCCAAAATAAATCCTGTCAACCCCTGCCATCATGCCAGAGCTTTATTTGGTTTTCCAAGCTTTATTCATTGCACATTTCAAAGCAATCAGGAGGACATAGCACTTTGCTGTTAGATGGTTAGGTATGGCAGGCAAGGAAGGATGTGTATGCAGCACCCAAGGGATGCCTGCAGTGGGCTGTATCACCAGTTTCTCAAGTTTCACAGCCTTCCTGTCACATTGTCCAGCTGAAAAGTGGCATAGGTGTGAATTACCTTGACCAGTTTTTCACTAGAATATGGAGACTGTAAGCTGTGTACTGTTGTCATATACATCAAGGAGTATCAACAATTCCAGCACTTAGACTGTGACTACACCAAGTCATAGCAAATTCCAGTAACACTCATTTCAACATATCTATGCCTGTTCAGATAACAGTTCAGTTTTTATCTAATAAGGAATGGAGCCCCAAGCTGGAACGATATCTTACAGCCCATATAAACATGAGAAGGCTGCCAAGCCTGTCAGCATAAATACCGCAGACTACTGTTTCCTTGCGTTGAGAAAAGCTACTTAGAAAAGGAGGTCATGCCTCTGCTTTCGGAAAAAAAGCAAGCAAAGGATCCATTTAATACGTATTTTCTGGGAAACTATTTCTGAAGACAGAGGTCTGAAATCAGAGTATAAATAATCTAAGACTGCTCAGTGTTGCATGTATCACACACCAGGAGTCAGGAGGGAGAGCACAGAACACATCATCGCCTGTGAGACTGCAGGTTTTGGAAACAACCAGTTCACCGTGGGCATGCTCAGAGGCCTATTAGCCTAGTCACTGGTGACTTGATATTCAACACAACATCAGTTCCTCAACCACTGTAACCTTGAATATTTAATGTGTTAATCCTCACAAGCCCTTTACATCGTAGCTGAAGATTATATTCATTACCCAGGGAACGAGCCTGCGGCAATGAGTCTGAGGGCTCTGACAGAAAACTAAAATCAAATGGCCTAAGACAACATTGCTATTCAGCTCTGTGCCCCATCCTTGTTTCAGAGATTTCTACCCCTCCTAAGACAGGCAAGCTGGCCTATTAAGCAATGGGATTTCCTTCCTGTCCAATCAATTCTTCCCAAATTCTTCTCCTTCCCAAACAGATGCCCTGATCACCTCTTCCTCCAACGCCTTGCCCCATTTTGCACTAGGTGGTGAAAGTCAGCAATGGAGTCTTGAGTGAGATGTCTTTAATCTTTGAGGAATTCCCAGCTCCCCTCAGTGGGTTGGAGTTTTTTTGGTCTAACTCTAGAGGCAAAATGTCAATAATGTGAAATGTCCCAAGCAGCTGCAGAATCCCTGGAGCAGTGTCTAATTTTAAAGTAGTCTAAACATTTAACTTTGGACTCTATTTGTCATGTAAGCACAATGGAGGATGTTTCAGGGCCAGATTCAGAAAATCTTAAAATATTCCAAATGGCTAGTAAAGGAAATAAATTCCATAATCAAAAGGAAATACACTTGTCTGACACCTCCTACAATATTTATTCCTGACAACATGTGAGATAGAAGTGAACCTAAACTTTAGAAGTTTTTTCCTTGTAATTTTAAATGCTTGGGCATCCTTTTTCATACATTCCCCAGGTGGGCTGCACTCTAACCTAACTAAAAAAATAGAATGGAGGAAATGTTGACCTTCACTCCCATATTGATAATGTAATAACATATTACATTAAAGTGCACTATCGAACAATTATACATGGTATAAAAATAGAAATTGGGTTTATGAGCACTTTGCTTCAATTTGAATATAACATGACTGGTGAGGTGTATGCTGTTTGCCTCCTGCATGGTCCCTAACCCTCCTATCTGTCCTTATGCTAAGGTGGTAGCATGGAAAAAAGAAAAGCCACAGTCAACAAGCAAAATAATTACAGGAGGGACTGTGATAAACAGCCAATGCATAATGCATTCATCAAACCAGGTGTCTGTAATTGCCTAATACAAGGAAATGGAAACAGAAATGTGACCCACAAAGGAAAATTATCCCAGTCAAACTCCTAGAAGATGAAGCAGCACTTGCAAAGAAACATTTTGATAGTTTTGCTAGGGATGAATTGCAGGAGAAAAGTCTGAGGTTGTCCTTTTGGCCAGAGGTTGCTGATGAGAATGAACACCCTTGCTTTTTGGGGGACTGTTCATACCAGCAGGGAAGCTCAAATCAGCTGAGATGCTGTGTTAAATTGGTCAGTTGGTAGCCTCATAGCTAAGGCTAGCTGGAAAGCAAGAACTAAACTTTGTGAAAATGATCAACTTTTGACACTTCTCTTTCTTCTCCTAAAGAAGGCTTTTCAGACTTTATTGATAAAAATATACACCAAAGAATTACCCTAGCTGGTGTCCAGGGCTGAAGGGCACTAACAGAATTAAATGGCCCTGACAAGTGGTTTTAAGAACACACAGCACAAATAATGGTTTAAATGTCTTCTCTGCATGACTTGGATTTGATCTCCCAGATGACAGCTCATCTCTGAGCTACGGTGTCTGTCAGGCAGGCAGTCAGTCTCCTGGTTAGAGTTCTCTCACATTGTATAAATGTATGAAATGTTAAAGCAGGACCACAAAGGGGCTAATTTTCTGGAGGATGTAACATCTTCCTCCAGATAGACAGCCCTGATTTGAAACACTCAAGACTGCTCTAAGGAATTTTTTTCACTGTTTGTCGTTGTTGGCCTGGGTCACTCTCTAACTTTGATCAGGAATTGCATCCTACATCTGTTCATGCTTCCTGATTGTTATAAACTATTGCAGCTCTGGGAACGAAGATTAAATTTCCACAGAGAACCTGATGGTTGAATCAGATGACGACAAACACAAGGAATATTTATTGAGTTATACCATCCTTTATTACATAAAACAATGTTCCAACTATTATTGATAATCTTATTATGAGTGCTTGTTATATACAAGCAGTATCCCACCTAACGTATACCACAAGAACATGCGCAGTCATTCAAACAAGCCCTGCCAGCACGTGTGCACACCAGCTGCCCTGTGACGACAGAACGTTCCACCACATCAGCCATTTGACATGGCAATATCAGGGAAGTCATGCTCCCAGTAATTAGGGAGATTACGCTGATGGTGGTCAGCAATCACCAGCGACATGGATATGACAGCATACGTGCTCCTCTGCCCCAGATGTACAGCAAAGACAGGGTCCTCTTCTCTCTGGCTGGTTGTCAGGTGTCTTGATAGGTCTTCTTGTGTTTTTTTCCTTTTTTTTTTTTTTTTTTCCCGGAAAAACTGATCTACCATGGTTAATGCTTGTATCGATGGTCTCCTATCTGGGTGTCACATGGATCACAAGCCAGGTATTTCCATGTTCATCTTGCTGTAATGTTAGCAATTTGTCATCGATCTCAGGTAAGCTATTCATTTTTTCTGTTAGTTTCAACCAAGCACCATAAAGTTTCAGGTAGTTTCCATTTTATATACCAGCCACCCTTCAGCCACAGTTTACATTTTACTCCATCTTTGTCATATTTCTAGCATCAAGGGAACGCCTTGCATAATCCTCCAAGCTGATGTACTATGACACTTCTAACCAAATATAAAAAGAAAAGAAAAGGAAACTCTAGCAAAAAAACCCTTTTTTTTTTTGAGAAATTCCCAGTAAGCATTTTTTTGGGACAGTTCTATGACAACCAGAAGTTGAGGTTCCTCATAATTTCTTGCATAATTTTTACTCTGAATTATGCTCAGAACCAAATCAATCCCAGCTGGTTTCAGGAGTAAGCCAAATGTTACACTACCAAGGCCTCATACAAAGTTTTCCATTTCATTCCATCATGGTCAGTGTCATTAGCCATGCTATGGACAAAGCCAACTAAGACTAAGACTAAGGCTAAGCAGTATAACTTTCCCAATGCTACCACCAATCAGCAGAGTTTGAAAGCTTAGTCTTTGACCACCATTAATCCAGATACCCTCCTGCTTCCAACTGAGCACAGTCTGACTGAATCAAAGGACTAAAGTAAAAGCCAGACTAGCAATGAACTAAAATCAATGCAAACAGAGGCAGGAATCTCAGGTGGTTGCAACATGGCCCAGCTGTGCAGTCAGCTGGGCTTCTCTGACAGAAACCAAAGCTTTGTGAGCCCAGAGTTAAAATCCTGCTTAAATCTCTCATCAGGGGCAGAGACAGAATTGATTATCACCCTAGTTGACTCAGAATGAGTAATGACTCCACCATTCATCTTCCTCATTTTATTTCTCCTCCCCTACTCTCTCTTCACCCTCATTTCTTACATTCTAATAAGCTTCTCACATACCTGCTGTTACATCATTTGAGCTAAGCATTCTTGATAATTTCCCCTTGTGCTTTGCTTGGCCAATCCTTGGATATGAAACTTTCATAAACTTATGAAACAACAGCCTGGATTCAGTGTGGAGATATTTTTCCTCCTACAGCAGAAGAGAACTATCTGGGGATGTCACAGATGTATTTTGAATGTTTGCAGTACTGTTAAGTGCAGCTATTTTCCAGAAAAGACTGATCAGTTCTCTCCTTAAAAATGCCTTGGTATTTCTTAGGCACTTCCCAGGAATGTAGTGATACTTTTATGGGAAGTTTTTATACCATCTAGTTATTTTCAGTAGTATTCATCAAATAAAAGATAGCTATGTTCATCTGAATTAGTAGCATGCAACTACATGTATAATCAGTATAATTAGTGTCATACCACAGAACAAACCTAGTTTATGCATAGATACTTCAAAAAGGTGAACGGTCAGCTCCAGTGCAGATATGCACGCTGGAGATGATCAAACTTTAGTGGGAATGAACCCCAGCCTTTTTGCTTACCTATTTTTGCTGCTTCAATCATATATAATATGACTGCTGGTCACTGCCCAGCTCTTACCTTCCAGTTCAGGATGCTGATGTGACAAACAGATGTTTGGAGTATTCAGTTTGGATGCAAGAGTTGAAAGCAAAAATTCAGCCAGGAGCTGTTAGTCCAATGAATTTACTTCTAACCAAGATGCTAAGGACCATCCGCTTCTGGAGCAGAGATATTTGAGTGCTATCTATCTCCAGCTGTTCTCCAGCATCTGAGTTCTTCTCTGGCACTATATGGTGATGCTGTAGCCTTAGTAAGCAGGTCAGCTTTTAGTTCACAGAATCCATCTAAATTGCCATGAAGTTTCAGCTGGCCAAAGCATACAGAATAATGACAGCTTTGAAGATTAAGTCAGTTGAGTATAGAGTGAAGCTCCATGCATGAGACATAAAGAAAGAATTGCAAGGAATTGCATTAGAGACAATTTAAACAAAAAATAAAATTATCCAAATGCTCAGGCACAAGAGCTGTATCCACAACATACTCTCTGACTTCTTCACATGAGCTAGGCTATGTATTTCCTCTCTAACAGGACTTGGAAACTGATTGGTATGAGATTTACTTTTCCACAATAAAATCAAATGAAATCACCACACAAAAGTATGCAGACTGGTTAATTTTTGAGAAGGCTGTAAAACGCCAACAGGATCATGTGCATGAGTGGAGTGGAATTTCCTGCTTTCTCTTATTTTCTAGGTGAATTTCATTTTCCTTCATCCTGTGGAGCTGGATTATGATTTCTGCAAGGTCTAATAGGAGCTTTTTGATAGAAGTACCTTTAGCACCTTTCTTTGTTCAAACCATTTGCTCATTCGCTTTGTTAGGCAGCTGGGTTTTCTCCACCTGCCCCCACCCCACCCCCTTTTTTTTTTTTAATTAATGCAGAGCCCACTGCAACAAGAAAAGAAAATGGATCCATTTTCCCTTTCCAGCTGACAACACAGATCTAACAGATTCATTCCTTCCCACCTCTTCCTCCCTACTAAATTTTATTCAGAATTTTACCAGTTCTCATTCCTTAATAGCCCCAGCTCTGTGTGTTTCTATTTGATAATAATGTGATGAAACCCACAAAATCCAGTATCCGTTCCCTCTTACTTCATCACCACCATCCTTCATCAGCTATTGCATCCCATGCCACAGTTCTCCCACCACCATTCTTTTCTTTACTTTCTGTTTTTTCTTCATATCACTTAATGTGTTGAGTTGGACCTACTGAGTAATGATGAGACTGCTGCGCTGCTGCATGACTCATAACTACGTCCAATTGACTGAACATTTCCCAGCTTGCTCCTACATGGCCTTTCTGTAAATGGAAATGAAATTATTCTTTAATTATGACCAGTATTTCATGCTAATATGCACCAGACACCCTTTCCTTCTCTCTGCAATAATCCAAACTATGAGCCAGTGTTGAGGTACCAGGGACCTGAGCATACCGTGAGAGACTTCAACCTAAGAGACTTTATTGCCTGTGAGGAAACACCTTAAGTGGCAGCATCTGGATGGAGGAATAGTGGACTGGGAGAGTGGACAAAGCTCTGAGAAGCTTCACTGCTATTGGTTTTTATTCTGTCCTGTACAGTGAGCCTTTTTTATTGCTTCTTTTTTATGCTCAATGATGTGTCTGAAACAGTCATATTAAAGCACTATTTCCTTAGCTGTTCACGTTTGTGTTGTGTTTAAAATACTGTTCATGACATGTACTTAACATCTGCAAACAGAAGTCTTCACTTCAAAATGAAAATATGTAAATGAACAGTATAAGGGTTGTACATCATGATATGATGAGCAAGGTCAGAGAACCAGACTCAGGGCAGTTGTCATGGCGTGGCAACTCCTTCACCAGAAGCTGTGAAGCACAACTAGATCAGCACTGTGGACCACGAGTGGTGAAGAGTGTGCAGGGAGATTTGGAAATCTGGGTTGAGAGCTGAAGCAGGTTGAGAGGGAGCTCTGTGGAACACCATGGCTCCCATCTCTAGTCTCCTTGCATTTTACTTTTGGCAGGCAGTGCTGTCTCACATTAAGGCCAGATACTATTGATAAAAATACTGGCTGCATCTTGCCTCTTTGAGACAGTATGTCCCAGCTTCTTCTGATTCTCAACGAGCACGTTTAACCGCTTGTCTGGGAAAGGAAAAACATCCTTTGGCACACTACCTTTGAAAGTTGGATGGGTCCTTCAAGCACCTACAAAACCTGAATGCTCTAGCTGTAGGCTAGCGTACTGGTTTTGGTTGGGATAGAGATAATTTTCTTCTTAGTACAGTGCTGTGTTTCAGATTTAGTATGAGAATAATGTTGATACACTGATGTTTTATTTGTTGCTACGTAGTGCTCACTCTAAATCAATGACTTTTCAGTTTCCCATGCTCTGCCAGTGAGGAGGTGCACAAGAAGTTGGGTGAGAGCAGAGCCTGGACAGCTGACCTGAACTAGCCAGAGGGATATTCCATACCTTAGAAAATCATGCTTAGTGTATAAACTGGGGGGAGTTGGCTGGGGGCTGCTGATTGCTGCTCGGGGACTGGCTGGGCATTGGTCAGTGGGTGGTGAGCAATTGTATTGTGCATCCATTGTTTCTTTCCCTTGGGTTTTACCTCTCTCTCCCTCTCTCCTCTTCATTACTCTTACAATTATTATTGTTGTTGGTTTTTTAAATTTATTATTTTTCACTTTATTTCAGTTATTAAACTGTTCTTATCTGAAGCCATCAGGTTTATCTTTTCCTGATTCTCCTCTCCATCTTACCAGGGTGGGGGGAAGAAGAGGGGAGTGAATGAGTAACTGCATGGTACTTAGGTGCTGGCTAGAATTAAACCACAACAACTAATTAGGAAAGCCAAAGCCCATCTAGAGCTGAATATTGATAAAGAATGTAGATGGCAGCAAGAAGGGCTTCTACAGTGCATCAGCAGGAATGATATGCATAGACAGAACTGCTGCTGAATGGGAGAGGGAGCCAGTGAAAAAGTACACAGGAAAGGCTGGGGTACTTATTACCTTCTTCATCTAGGTTTGTACTGATAAGACAGCCCTTCAAGAATCCCAGGCCTCTGAGGCCAGAGGGGATGTCTGGAGAAAAGAAGATCTACTCTTATTAGAGGAGAACCAGGTTAGGGTGTCTAGATCTACATGAGTCCCTGGGACCTGATAGGATGCACCCATGAGTGCTGAGGGAGCTGGCCGACTACACTGTGAGTCCACTTTCAATCCTCTTTGAAAGGTTATGGTGATCAAAGGATGTTTCTGAGGACTGGAAGAAAGCAGATATGTCTCCTATCTTCAAGAAGGATGATCCAGGGAACTAAAGGCTGGGAAGTCTCACCTCAATCACAGAAACCAAGAATGGTTTGGGTTGGGAGGGACCTTTAAAGGTCATCTATTCCAACCCCCCCAGCAGTAAGCAGGGACATCTTCAATTAGATCAGGTTGCTTAGCATCCTGTGCAACCTGACCTTGAACGTTTGCAGGGATGGGGCATCCACCACCTCTCTGGGCAACCTGTTCCAGTGCTTCACCCCCCTCATTGTAAAAACTGTCTTCCTTATACCCAGTCTAAATCTACCCTCTTTTAGTTTAAAACCATTACCCCTTGTCCTATTGCTACAGATCCTACTAAATCAATCCTTGAGAAAGTGAAGGAGCAAACCCTCCTGGTAAGCATATCCAAACACAAGAAGGACAATGTGATTGTGAGTAGTCAGCATGGATTTTTGAGGGGGGAAATCATGTTTAATCGGTCTGATAGCCTGCTATAATGACACAACTGGTTCAGTGGATGAAGGGAGAGCAGTGGATGTTGTTCACCTTGACTTTAGCAAAGCTTTCGATACTGTCTTTTCTAATGTCCTCATAGACAAACTGATTAAGTAAGGACTAGATAAATGAATGGCAATGTGGACTGAGAACTGGCTGAACTGCTGGATGCAAAGCACTGTGACAAGTGGCTCAAAGTCAGGTTGGAGTCCAGTGAAGTACTCTGGGGGTTGATAGAGAGGCCAGTATAGCTTAACATCTTTATTAATTACCTGGATGATGGGACAGAGTGAATCCTCAGCAAGGGAAAACCTGGGAAGAGTGACTGATACTTCAGAGGGTTGTGCTGGCATCAGAGGGATCCGGTCAGGCTGGAGATACAGGCACCCAGGAACCTCATTAAGTTCAACAAAGGGAAACGTGAGGTCCTGCGCCTGGGGAGGAATAACCACACGCACCGGTATACCCTGGTGGCTGACCAGCTGGAAAGTAGCTTTGCAGAGCAAAGCATGCTGGTGGATAACAAGTTGCACACTATTCAGCATAATTCAGCAGACTGCATTAGGTAAAGCATTGCCAGCAAGTTAAGGGAGATGATTCTTCTCCTCTACTCAGCCCTAGAGAAACACAGCAGGTGTGCTGTGTCCAGTGCTGGGTTGCCCAGTAGAGGAGAGACATAGAAATACTGGAGCAAGTCCAGCGAATGGCCATGAGGATGGTTAAGGGACTGAAGCACGTGACATATGAGAGAAGTCTTGGGGGATCTTGTCCATGTGAGAGCAGGGAAAATAGGTCAAACCAGACCTTTTTCAGCGGTGTCCAGGGACAAGGCAAGAGGCAATGGTCACAAACCGAAATGAAATACAGGAAATCCCATTTAAACATAAGTAAAAAACCCACCCTTTTTCACTGTGAGGGTAATCAAACACTGGAACAGGTTGCCCAGAGTGGCTGTGGAATCTACACCCTTGGAGATATTGAAACACACAACTGGACATAGGCCCAAGGTGCCTGTTTTTCCTGACCCTGTTTTGAGAAAGGTGAGGTTGGACTACATGATCTTCACAGGTCCCTTCCAAACTCAGCAATTCTGTGGAAGTTATCTGTCAGTCCAGTAGAGGGCTACAAAGATGATGAGGGGACTGAAGCATCTCCCTTATGAGGAAAGGCTCAGAGACTTGGGCCTGATTAGCCTGGAGAAGACTGAGAGGGGATCTTATCAATGCATATAAAAACCTTAAGGCTGAGTACCAAGACGATGCGGCCAGGCTCTTTTCAGTAGCGCCCAGTGACAGGACAAGGGACAACAGGCACAAACTGTAACACAAGAAGTTCCTTCGGAATATGAGGAAGAACTTCTTTGCCTTGAGGGTGACAGAGCCCTGGCACAGGCTGTCCAGAGAGGCTGTGGAGTCTCCTTCTCTGGAGACCTTCAAACCTGCCTGGATGTGACTCTGTGCAGCCTGCTCTAGGAGAACCTGCTTTAGCAGGGGGCTGGACTAGATGATCTCCAGAGGTCTCTTCAACCCTGACCGTTCTGTGATTCTGTGATTCTCCTACCTCTAACTCAGGAGAAAGTGTTTTTTTATTGGTATGTGAAGAAGTTATAGCCTCTTTAAAAACCTTGTAAAGCTCTTGTCTCTGTAATAAAAGAAAGCCTGACTGCCTTCAGGGAGTCTTATGTAGTTAGTCAGCCTACTGACAGAAGAAAGTATTTAGATCCCTGCTGTTTCCTGGACAAAGGATCTGCTACTTCAGGAAGAAAATATATATATAAAAATACTGACTAATATCGCTTAGTACAGAAGGCTTTCTTTCAGGCTGTTGTTTTCTGGCCTGTGAGGCAGTTAAGCTTTGTTGAGTTCTTTGTTCCTGGACATTGTTGCTCTGTTGCTTTTTTTATGGGCCAAATTAGGGCCTGGTTAGGAGGCTTTCACTGGAATGGCTGTGACTTTCAAAGTTCTAAGCTGACATGAAGGTGAAAGATTGCCTGTCTGCCTGTCTTCTAGATGGCTTTTTTAAACAGCCATGTCTTGAGCTGCAGACAAGATAGTCAATACAGAGGACACTGCATGAGAACTTCTCCAAGAACCCCAGAGCAGATGTTCCTGCTCCTTTCTGAGGTTCCTTTCTTAAGGTTTATGTGACACTTTTAATTTTTCTTCCTATTGGACGTGTCTGCCAGCCCTCTGCACTCCACTCCTGAACTTGTTGGCTATTTTCACTTAAATTAGAAAGAATGATAGTGCCACTCTTGGAGGAAAAAGCTGAAAGCTCTGAGAATCCAGTTTTGCCATCTTATTAAGCTGCAGGGAAAGCTTTAAACACAACTTCTGAGTTATGAGACATAGGATAATCTACCTAAGAGACACAAAGACAAAGGAAACAGACTATCATTAATGTTTTTTTACCTGGAATTCCTCCCTTTGTTTTCCTTTTTTTTGTTAATCGCTTCATACCTGGAAGGGCTTTCTCTGTGAATCAGAAGCTGGAGAGCTGAGCTCTGCAAAGAAACCACAGACCATTTCACTTCTGCTCCGAAGCAACTGATGCTGTGAGAGGGGAGCATCCTGCAGTGCCTGGTGTTACTATGATAAGAAAAAACTGGTTGAGGAAAAACACAAATGTGAGCTCTAGTAATGGGAATTTCAGGAGATGGAAAGGAAAATGGATTAGAAAAATATGAATGAAACCAAAATGTTTAGATTCACTGTTTCCTGTCATTAACATATGTGCTGCAAACAATCATACTCTCAAATCCAGGGTCTTGTTTGGTTACACCTATAGGCTTAACTTTTCTGCACTTTTCTGTGCAGAAACTATTCAGGCTATTTCTATAATGATGACTGTGTAATCCTAATGTATTTAAATTATCTCAAAGAACCTTGTTCATGCCTTTTCTATAAGGTAGACACAGTAAGTGCTGTCACCATTTTACTGTCTAAAAAAAGCAGGAAGAGTGAAATACAACAATGAATTCAAGGTGACAAAACATGTTTGCAGCAGAGTAAGGCATTTGACTTTTCTGTTTACTATATGAGGATGTATGTACTTCCAAAAGTAAAATTATAGCTAGAAAAGGTAGGTATATGAGATTTTTTGCATTGCACCTGACCATTGGTTCATCTGACTCCATGTACTGTCTTTTAATTTGATGTATGAAACCAATGGAAAAAGAAACAAGGTCATCTCAAATGAAAAAGACTCATCTTCTGTGCGCAGAGAAGAATGCTACATCTAATCTAAAACCCAGAATCGTTAGCCAGGAACTGGAGCCTGAAAGTATGTGTAGACAAAGAAGAGACTGCAGTTAGCTGGAGGGGGAAAACAGTGATAAAAAGAAATAAAAAAGCACAAACAACTTTTTTTAATGCTTTCATCTGATTAATATAACAATCTGGAAATGATCAATGTGATGTTTGCCCCATTAACAAAACTCGTAATTCCAGCACTGTAACGTTAAACATAGTGCCAAGGAAGATGATTTTGTGCCAAACTTTCTATAACACCTGGTGTTAGGAAAATATGCTTTCTATTTTTCTTCTCTTTTATTAAAAGAAGACACAGCAGGTCTCTTTTTCCTGAAAGTATGCCATTCTTTCAGCTCTGCATGATTATTCTCTCTCTTTATGAATAAATACACTGTATATATACTCAAACACTGTCACTAATCATGCACTTCCTTTAAACTAGCAAGAAGATGACCTCAAGGTGACTCTCATTTCACTGGCTATGAAAACCACTTCACTCATGTCAGGATGTATGACCGTGAGTCTGACTGAGGCATAATTACTTATGCACAATTAGTTTTGTTGGGTTTAACTCATTTCATTGGACAAGGGCATGTGACACTCATATAAAACAAGCCCTGATCTAACTGACGGACTGAATTCAACACTCAGAAACATGAAAGTTCAAAACAACCCCTCTTCATTTATTCATGCGTCTACATGATTCTGATGTGAGGCAGAACCAAAATCACCACTGTTAAGATACTAATTTACTAGTATCCTATTTTTATATCGCCATTTTCAGCAACAGATCTTGAAACACTTCCTATAGTAGTTCAGATCTACAAGGACCTCTTTTAGATGCAGAAACGTTTGTCTGTGGGCAGGAAATGATGTGCCCAAGATCACAGTTACAGAATCCTGCTATTCCCTAGCCAGAGCTCTGTATTATATTACTCAACTAATACACAGTTGTGGTGGGTTGACCTTGGCCAGCTGCTAGATGCCCACCTAGCCATTCTCTCACTCCCCGTCCTCAACAGGACAGGAGGAGAAAGTATGATGGAAAAAGTCTTTGGTAGAGGGTAAAGACAGGGACATCACCCAGCAGTTACCACCATGGACAGAACAGACACAACTTGAGGAAAAATAATTTATTGTATTGCAAATTAAAATAAGCTTTAATTATTAGAAACAAAGATAAACATACCCACCCCACCCCCCATCCCTTTTTGCCATGCTCAGCACCTCCCCTCAGCTCCCGGTCCCTCTCCTCCCGCGGGCTGGGCAGGGGCCGGGCTGGGGGTGGGGGTCAACCCGCGGCAGCCCCTCAGCCCCGCTCCTGCCTCCTGCCCCGTCTCCCTGCTCCAGCGCGGGCCCTGCCCCGG
>JAVJGI010000040.1:1433832-1521893 GCA_035590275.1 Ibycter americanus
AGCCGGCTGGGCCTGAGGGGCTGCGCCCGCTGGGGGGCCCACGCCGGGGCAGGAAAAGAGAGTGAGGAAAAAGGAACGGTGGAGACAGTGTGTGATAAACTGACTGCAACCCTCATTCCTCGTACCCCTGTGCTGCTTGGTGTGAGGAGGCAGAGAAAATTAGGAGTGAAGTTGAGCCTGGGAAGAAGGGAGGGGTAGGGGTAAAGAGTTTTAAAATTTGGTTTTATTTCTCATTATCCTACTCTGATTTTGATCGGTAATAAATAACACTAATTTCCCCAAGTCGAGTCTGTTTTGCCTGTGACAGTAATTGGTGAGTGATCTGTCCCCATCCTTATCTTGACCCATGAGCTTTTTGTCATATTTTTCTCCCTCTGTCTAGCTGAGGAGGAGAGTGATAGAATGGCTTGGTAGGCACCTGCCATCTAGCCAAGGTCAACCCACCACATTGTTACTCACTATCAAGTTTTGTTTAAATTTTAAAATAAGCTAGTAAGTTTAAATATGAATAGCCATAACTAAGGTATCTAATCAAACTTACTATACTCTCTATCTATCCAGTAGTGAAAAACAGAGAGTATGTCTTTGGGAAGCAATTTAATCCAGACGAGAACTAGAGATACTATTATGCTCTTATTATAACCATGCAGCCATTTTCACCCTTCTTTTTTACCCCACTTAGTTTTCTTTTCAACTTTATTTTATTTTTTAATTGCCCAGATTTAGCACCCTTGTTTTGGTGATGTTTCTAAACCCCCTATAATAACATCTTTAAATCTGTTACAAATATCTTTAAAGATAGGTTCATGCATGTGTGGAATGAGGTTTCCCTCTCAAAATCTACAATTTAATTATTTTTCACGAGGAGACAAACATGCAAATTGGAAATATACTTTCCACACCATTTCAAAAATAATAAAAATATAATCTCTAAAGTCAATCAGTTGATGCTGCAATTTCAGTATCATACTCTTGAACAAAGTAAAAAAACCAAAAGCTGGTAGATCACAGTGGAAGAATAGACATCTTGCTGGAAATGTTTATAATTGTTTCATGCCCTAACTACTGTGCTTATTTTTGCAAGTACGGTTGCTCCTGTTATCAGTTTGTAGTTGGTTTATGGCTAAAATGCTTTAGTTTATGCCATTAGGCATGGATAACAACTGTTATCAATTCATGGGCAGGTCTTAACTCAAATTTAAGGCATCTACATGTAGTTATCTGTAGTGGGTGACTAAGCTGCAGGCATCAAAAAAAAAAAGAAAATCTAATCAATACCTTTAGTATGAAACCAGATGGAAGATATTTTAACCTGGTTTGAGCATTGTGTACTCCTACGGCAGCCCTCATTTTAATGAGTGAAAAGTTTCCTCTTACTTCAAAGGAAGGTGAATCATGTCTCCTGTTCTGTTTGTAGACCAATACACAGACCGTTCTCTTTGAACACATTTTCTGAGTACATTTACAGACCTGTAACATAGAGAGTGGGGTAATTGCATTTGATTATGTTTACATACTTTAAAATCAAATATGGAATGTGTCCTAATTTGAGATATCATTTCTGCAAAGTAATGGTATCCAGGATGTACATCCACTGCCCTGAGAAAAGTGAGTTAGTCCCTTTCCTGCCCTTTTTTTTGCTAAGGACTAGTGCTGAGGAACCAGTGCCAACCTGAGAAGATTCAAACACTTGCTTTTCCAGGATACAGGATATGCTTATCCTTTCTTCTCTGTCCCTTTCTGATACGGTGCAAAAAGAGCATGAGCTTCACCAGCTCTCATCTAGTAATGCTTTTATTCATTAGCCATGGGGTAAATAAATGGCTGCATGCTGACTAGGGTATGGAAAAATGAGGTCATTCTTGATGTTTAGCATATTAAATCATTACTTTTGGGCTTGGAAATGTTTTCTTTCCCTGCTGACCCTTCCTAATTTACCAGT
This sequence comes from Ibycter americanus, assembly GCA_035590275.1. Taxonomy (NCBI): domain Eukaryota; kingdom Metazoa; phylum Chordata; class Aves; order Falconiformes; family Falconidae; genus Ibycter; species Ibycter americanus. The sequence continues at coordinate 1,435,775 of JAVJGI010000040.1, forward strand.
TACTCAAGGCAAAAGAGTAAAAGCAAAAATTAAAAATGTCATTTCTCTGCAGCATGGGGAAATTTAAAACTCAGCTTAATTCTGGAGCTGTGGTTTATGTCCAAAGTTCTTTGATAATACAGTCTATAACCAAGGGAATTGCTTAATTCTGTTCAGTTAGCTCATCCCTGCTCACACCCATAATGAGTTCCTGCATAAAATAAATAATTAATTGTGTGACATTTCAGACCACGTGTTGTGGATTTTAAAGTTAAAATTTCCTGATGGAATCCTATCCATGCATTTAGTTTCTCCTTGTTTACTACAACAGTTTCTCAAGTATTTTCACACTGAAGTGCTTGCAATGTGGTTCCATGCATAATAATCAAATCAGGGTAAGGTTACATAACAAGAACGAACTTCACTTTCATCCTCTCTAGGTAATAGATGAGCAAGTCAGACAGGAAATCAGTCTGCTTTCAAACAGGGTATATTTAAAAATTTATGATGCAACGATATCTTATACTCCCTAGGTTTAGAGGAAAAAGCATGGTTTGATAAAAAGGCATCCTATACCCAAAGCAACATGGTAACACAATTGCAAGTGTACAGCATGAAACAGAAACACTGACAGTATCAATCCTATTATTAATCACTCTGTTGAGAATGGCTATTTATCAAGCAATGAATCTCCCAGCAACTATGGCTTACACGACTTGAACTTAAAGAGCCCTGAATGATCCTTGAAGGATAAAGGAAATGTTAAATTTTCACTAAGTCACGTGACCCTTTGCTTTTCTGGGTCAGGAGAAAAATATAGAACTACCATTAAGGTCATAATGGTTAGACTTGTGCCTGTTGCAATAAATCAGGGGAGGAGAAAGAGGAGAAGAAAGCAGAGACATTTATGTCAACTTCCCTCAAACCCTCTAAACATCAGTGTTCAGAGGAACAGGCAGCACAACAACTCTTCCTGGGGAAGACAACCTGGTTGCAGCCCTTCCAACAGTGGTATTCTTCACCTGTGTTCACATGGGGTCCTGGCAGAGCTGTCACAGGGCAGAGGAGAGCTCCCAAGCAGTTCACCTCCTTTCAGGTGGGCAAGGAGATGAATTAATGGGCTTGGAGCGTAACCCATCTTCTCAGGATCTGCTCCAAGTTTCCTACAAATCAGAAGAATCGAATGAAGACTACAGAAGAGGTACTGGCTGAGACAATCTTCCTGAAAGAGGTGCTAGCTGGAAGTCAGCACCAGTCCTGATGATTGCAGACTCCTCTACTGCTGGTATTACTGAGGAGAGGACTTTCATGTGTGGGTAATAGAGTGGGCACTGTTTCCCACTGAGGAGAGGCAGTGGGGAAATGCTTTTGATGCCAGCACATCCATTTACGCATCTGGTATTCAGGAGACTCTTTCCACTGGCTTTAATGAAGAAAAGATGTACTGTGCAGTGAGGGAAGTTTGCCCTGCTGGCATTATAACTCTCCATCTGTTCTACAGGCAGAGTGAAAACTTCGGTGTCAAGAGCAGTGGCATCAACATTAAATGTACTTTTTCTCTTTTTCACAGAAAAAAATAAATAAATGCAAAGAATCAGAAAGAAGTGGATAAAAGTGCGTAACTTTCCACAGGCACTTCTCCTCTGAAGAGAGAAAACAGTCTGGGTGGATGCTGAGTTGAAAGAATTCAAGAGTGAATATGTCAGTTACCAGCAATTTGGCTTGAATGATACCTTCCCAGAGGAAAGAGGTAACTCATAAAACTTTCCTTCTGGAAGTTCTCAGATTCCATCTAATTAATTGCAGTGAGGTATCTTTTAAACTAGAGGTGTGCCAAGGCAGATCCTGTTGCTTTTGAAACACTTAACTGTTGCCAAGTCTTGCTATTATTACTTTAAAGACAAGCTCCAACATATATCAATGCAAAAATCCTTGGCAGTATAAAGATAATGCAGAAATACAGCAGTTTTTTGTGAAAAATAAAATTTCAATGAACACAAGAAGGGGAGGGAACACAGGAAAACAGGTCTTGCTATGAAGCCTTCAAACTTGAACACCTTGGAATAAAGCTCTGTGCCCTGCAGGCTCAAAGGCTCCAAGAGTTGCACTGAGGCTGTGGGATGCTACAAGGAGGGCCAACTTCATCCAAGTCACTTTCCAAGGAAGATGTAAACTGGTGTATTTGACTTTGCTCTCTCATGGCAATTTCCTCAGATGTGGAAACTGACTTGTGCTTATTACTTCCTTGTGAAACAAAGTAAATAAAGAAATTCTTCTCAACAACGTTCGACTTTGTTCCTGATGACAGAGCTGACATAGGTGGGGTAGTTCTACACTGTAGTACATAAATCAATGAATAAAGATGGATTTCTTATTACAGTTTAGTAAATCCACTTAAAATACCTGTATAGGCAAGGACACTTGCTTTTTAACTAGCAGTCACAGCTCGTGAAAAAACCCTTGCAGAGTATCCTGCCAAACCAAACAAAAGCCCATATTGCTGTTTTGTTTCTTCTTGTTTTTCATTGCTATTTTAACCTGTGATAAGACCACAGCTTTTCTCATGCTGTGTAGGTTGACCTAGATTAACCCTTACCAAGTTTCTGGATCACATAGAAGATGTTCAAATACCAGGGTGATAGGTAACCTTAGAAAAACCTTGATATATAGCTTGTAATTCATGTGCAATACAGCATGAAAGATTGAAGTCAGTGGTAAATAGTTTTATTTTGAATCACAAGAAAGGAAAACTGAAGAGTGTGCAATGACCTAAATAAGCTCTATTTCATCATGCTTAAAAATGAAAAGTAAAGTGGAACGTCCATGTTTATACCCCTAAGCCCCACAGAGCCACAGATGGAGGCTGCCACTTTGAGTTTTTAAATGAACTTTGTTCCTTAAAAAGTGCAGAGGAATAATAGGTAGCAGAAAACTTGCTTAACTATTAATGGTGTCATTCTGTTAGAAAGATGTAGGAAAAAGAGATAATAATTATTATCACATAGTGGGAGAATAAGGTGGAAAAATAAACTATAATTTCAAAGCCATAAAAGCACTTGGGAGGCAGTTTTTCATCCACCTTTTTTTCTATGTCTGACTTTTTCACATCAGAGCAGAGAGATCTCAATAGAAAGACGGTTTGAAAAGATTGATGGGAGCTAACAGGACCAGAGTTTTCTTTTACAAGTGACTGTGCATTTTGATTTAATATTCAGGCTTATTAGGTGCAAAAGTGTAAAACTCACAGTTCTGATTCTGAGCCCAGGAAAATGATACTGTAAGGAATCTGAGACAGGGATTTTACAGCCACGGGTGGCTCTGGTCAGCCTCACCAGCACGTTCCACGCTCATTTCTTCCTGAGGTAGCTGCCTTATTGGGGTACAGCTAAATAGGCTGCTCCAGCAGCTTAACTTCCAGGGTTCACAGGCTAAAATTGGTCCTGATTTACTTTAAAACACTACTTTATAAATTGCAGAGATTCAGTAACTGCTACAAGAGCAGATGAACAATTTCTGCAGATTTTCTTTAAGAAAAGATTCAGAATGACAACTGGGGCCAGGAAATATCACTACTGTCCTGACTTAAGCTGTATTCCCTCCTGAAACAGAGAGAAATTTGCCTTTATTCAAGGAAGGACCTAGATGTGTGTTTACATTAAGCATGTGCTTAAAGTCCATTGACTATAATACAGTTTAAACATACATTTGAATATAAGCATATGTGTATGGGACTTCACAGAATCAGTCTAAAGTAATTAAGACAGTCATCTCATCCTGAATACAGCTTCACTGAAGTCAAGAATACATAATTATTATTACTGATAAAAAGCACCAAATTTGTATGATGTAAATGCTCCATAATCTATCCCAATAGCTTATTCCTTCTATGGAATCCAAATGTCTTGATATGGTGTCACGTGAAGGCGGGGGGCGGGGCGTGGGGGGAGCAATGAATCCTCTCAACCCCAGGTGTTTGATCTGTCTATCAGTGCCCCGGAAAAGCCGAGACTCTTGTGCCCAACCAGTCTGTCAGTGTCCCATTACAGGAACCCTTCACTGAACAGTCCCACTGGATCGGAAGGCAATTTGACTGCCTTGTTCAGGGAAACACGACAACAGCATCAGGGGGACCCCTCAGCGGGTCTTCCCACTTTGTTTAAATGTGTTACCCACTGTCGGCAACTGCTAGCGCCCACAAAGGACTCACACTAACAGTTTACGGAATAACACTCTTTATTATAAAATTGTGACAAGTTAAGATTCGTGATTGCCCGTGATAGAGACTGTCTGCAAAAACAAACTTGAAATGATACCAACTAAACTATATACAACCAAACCCACAATTAATAATGATAGCTAGAATGAGTTAGTTATTTAGCATGCATAAGTCAAAGTTCTTACACAATAGGTGTCCCTATGGGGGAGAAGACCGACTCAGCCCATCGGCTGATCCCAGAGGTTACGATGGAGTCTTCCCTAACTTCCCCCCTCATTCATTCACTTTTTATACTTTTCTTTACTCTCAGGTGGAGCTTGAGTGACTCTAGTCACACATTCTTTCATTATTGATTGGTGTAAATGTCTCTTGCTTTCATTTAAAGACATAGCTGATAAGAAATAGAAAGTGCATGCTCGGTGAGGGGTGGTCGTGCCTTGGAGGTGGGTAACTTTGGAATGGAGGTGTGTGTTAGTATTATAATGAGATTATAATGAGCAAGGTTCATCTAAGGAGAATAGTTTTGCCACAGTTGTTGGCCCAGCAACAGACATCTTCTCATACATTTTCCATTTGACAGATGCTATGCAACTTGCTGGCTGTATAGTACCCTCAAGTTCCCAGTCCTGCAAGGAGTAGAGCAGAGCCTGGCCGCGGTATCTCCACTCCAATCCACCCTCCACTGCTCCTCTAGGATAGCGGGTTGTGTTGCCTAGGGAACCATGGTGGAGTAGATTCCATACATGCCAACCATCAGAAAGTGGCAATGGTATTTTTCCCTAAAAAGTTTGTTATAATACAACTTCTATTAGGTCCCAATTTTCTATAATTTCCCCCCTCCAAGCAATTTTCCCACATATGGGAAGAGCGGGATGAAATCTAATATAATACATCCTCTGTATACAATACTGATAACATAATCCTTTTGAAATCAGGCAAGCACTTAACATTTTATTTAATTAGAAAGTTCTTCTGAGTTTAAATATTATCTCAGTGATCCCATGATCAATGAATACATCATGATGGTGAAGTTGCAGTAGATCTTGGCAAAGAGAGGGTAAACTGTAACAGCTAGTTTAGTCTAGGACCAAAGTCCTAGTGTGGGTCTGCACTAATGCAACAGCCATGCTCACAGTTGTGTTTGTAAACAGTGTCAAATCCATCAAGGTGCTCTTTAATGCTCTGTAACTTCAGGGCAAAGAAAAGTCCTAAAACCTCAAGCACTAGCCCAGATGACTTATTTCTGTGATACACTCAATAAATATGTAGTATCTTGCAGAACTAGTGCACAAACCAGCTAGTGCTTTCCACAGGGAACCTCAAGCATATTATCATGACAGCAACATGAAATGCCTTCTTTTGCCTATTATATGTCTATCTATATTTCACTTTTGCAAAGCTATGTGCTTCCCTTTCTTCCTCCATGGGAGACCCCCAGTTTCTTATCTGGATGTATTTAGGTCCGTTTTCTGACAAATCCAGACTGTCAGCTATTCCCTAAATTCTCCAAACATTCTTATTTGCTCCTCATTTTTCCCTTAGCATCTCAATGATTCTTTGGTTCTCTCTGCTTCTGAAGTGCTCATACCTAGCTCTCCTTTTTACTCTATTTTCCTGGGAGTTATTTATACCTGTACTAGAGTTTGTAACCCTGCAGGCAGTCTCTCTGCCTAGCAGAATTGCCATTGCAAATTTTAACAGCTTCTCACATATAACTAATATCAACAGCAAAGTCCCTTTGGGATTTTGTGGAGTCTTCTGGAATCAAAGCTCTAGCTGAGGGTCAGAAGAAGACATGTTTTCTGATCTTTGTTCAAATTGCTGGTAATCTTAGGAATGTAAAGGGGTGGTCATCTATGGTGTGGCACTTGCAATGTGAAAAACCTTCTGAGACTGACTCTTTGGGTGCACCTGACCAGCCACTCTCTCTCAGTTTCTAAAGGTGAGTACATTTAGTCCCACTGTGCCAAGCCTTGGTCTCGGGTCTTGATCATCTGCATGATCTCAGTGAAGTTCAATCCCTGTCACAGGGATGTGTGGCTTGAAGGCTGATATAAGTGGGGTGGGAGTCCTTGACTGGCTTAAGAGTCAGATCTAAGTATTCAAGCTTGCACCTGGGATGTACTGAAATTAGTAATGAACTTACTGCTGGGAATGGCTTTCTCGTGGATATCTAAACTGCAGGAAGGCAAACAGTTGCATTCTTATACCAATGAGAAATGATCCTCATATTCTCTTCCCAGGCAATGAGAGCAGCCTAGCTTGGTGGTAGCAGCCACGTGGATTATGGCTGCCAGCAGGCTCTTTGCCCTTTCAGATCCATGTGCCTGGCCTGATAGACTTGGCTTCATACACAGTTGTCATCCTATTATGTGTGAAAGCAGATGTGGATTTTGCAGTGCTAAAGAGTTTGAGCTCCACAGCTCATCTGTTAAAGCAGGAAAAAGAGCAGTGTAATATCTCAGCCCCCCAGTAGCTTTGAGATGTGGCACTGCAGTGTTTTACAAGCATCTTTTGTGCACAACAGCAATTTTCTCATGATTTTCTCACTTGAGTTTCCAGCCTATTGTAACAGCTGGGCTACAGAAGGAATGAATTGGCCCTGAGGTCTCCTGTGACCACTCCTTCTTACATTGCACTTCTGCTCCCTTTGGGAAGGGAGTTACACTGGCTGTAGCTTTTATTTTCATTCCTATTCAGTCTTTAGCAGTTTCCCTTTGATGCTTCCTGCCATCTCTCTTTCTTGCTGTGCTTTGACGGCTTGCTACTGCAGGCACAAGTAAGATCATGCTGTGATGAGCTTCCTCAAAGCAATCTCTTGCTGGTAACAGGTATCTCTGCAGTGGAAGCTGGCAGTGTACTGCTGTAGGGAGACAATATGTTCCTCTCTGTCTTTTCAGATTCATCCCCTCTCGGGACTCACAAGGGCACCCCTCTTGACCAGAAATGTCAAACCACAGTTTGAAGCTGGCAGCAGATAAACTGTGACAGGGTTCAAATCTGCAAGCCTTGAGAGCAGTAGCTTGCATTGATGTGCTTCCTAAAGGTCTGCATCTGCATTAGGAGTGCGGCTGATCTTTCTGCTTAAAGGTTTAGCATTTTAAAAGGTACGATGGAAACAAAGAGAGGGGGCATTATCCCATTTCTGAGTTTCTGAAACTCTTAAACCAAAGCCTAAAGGGATTATTTCTTCTCCTGAGAGATGAAAAAATTTTTTATAAAAAAACCCCAAACGTTCTAAAACTCTTGCAGGTTTATGAAGAATGCAGAAAAACAGAATAATTGAAAGAAGGAATGTAAATTACTTTAAAAGATTAAGAGTGAGGAGCTGAAATGGTTTCAAGTGCAAGAGGTGACTAGGTCTCGCAGTGAACAGAAAGAACAACACTCAAAACACACCAGAGTGGAGGAAAATTTCTTATGCCTTCTGTTTACTCAGGAAAATGTAGTGCCATGCTTAAACTCAGCAAACACTGTAAGCTGTAAAAGAGTGAAATATTATTCTGTTCTGTAGGGCTGAGCAATGTCAGGATAGCAAGGTATTGCCAGCTAATGTACTCGAGGGGAGTTATATCTGTAGCCTAGGGACAAGGAGAAAATATGAATTACATCCTTCTTTCATAGTGTACCAAATAAATTGAATTCAGGCAAAGATCCTCCCCTCCTCCATGTTTCAGGCTTTAACAATCAAAAAACCCAAAACAAAACAAAAAATAACAAGGCTGCCATCCAGTAATCCTAGCCGTATTGTGTGACAGCTGGGCATTTGACAGTCTTTGTACATGCGTAAAGCTGGAGTGACAACTGGGTTTGAGCTTGGGTTTGAAAACCTGGGAGGTCCTGAGCAGACTGAATCATAAGAAAAGTCATGAAGTTTTTGCTGGTGGTTATTTTTCTTTTGAGAGAATAGCGAATAGTAGAGGAAGGACTGGAGTAGGCCTGGGTCTAGTAGAAATCTTCATTTGTATTGAATATTCTGACACATCCTCTATGGGTAGAAGTTACATCCTGGCATCTTTTTCTATGAAGATGCCTACACCTGAGTGACCCATGAAGAGGCAATGTATGACCTTCAGTGACTCGTAGTAAGAAAGCAATTGTGAAAACTGGTCTCAACATAGAATTGTTTCCATTTAGAAATCCAGAGGAATTATGCATGAAGCGCTCATGTGACATTAATGGAAGCTGTACAAAGGGACATATAATGGAATGAAAACTCCTGAAAATAAAAAAGAAGACAAATCCACACACACACACACACACACAAGGTTTAGACAACTAATATTTTTGAAATTGTTTTGTCTGCTTCTTGTTAAATTATGCCTACGTGCAGATGATCTGGGCTATAAAAATAAAATTGTTCTGCTCTGACACCTACCAACGCTCCCACTGTTAGTAATCAGTTCAAGATATTGGCATCCATACGGTTGCGGGGAGGACTGGGGGAGAGTACTTAACTTCAGGTCAGCCTGTCGCTGTGAGTTCCCTTTAAAACACTTTCCTGAAGAGCAAAGTAAGTTGATACTTAAGACCAAACCATTCCACTGTTCAAATGATACCTGCATTATAATTAGATACCCTTGGAGACAAGATTGTTTTTAACATGTAATTTTTTAACATGGAAATCCTTTGTTTGATGTCCTTGAACATTTCTGCAAATGGTCCTTTGCAGGGAGTATTTTAAATGTAAGTGGAGGGATCCAACCAAAGACAACAGCTGTTCGCACACCAACATTCTATTGTTGGTGCAGATACAGACGTTTTTCCTTTGCACTTTGAACTACCACAATTTTGCTGCAACTATTCAAGCCCCTTAAAAAGGAATTAAATTTCATGTGAAAGCAAAGAAAATACTGAAGAAGCTAGTGCAGCATCTTTTTGCTTTCTTTCAACATCTTTCTTTTCTTTTATCTGTCTTTTGTTTCCATTTTTTAAGTCCAGCTGAAGAATAGGCAGTGGTGCAGTAAAGGTGTTTCTTTCTACACAATATGGTAGGCTTGATGTACTGCTTTATATAAATGTTACAGATTAAACTTGTTCTTAAATTTAAAAGAATTCTAAACCTGATGCTAATATAGCACTGCTCTCCTTATAGATTTAACAAAGCACAATCCTCAAGACAAAAACTATGAAATAAATATTTTTTGAGATAACACTTTTCTTCACTTTGCATAAATTTAACACTGTGCTCTCTGTACAATATGTGATCTTTTTCCTAACTTCCCATTGACATAAATAGCTCTGGTGAGATGTCATGAAAGTAACAGAAGCTTTGGAAAAACACCACACATTAAGGATGCTGAATCTAATTTTCTGCTTTTGTTTTGGATGGCCTACTTACTCTTCAAAGTCTTGCCATGTCATGATGCAGAGTGGGGATGAAGGAACTATTGAACTATATTTAGCCACATATTAAAACCTCAGCTGTAAACACCCAGCAAACAATATTCATGGGACCCTTGCAGTGTCTGTAAGAAAAAAAAGAAAGAAAAAAAAAAAAAGGCATGGTGCAGTCACCTTCATTCGGAAGAAGAGTTTGTATTGCACATCATGGTCTACCATGGTCCTGCCCCCAGATATTGGGCTGAGATTGCTGGTTTACAGGTTGATAAGTATGGAGGGAATGGATGCCTGCAGAAGTCTGCCTGGAACAGCTGTTCTACAGAAGTCACCTGTTGGAGATCTTGTGCCTTCTTACCTGAAACTGTCCTTTACTTTTTAAGGACATTAGGTATTTCTGATGTAAAATGCCTTCATTGCCTGGGCGTGTGATAAATGTTTCACCCAGATGGAAATGCAAAGTGTACAGGAGGAATAATCTTGGACAAAATAAAAAAAATACATATCATTGGCAAAACATATTAAAGTCCAGACTTTCCATGTGCATTACCAACCATTCTTGATATTCTCGCTCCCTCCACTTTACATCTCTGAATGATATTCTGCCACAGATTCATGGAGCCATAGAGGATTTACTACTTGTATTTCTGCAGCTTCCCACATATCCTTGGGTCATCCCCTCAGCTAATCAACTGCTGACTTAACCCTAGAGCAACTAAAGTTTGGGGCTCCTTCAGACTTGCACACTGAGCCTAGATGTTGTAACAATTCAGATGCACTCTCTTACCTCACTAAACCACTTCCAATGCCTCCAGGCAGGAGAAGTACCTTGTACTGCAGTCCAGGTTTCAGCTTCTTTAATAGCAGGTAGGTTTTATTTGGAAACTGAAGGCACAAGGACTATTTCTTTGCCTCTCCAAGGGGTCCATGTAATACATGTTCAGGTCAATCTCAAGGAAGGGAGCAACTTCCCAATATATTTTTTAATCCATGATCTCTCTTTGATTAACTCATCTGCACATTGTTTCAGCACTTTCTGTTTATGATAAAGGAAGACAAGTGCAGCAATCTCTATTGGTCCCGCCAACAGCAGTCCTTTATTCTTAGTTAACAATGAATCATCAATGGTTAGCAATATTTTATCTAGGTTAGATAAAAATCATTAATGTCCTCATCTACTAGAAAACTAAGGAAACTGACAAAATATAATCTAAGGGTTGGAGGCTGTAATGGTGAACATAGAGCAGCAGGTCAGTGGGCTCTCCTCTCCATTATGCTTTGTGTCTACATTGCTAAAGGCCTGAAGAATTATTGTAATGTACTTTCAGATAAACAGTTAGAGAATTCTTGTATGACACATTATTTCTTCCAGGTCTTAGTATCCCTGCACTGAACAATAAAGGGTTTGTACAGGTGCAGGTGCAGGGCTTCGGGGTAGTATACAGATAAAAATAATCAGAGGCTGAACTCTTGACTTGTAGGTAAGAAAAGTTATACCAAGTGTCAAGGGTTGAGTCACTGTCACTATCACCAACTGGCCCATAAAGTTGGTGTCTGATTACATGGCCTTAGTTTATAACTGGTCTCCAGTTTACTAAAATTAAAATGAAATATAATATTATTCAATGTCATTAATACATTTGCACTTATTTGGGACCAGACACTTACGTCTTAACTGGTTTTCCTTTGCTTTGCCAAAGGTTTGGCTTCAGACTTGACTTGCCTTGGCTTCAGTTGTCAGATCTCTCTTTACTGTGAAGCAGGTCCAGCTCTCATTTTCCAGTGTTGCCCAGGGCACAATGTTCCAAACAAGCCTACAGGACTGCATGAAGGGAAAGGGAAATGTTAGTGTTAGTGAGAAATGTCGTAACAGACATCCTAATTTTAGTAGCATTGATAAATTTCTAAATTATGAAGCTCATAACTTTAAATCAACCCGTTCCAGAGTGTATAATCAACATACACTTGATTAAATATTTTCTGATTTGATTTTGGCCTTATCATCAAACAATTTTGTCAGTTCACAAATGAAGTGGAGATGGTTCAGCTTATCTGTATGGAAGAAAAAAGTGAATTTGGGCTGCTGGAACAAAACTTCCTGGTGTGATTCCTCTCAAAAATAACACGAGTAACAAAAACACTCAAGAAAAATTTGAAATACATAAGTTCATACAGGATTACTGTTTCACTGGCAAAAGTAGCTTAAGACATTTTTGAAAACTTTACCTTGGTGAATTAAGAAAAAAACCCAATAATCTTGACAGTTTCTGCTGAAACATGACATGAAACCACACAACATGTTCAACATTGAATTGCAGAGTTCTAAACAACTTTAAATCAGATACTAATGAGCAAAACCAGTAGTATTATTCTGTAGTGAATAAAATAATTTCTTACTCATCTGGTTTGGAAAAATCAGCTGCGGGGGAGAATTGCCACTTGTGGAACAAATATAATTTTTTAAAGTTTACTTAATGAAATCTACATGAGATAAATATTTTGGCTTATCCTGATATGTCAATTATATTTTTTAAATGTTATTATAACGTATCTGTTTTGCTTTTTTTCATTCTCCATCTTTTTTGTTTGGCTACAACTATCAACAAAATGCACTGCAAGCTTACAAATAAATATTCTCCTTAAAATCCTTTTTCAATGATTTATGAATTAATAACATGGAGCTTAAACAGTAGGTATGGAACTAGATGAAGAACATTTATTTCTGGTTTGACGTTGAATTTAATAATTGTAAAAAGTAATCTGAGTCAAAATGAAAAAGAAATGTGATCATCTTGGGTCCTGGCAAAACAAAAGTGATATCTAAAATAATTTTCTTTTAATCTAAAACTTTTTAAATGTATACTATCTCTTATATGTTCCACAATGTTTTTTCTAGATGTACCAGTTGGTATAGAGAAAGATTTATTCCTTATGAATTTTTACTGCTTATCTCCTTAAATTATTGCTAGGAAAAGTATGGATGGAAAATAAAACTTTGCATTTTACAATGTAACACATGCTTTCAAAAAACACAAAAAACCATGCAAAATTCAACAAGTATTTGTGAATTATTTTTTCTCCTTCTCACCAAACCCTCAATTTTCCAGTATTTTTCAGCAAATTGCTGGTTCTATTCTAAGTGTTCATCAGCATTAAAATCAGAAGAGCCGCAAATCTTCATGCTTCAGAGAGAAGCTTCTGGCTGTGCTCAAGGAGAATTTCCTTCTTGTGCAATAGCATACAACGGCGATGGGCATTGTCGGAATCCAAGCTTCCCTCCCACTCTCCTTTGTGCTAGCTGCTTTCCCAGCTAGAGTGCATGAAACCACATTGCAGTTCTTATCATTTCAGGCAGATTATAATTACAGCCTAAGTAAACTGACTTTACAAGGGATGACAACATTTAATTCAGTCCATTAATCCACCCCTAACTGTTTCTCAGTTCTACAGAAAAACTCGCAGATGTCTAGTATTTACAACATGATCAGTTAGAAAGTGACTACATCAAACTCCTGGGAGAAGTTTCTTCTCAAAATCTTTCATATTAGAGAGGTGCAGAGAGATTCTTGTTCTCACATGTTCCTGTGCAAGCAACAGGTATAGCTGTCTGCTCAGCCCTTCACACACTAATAGGATTTTCAGCATAAAAAAGATTCTGAGAAACTCTTGGCAAAGACTCAGAATTATCCAGTTACACTAAAAACAGGCAGACACCGCAAGGCGGATAAATCCTGCATGACCTACCTCTGCAGACCAGCAATTTCCTTCAAATTAGCACAATCAAATAAGTGTGTTTTATATGGATATTTCATACACACATGAGAGATCTTGGTGGCAGAAAGGGCCACACTGAAATATATGAGGGTTTGCTGTAAACTTCACAGATCATCGCTTGGAGCCCTCACCATGACACATGGCCAAAAAAACCCACCCCACATTCCCAATTCCCTTTCCATGGGTACATTTTCCACTAAGACAAGGAGAATTGTTATTTTTAGCGAGTGAGGACAGCAGAGAGTGATTTTTGGGAGGAACAACTAAGGTCAAATAACAGCTTGTGTATAGAAAGGCTAGGAAAAATATTCTCCCTGCAATGTCACACATGGCAGCTACTTCCCAATTTGTCATCACTCTGTGAACATTCAGAGAGCAAATATCCTTTTTATGTTCTGCTCTCTACTCTCCTTCACAGAGCTTCTCTCAGAGTTTATTGTCCCTGTTTTTTGAAGTGACGACAGCTCTCTGGATAACCCATGGAAAGAGAATCCTTTCTGCCTCACAGCCTTAACGCAACCTCCACATCTTTCCTCTCATTGCACTCTCATTTTCCAACATGCTTCTGGGTCTTGGGCTATCCCAGAGAGTTGCAATAGTCCCAGAGTCCTGGTTGGGCACATGTCGTCCTCTCTGTCACCCTGTAGACAACTGTTGGCTTCTGAGATGCTGCATTTCTATCCGGACTGCAGTTTCCCAGTAGTGCTCTGTGTGGGATGGCTGCTTGCCCTTCTGCATGCAGAGCCAGGCTCAGCTGATGAAGGTCGATACCTGTTGCTGTGTGAAAGTAGTGGACATGAATGACTGTCGTCACTTAATACGAGATCATGAAAGGGGGAGAGGATGAAAGGCAAGTTTTCCAATGCATTTGAGGAAGCTTTTCCCACACTGTATTTATTTTTAGCAAATATTTGTGTCAAAATGACCAGTGGTAAGGGAAATCATCCATTCTGTATCTCCTTCAGGGCTGTCGAGAAATATTGGAAGGAGTTCATTAATCAGTGATCTGCCAGCCCTAGGATTAAATCAAAGAATAAGGGATTTATGAGGCAAGGGAAGGAAGAGAGCCATGTCCTGTTTTCATCACCCTATGCAACATATACAATCTGAGGTATGCAATGTGATGATGGCCAGGTATCTGCTCAGTCTTCTCCATCTCAATGTGCTGCATCTGGCCTGCTCCAAGACCTTGCATCTCAGTGACTCCAACAAGACAATCTGATAGACCATCTTTCGGTCACCAGACTGCAAACTTAGGTTTGATACCTTCTTCCTGATTTTTTCTCTTAGCATTGAGGATATAAGATAGGGACATCTGGAATATCCCAGCAAACAACTCTACAGAACATGGCTGCAGTTCCTCCAGAGGACTGTGAAGTTCTGTCACAGCTGAGATTTCTCCGAACAAAGCAGTAATGGCTGCTATGCGCAGTCCAAAGCTCGTTGCACATTTGGATGGTTAGCATCTCTGGGTCACCAAGGGAAATGTGTATGGAGACACTTTGCCCTTTGGAAAAATCAGAATGGAAAATCCCCATGTACATAACATTCCTGTCAGTTAATGTCCATTTCTCTCTCCCAGTACTAAGGGCTTTGCCTGATTGGATAGAGCTAGGGACAAGAGATCAAAGTATAAAGTTTAAAATGTTAAATTTTAGATGTTAAATTATTTCATGTCCCATTACTCATCTTTCAGGCAAATTGCTGTGCTGCGTCTGCTAAGAAAAGCAGGAAGACTCATGAAAGAATCTGGGAATCTGGCCTTTCAATTCTTTGTATTTTGTTTGTGTGTTTTTGTGTGTATGTATATAGTTTTCAAGGTACATAACCATCTTTTAGCTGTGGTCCTTGGACTAAGAGAAAGGCTTTATCTGTACTATGAGCATCTACTGGCACTGGTTAAGTATGAAAAAGCATGAAATAATCACAGCTCCACCCCACAGAACCTTCCTGTCCAGCCCCACTGGCTAGCACAGCTGTGAGGAAGAGTGCATTGTGTTGGTCCAGTTTATACTTCAGGAGAAGTATAAACTGCCTACCTCAAGCAGCAGAAAATTCCCTTCTAACAGTAGTTGTTGCATCTCCAAGAGATGCTCTGCTAAACTACAGTCCTGGCAGGAGCTCTTTAGGATGACAGTCCTTTAGAGAAAAATCAACTTTCACTTGTTTAGGGTTTTTTTTTTGCAAGGATGTGTAAAATTTTTAATAAAGGGAGGAGAGGAAAAGACTAATTGAAACACATACGAGGAGCACCAAAAGGCCTTTCAAAGAGCTAAAAACACTATTGCCTTTATCAGAAACCCCTGTACTGACTAGAAAGTGCTTGCTTCCCAGTTGAGACAATTTCACACAGACCTGTAGTATTAGAGAATAGCAATCATTATTTATCAGCAAGTTTAATTAACATTGGGCATTTACATGCAAATCATTCAGTGCAGTTCATTATAGACCAGGGAGGACCAACATGTGGGCAGGAACGAGTTAAATAAAAACATGACATTAAGTAACAGGCTGCCATAGGGCTGACTAGTGAAAGCTTGCAGTCATATTTCTACCAGGGCAAGACAGATAAGTATATTTTTACTGGATCAACAATTACTGTAAAAGGCATTAAAGGTCAAAATGGATAAATATCAAGTCATACAAAGCCCATCTTTAGCTAAGGGCAATTTGGAAGATTTTGCTGTTTTAATAACAACTCATTGTACAAAAGCTGCTGGAAATGCATCACAGAGTTCCTGCAGAAATCATGTTGAAGATGTGTCTTCCTACCTATTAATAATACTACAACAAGTATCCTCCTGTATCATATCAGTGGTTTTTAACTGCTCTTCATAAATATTTCTGGAGTTGGTTGAATTAGACTTCTAATGATTTCCCCATTAAATGTGGTCTGATCAATTTTTATGGCATCGCATAAGGAATGAAATCAAACAAATGTCATGCTGCACTTGCGTTTCCTCTATGGATTTTTGAGGCATTCCTTTAAGAATATATTTTTGTTTGACAGCAGAGACATTGATTTGACAACTTGCTTTACAAAATTAGAGTAGCTTTCAAGGAAGGTAGTTATGCTGGGTGATCTGTGTACTACTTCACTATTATTTGAGGTTTCAGCTCACATCCCAGTCACATGGGGCAATTTGTCACTATCTCTGCTAATGACTATGTGAATCTGGATCAAACTGAGCAGCTGATAAATAAACATGTTGATTTCTGGTAAACTACTATCAAAGAAAAAGTGACAAGCTTCCTAAATGTTAAAACATGGCACTGTGGAAGATGAGACATATCACTTATCAAAGGTATCCTTTTAAATTTAATTTGTGAGCAGAGGACATGTGAAATACCAGTGAGTCAGGCTAAAGGCCCTCCAGTCCCCTATCATGTTTCTTAGCCTGGTGAATAGCTGTTGCTTAGAGAGAGGCGACAGTCACTGTTGAAGTTGATTGGGATAGCTGAATATTATATGTTCATCTATTACATGAGATATCAAGGGTCATTCTAGTTGAAAAATGAAGGGATTTTCTAAGCTATATTTTAAAAAAGTTCAGGAAATGTAGGGCTGAGATGAAGAAGAAAATACATTGAGCCTAGCTAAAAGCGCCTCATTAAAGCCCCATTTCATTAGCACAGCTTGTTAAATCAGTAACTGAAGGCTTAACGAAGGTCTATCCACTGTAGCAGCTATGGTCCTGCAGGGTTCTAGGTAGAACATCAATTGAATTATCCTGACAAACAGCAGAGATGGCTCTAACAGCTTCCTCATTGAGGTAACAGATACTTTCGCTGGTACGCACAGAAAAGATAGCAGGTCGTGCAGGCAACATTTTTCAAGTCTTGCAAAACTGCTGAAAATGGCCAGATTTCAGCACACCTGAACAATAGCTCTGATTAATTATCATCTACACTGAAATAAAAATAATTGGTTAACTACCTTGTAATGGGAGCCTGTGGTGAGCTTGCAGAAGACTTACCCTCTCCCCTCTTTTGAAATAGCTTTCCTTGTGTTTAATAAAAGATACTAAATGGCCCTCTTGATTTTACATTATGGTTGTAAGACTTAAAGTTATATCAGTGTTCTGTAGATTCAGGGAATAAGAAGTTAGAGGAGATCATTGTAAGTTCTATATCTTGTCCCACCCGAGCTCTTGCACCAATCCCCTAGCTTTCTGCTGGTTGAAAGCATATTGTTTAAGAATAATTTGTGTTTTATTTTAAAGGTATCAAGTAAACTGGAAGATGAAAGATCAGTGGTGTCAGCTGTAGGCCTTGTATCACGTCTACCTGATACCTGAGCACTTGTTAGTGTTGAAGGGATAAAGTCTTTGTTAAAAATGTGTGGCCTATTGAAGTATGTGGAACTGCATCTGTTTGCAAGATTGAAAAATACTTTTTATGACCACTAGCTTTAAAGCACAAATTACTGTATGACTTCAGTGACTGTTAACTATTTGACACAGAGGTAGATCTAATCCAAAATTTGTACAAAGTGAGGCTTCAGAAGATTCGTCCAAAGTGAGACAGCTTTAAAACAGCATCAGGTGCTGTGGTACCAGGCAGGGAGCTGGTTGTTTCAGAGGATCCCAAGAATCTTGGTTTGAGACCTGTCCCACCTCATGCACCCTGTAGTCAGTCAAAAATCCTAAGAAAAGCGTTGAGATGAGCCATGACCACCAGGACTGAGCATATAACTAACTCCAGGCTTTAGGGGACTGGACACCTAAATCAGATTGTCCTGAGAAATTCTGATATCACTTCCTTCTTCCCCATGGCTAAACAATCACCAGTGTCATGGATGATTCAGCCTCATATTCCTCTTCCATCTATGGACATTCATTCCCATCTTTGCCATAAGGCTCCATGGCTTAGTAAGCAAGAAGGGACCTGAAGGGGAGCGGGAGCACTGGAGCTGAGGGAAAGCAGCTCTAAATTTCTCCCATTTAAGCTGTTTCACTTTGATCAGATTCCCTAAATATTTATTGGACTACCAAGAGATAAAGCTCATGAGAACAATTCTGCAAATGCAGAGGCTGAGTCATCAATCAGGAAGAAAAAGAAACTGAATGCTAATTCTTGCTGTAATTAATAGCAACTACTACTACTCCTCAACTATTACTCAACCACTCCCTGGAAAGGGAATGAGCTCTAACAGGAGAAAAGGAAATTGTAAAGTCTTCATCCAAACACATTTTCTTCCAGTTGTGGTTCAGGTTCTTTCCTAAGTTAGAGATCTCACAGACAGAGGCCAGAGATGATGCTGAATCTCCCAAGCCTGGTATTTGTTCTAGTTGATAGACTATAAGGTAAAATGTTCTGTACAAGCCTGCTCACCCCCTAAAATGCCTTTGAAGATGGCAGTTAACAGTTAACTTACAGTTAACAGAGTTGGTGGTATAACAGTGTCTTGATTGAGAATTCAAGCAAAGAACAATGATGAAAGAGACGATGGTTATTCACAATGGGCAAATTATGTCTAATCCAGGGGAATGTTACTACCAAAAATGAGATTTTCAGGTCCTTCAGAATTTGGTTAGCAACTGAGGAGCTGTTTAGCCTGAATCCTATGATGGCAGTTATGCAGCAGTTAGACACCTAACTCCTTCCATGGATTGAGCTCTAAAATAATAAAAAAATTATAGCAAAACCCCTCTTTATTTAAGTCTTCTCATTCACTTGGATACCTCTGAGATTTTTATCCTTGAAATTTGAGTTCAGTGTGCCCTGATCTCAGATGATCACACACACAGATACCAAATATCTTTTGTGCCTAAGGGTTTCCTGTATTGCTAAAAGAAATTACTAAACTTCAGCATTAGCCTACATTTGTTCCAAGATCTGGCTGCTCCCATGTTTTATTGTCTTCCATATAAATCCTATTTCACATAAATATACACACCCTGGACTTCATTGTGCCTTGTTGCAGACCTAAACTGGAGTTAACTACAGTGACTGGTACTGCCATAGGTTAAAAAACCCCACAAATTAAAACAACAACAAACCAGTCCCAACAGTGGCATGAAGAGTTAAAGTAACACAAGATTCACTCAACCAAAAAAGTCTGCATTCCCAAATCTCTACCATCCTTTTACATACTCCATAGCCAGACTGGGTCTCCATATGTTCAGAATAATTCAACTCATGGTGAGACTAATCTCCTGAAAACTAACTCATTAAATTAATGTCAGTGATTTTATATGCCTGACTTGCGGAAAAATCTCATGGGGGAATGACAGGTCCTATGTGCTACAGAGCTGTAACATCACTGCCATTGAACTGACCCCTATACATAATTTAGAGGTGAACAGATTATTAAGTTGCCAACATTCTGCAACAGTGAATTTGGCAACTTCATTTCAGATTTATTGGAGTCAGAGAGCAACATGCATGTATCTGCCCTGTTAGGACAGCTTCTGCTGATGCATATTGGCAGACGATGCCTTCAGAAGAGAAATCTTTTGGCCGGGCTTCTATTTCCACAAGCTCTTATTGTTAGAATATTCAGCAGTCAAATAGATCATCCCTCAAATAAGTGATTGCAACAGCAGCACCACACAGAAGTGTTTAGAGGTTAGAAAGGATGTGATATTGAACACTAGCCAATACTGCAATGCTGTCACAAGAAGGCAAAACCTGCACTGGGTTGAATTCATAGAAGTGCAATATATTGAAAATGTTCAGTAGGTTTTTCACTGTGCTTGGCTTGGTTTAGGTCTCAGTGGCAGGGATTTATTGCTTTTGGTTCGGGTGTTACTGACCAAATTAATTGCTGGTGTCACAATACTGATTTACTGTTTGTACTGCTTTAGAAATAGGCGCCATGCTCATGAACCATTGCTTTCTTGTTCTAGGTGCTTTACCACCATGAGATAGAAGTATGGTCTGTGCTCAAAGAGGTTCCAGTGGAAAGCAAGTGATGCAGACAGATGGGAGAGCAGAAGGAGCCAACGCATCAGTAGTCTCTGTGGTTGGTCCTGGTCTCAGCACAACTGCAGACCAGCAGTGCCAATCTTGTCATACACACCAGAGGAATTTTAAGATGTGATCTGAAGGAGGGAAATGAAGTGGCATTGGGAATTTTGAGAGGGAGACAATCCTAAGTAAACAGGGGGCCTGGACATCTCATGTCTGGTCTCCATAGGTGGAAGCTGCCATCCTGATAGAGCACAGGCATGGTCTGGGCTTTGAAGGACCTTGGAAATTAACAAAGGAGGTATGCTTGATGTGATGGAGAGGGGGAAACTCAAAAGAAAACCACAGAGGAAAATGGCATGGTCAAATATGGCACAAGAGGAAAATCATTTTTACAGCAGTATTTTGAATTTGTGCAGGAGAATGTGAATAGATAAGGATTATAGACGTGACTAAAATGGATAAGGGAATGCAGCGTAAGGGGACTAAAGCATGGATAAACTTGTTCCAGGCAATAGAGAAAATGAAAAATGGGGTAGTTCATGGACCATGGTATCTCTTTGGTTCAGTTCTGACTGTCAGAGGGGTCTTGTGCAGTCTTGGGTGGACCACTTAATCTGCCTGTACCTCAGCTCCTTCCCTTTAAGAGATGGATAATAGCTGTTGTTATTAGGAGATATTCCTTTTTGGCAGAGAATGTTCTGACCATGGTTTATTCTTCACTTAGTTTGAGTTTGACCTTTGATCAAATTGGGACTTAGACTGCAGCACTACATAATATCTTTAAAGACGTGTTGACAAATCTAAAGCAGTTTGTGAAAAAAGGAGGAGAAGGTACTAAGCAGAGTAAAGAAGAAAGAGCCACTCTGAGAACTGAACTTTATCTTCAAGTTTTGCATGATCTCTACAAGGAAGCCACAGGCACAAATGCAGTACGGGAACCACATCAGGCTAGTACATGCCTTTATTCATAACGTGGATGTCCTGCCAGTGAAGCACAGACACCCAAGTGGATGCTGTCTGTCATGAATGCTGCAATGCCTGAGAGGCTTCCCGTTTTGTTGGTTTATCAGGTTATTTTCTGGTTTTTAACAGGGCATTCAGGAGGAAAGGTTTTGTTGACTTCTCTTCTGGCTGGATGGCAGAGTATGTATACCAACTGCACGCCAAAAGGCCTGGTGTGGGAAAATTCAGAGGACTGGACATGTTTATAGATAAGGAAACAGTTATTCAGTTTCTTGACCTCTTCGTTCTCTCTGCCTTATTAACTTACATAGTTAAGAAACAAAACAGTTTCTGCTTATCTGAACTTCAACACAAAGATCCACTCTGTCTCTGGCAGATCACAGCATTTTTTGCTACTTGATTCCTATTAAGGGTTGTATTCATGTTTATTGAAGAATTGTATTTGGGTTTGTTGAAACACTCCATTTGCAAAACGCGTAGTATCTCGGCAAATTGGACTTAAATTGCTAGCCTGTACCCTTTAGCAGAGTACAGCTCTGGCCTTTGGGAAATGAAATATTGAGCTCAGTCCCTATAAAAATACAATCTGTGTTAAACAGCAACAACAACAAGAAGAAGCCTAAAAGACCTTTAATAGGGCACCCATACTTCAGGATTTAAGAAAAGTGTTATTAGAAAAGAGCATTCCCTTCCTTCTTTTCCCCTTCCCTGAAACCATCATTATAACAAGGGAAGAGAGGACAGGTTTGTACCATGAAAACTGATGCTTCATGTAACAAAAAAATCAGTGTCTCTGTAAAAGTGCTTCTGAAAACTGCATACGAAGGGACACTGTACTAACAAAGGAAATTAAAAAATTAAATCAATCTGGAAACCTAACTTGTTTTTATTATTTTGATGTGGACATCATTGGTGTTGAGAAATTAAATTCCATTGAAAAGTCCACGTTACATCTTCTCATTCATGTGTAAGCACTCAGAAAGAGAGTGCAAAGCCAAGTCACAAGAGTCACTTCAAGCAAAAGTGCCCAGGAAGACATTAATACAATAGCTGTTAGAAAAGAATGATGAATATTTGTATATGTTTCAGCTGTAAACATACCCCATTGCAGTCTTAGAATCTTCACAAATCAAATTACCACAGCAAAGGTTGTGGTTAAGGTTTGTATAATATAAACCCCGGCTTTTTGAAAGCATATGATTAATTTTCTTCATATCATAAATCAGATCAGCTGGTAGGATGATTAATCAGACATGCTGGTCCCCTCTCTCAGATCGTTCCCTGTTTATTGATTATAGCGTGGCTTTTTCTTCCCTACAGTTAAAGCTCACTAGTTCTCACATACAATGATCAGATTAGATCTGAAATGTTTACTGTGTGTAAGCTAATTCTAGTCACTTGAAACTTCATGTAGCATATATCTTGGCTAAATCTGATTAGAATGGACAATTGACTTCTGATTTACGCTCACTTCAAGGGACAGTGTAGCAGCCCACTATGTGTAATTAGACGAAGCGCATGGAGTCCCCTGTGCAGGAGGAGGTGGGAGCTCCTGGACAGTCTGCCACTTACCATTACCCA
This sequence comes from Ibycter americanus, assembly GCA_035590275.1. NCBI lineage: Eukaryota > Metazoa > Chordata > Aves > Falconiformes > Falconidae > Ibycter > Ibycter americanus. The sequence goes on from JAVJGI010000040.1 coordinate 1,458,543, forward strand.
AACCAACAGAGGATGTCACTGAAACAAGAGCTGAAGTCAAAAGGCAGAGACTGAAAGTGCCCAGTCTCTGAGTGCTATAAATGACCTTGAGATATCTCCTGTAAATGTCAGGGAGTCTGGCTGTATTCTCCAGCAAGAACCAACTGTGATGCTTTTCTCAGTCTTGCAATACTATTTTTGAATACTGTCCTTGTACTATAAGACTCCACAGGATAAATATAATTTGTGGTAGGCAGATCTATTTGTATTTACAGGAGGTGTTGAGCTCTTTCTGGATTCTGGACCATTTCTGGTTGTCTGTGGCTCCTTCTTTCTGCTCTGCTGTTCAGGGTCTTTGGAGAGCTCTTAGTTGTAATAAAGCTCATGTGTCTGTTTTCTTCTCATCTGCCTTGACCCCTCAGACACTTCATGCAGTCAGACACATTCTTCCTTAAAGTCAGACTTTTTGTGGCTCTCTGTAAGTAGGTATCCTGTAACTCCAGGTTCCTCCTTCCTCTTTTCTGCTTATGCTTTTACTTTTTCTGTTTTTTAGATTTGTCTGTTTTGTTTTCCTCCCTTCTCAATTCTATGGAGTCTTCAGGAGCTCAGCCTCTGTGCTGGCTATGATTTCACTAAACCGATTTTGACTAGTGCCCATAAGCACACTTCTCAGTCCTCAGCATGTCTCTTTCACAACCTTCATTAGTTGTACTTCTCCCCTTGCTGGCAACTAAATGTAGCTGAAGCAAAGTGGGCTGCTTTGTCCTCTTACCTGAGCTATGCTTTCCACCTGCATTGCAAAAAGAATGTTAGTCTAGCTTTCACCCCTAACCTCCTGATTGCTACCCTACTCTTAAATCTGATCCCCGATACGGTGTTAGCTTTTTATAAGCACTACACCTATTTTCTTGAGTCCCTTCACAATTCCTCTGTGAGTCACTGACATCAAATGGAGGTAACCTCTGCATCTTTATCTGTACAAAAATAGTTGTACTTGCCCTTGTATATTTTCATGACCTCCCTCTTCCCAGGTCTCTCCTGCTCATACCACTCTCCTACAGAACCCCTTATATGCTTTTCAACAAGACTCTTTATGTCTAACCTACAACTCAGGAATAATCTCTAAAGTCCATTCCTCTTTCAAGTTCCTCTTTCAAGTTTCTTCAAGAATGCCCTCCACCTGTGCTCCCTGCAACAAATTACCTGGACTGGCCAGAAGACAAGGATCTTCAGCCTTTTGTATCTCACTCATTCTATACAACTGACATTAATTTACTAAATTCCAGGTGGGTAAGTGTAAGGATGATCAGCCTGAACATACAGCCTTCTTCCTGCTCCATTGTCCTCTCTTACCGGTGGCTTTCTATTGACTGTGACAATTACTTGTTGCATTTTTCATAAATAAGACATAGTTAATGAGGAAAATGTACTGCACCTTGCACTGAGGAGTGATCCTGACTGGAGGGTCTCAGCTCTCTTGCAGTATAAACAGCGGAAAAAACATAATAAATGGACTGAATTAAATGTCTTTTAAAAAGAAAAACTGGCTTTTGGACACATTCCTATAGATGTGAACTCTGTGAAGAACTGATATTCAGATTACATTAGACACCTTAGGATCTAATAGAATTTCTCATAACAGCAGGACTAGGCCAAAAAATATTTCAATAAGAGAAAAAGAGGGAGGAAGTGACCACTTTGATCAATGTAAGGAAATGAACTGACCTTGCAGTTTCTCCAAGAAGATATTAATTTTATTATTTACTTATGTGACAGAACTGAATTCCTTTTCTCTTGCTTTTATCCACTAGTAGGAATACAATATTCTTCCACAAGGAGTACTGGAGTCTATTTTCTAGCCTCAGAATAACAACAAATCTTGCAAGTCCCTTAAAAATGGATCAGTACACAGAGGCAAGAATAGATGTAAATTTTAATTTAGGGCAGCATTTTTTTATGTTGTATTATTAGGCCATTTCACAGTAATTTTTGTGTTTTATGTAGTGTTTCAAGTTCTACAGCTGTAACTTCTAAAGAAAAAAAGAAACCAATAAAACCTACAACAATTCTTTGCCCTATCATCAGCTGTGATTTTTTTTTCTCAAACTGCTATTAGATTTCCAAGGAAAAAAAATAAGATCATGGGGGTAAATTTAATCAAAATAATTGGAAAAACAAAAGTGAGAAAATGAGGAAAAAGAAAAAAGAAAAAATTATATTTCTTAACTTTAATATGAAACTTCCTATCAATGACCCTCTCTTCTAACTTGTAAAGGTAATAATCAGAGCATGTGAAAATAGCCTGCTCATTTTGTTATGATTATTTTCTTCATACTAGGTAGTCAACAGCAATTGTGAAGTTTTGAAGAGCAGTTATGTATCAGCAGGCAGAACATGTTAATTGTGTGTGTTGCCGCCCACCACCCTCCCCACCACACACATGCATCCAGTTCGCAAAGAATGAAGGCCTGCAGTTCTCAAGCACAAAGATGGCTTATCCATGCTCCTAGAGAAGCAGGTGACCAAATCTTCAGCCACGTCTTCCAGCACTGAGAAGTGTGCTAGAGAGTATTTTCATCTGTAAGATCTGCCCTGAATTTAACAGGTTTGCCAGACACACATCTGTTATAGATTAGCTATGCAGTGTCTGACTGAGTACATCATCTAACACAGTCCTGGAAAGTCCCACCAGAACAGTATCTGTGCTGAAAACAATTCCTCTATTGGACATTTTGCAAGACTGCTGAAAAAAGAAAAAGGACCAGTTACCTTAAAACAATATGGCAATAGCTAGCCTCATTCAGAGACAAGGCGGGATTCATATAATTTACTTCGATATGTCCATACGTACAAGTTACCGTGGGCTCCCATACTAGTCAAAGAAGTTTAGACCATGGTTCATTGCTTCTTAAAATTGATGTTGACATTTAGTCTAGTGAATCTTGCTCTAAATGCCATTGACAATCAACTGGATCTCCACTGAAGAGACAACAAGCTTTGACGTGGATGTTGACATTTCTGACAGCTGAACTTAGGTGAGGTGGATCCCACAGTAGGAATGGGATTCTGTTGCTGAAACAAAGGTGCCAATAGCAGTTCTTTGAGATGTGTCAGACCATCCCAGACATCTCACTCAGATAACAAGTATGGGATAGGACTCTTGGGAGACCCAAATCCTCATGGATTTCAGACAGAGATCAGGCAGGATATCCTAAGGCATTGTACCTGGAAACCCTGGAGTCCAACTCACTTACGGGCCATATTTTGTAGCATGGTATTGGAAACTCAATAGAACTGACTATGTGAGGAGACACAGCACTTCTAGGAAGTCTAGAGAGCAGAAACATAAAGCAAAAGAAGATTTTAACAATAGTCACTTTCACATGTGTGAAAGAACTTAAAGACTTCTAAGACTGCAAGTTGTTCTGAGGGAAAAGGCAATAACTTAGAGATGCCCTATATATAAGGGTGTGGCTGTAACACAAGAGAGGTGAAAAAGTAGAGTAGCAAGTTTAGAGGAAGGTGTTAATATTTTGCAGCAATCCTTCAAATTTTTTGCATGCTATTGACTTCTGGTAATTTTTCTCTTCTTTGAGACTTTCTTGTCTTATTTCAAGGGCTCGTTTTATGGTTGGTTACAGATTAAATGCTTTTTATTTGCTTGTTTATATGCCAAATCCCATGTTTTAAAAAGCAATATTTTGTTATCCTTACGTATAGAATAATTTTCTCAGTGAGGTTTTCCTGCAAGTCAATGTCTTTTATATCGGAGGGAAAATAACAGTTCCACAGTGCTTTAACTAAGATTGTGTATTATGATGCTGTCAGAGAGAGCAGAAAGAGACTGTAGAGCTTGCAATAAAGATAGCATATGATTTGTCTTTTGTAATGAATAGTTTGTTCTCTTTTCTTTCTTCGTTGCCATGGTATACTTTTGTGCCTTTATTTATAAGTGCTTTATGTAGAATTCATAGTCTAGATTTTTCACAGATTGGGAATTGGTGGGTTTTTTTAATCTCTATGTATTGCCAAAGTCTCCTCCTGTACCCAAATTTCAAGTTCAGGCGTCATTGAGAATACTCACATTGGAGATTTTCAGAACTATGTATAGTAAGTAACACCTCAGATTTTGTAAAAAATCATTGTCTTCAGCACAGACCTTCATGCTGTTGCACTCTGTCTTTTAAAAGCCTATGAATAATGAAGCATAGGCCTGTTCAAACTCTCCCAAAAAATCAGTGAAAGAACTTATTGGAATCCTCAGCAGGAAGTTACCAAAGCTCACCGGATATTATCCATGCATTTTCCTGCATTTTTTTTTTACTTACCAAAAATAACAAAACTTTCATGGCCCAGAAAAAAAGAAAGTCCAGATCTATATATCAATAATTGGACCACTTAGCTGCACTATAAAAATACTCATTCTTAAAAGTTTGGAATGGCACCAAAACAAAAGATAAGAATTTAGCACCAAAGTATCCAGTAGCCTTGTGGTCAGCTCCTTGCCTGGAGCGTGGGTTCAAAAATCTCTGTAGAATAAAAGACTGAATCCCTGCCTCCCACATCATAAATCAGTGTTGTGACCACACTAGAAAGTAGACACTCCAGGTGTTTCTTCTGGAAGATATCAGCTGTGCTCAGAAGAAAAAGCCTTTGAAAATCCTACTTCAGGTCTTCCTCTATAGCTAAGGACCTGAGCAGCATGTGAATGTCAACAGGCAGAAATTAGATGCCTTGGGGATTATACAAGAGATGGTCCTTAAATGCTTAAAAAGATATGCTGGTGTTTTAAGGCCACCTAGGCTCCAGTGGTTTACAAGGCTAACATGGTTTAGGCAGACTGGATTTGAAAGCCAGCAGTATGCAAAGGAGGGATGAGGTTAACATTGGTTCTAGCTAAAAATGCTGCCTTGGAGGAGGTCACTCACAGGCAGTGGCACATTGAACCGAGAGAAGTGGTGGCTTTGATTCTGCAGTCGTGTCAGGGCATTGGAGTTTCCTGCCATTGCTCTAGCCACACAGACAGCTCCGAAGATCTGCTCTTCCCCAGCTACCAGGGGATACAAAATCACAGGACCGTAAAGGATCTCCCTTCTCGGGTGGTCGCTTCAGGACTTTGCAGTAGATTGGCTGAAAACTGAAAGTTTGAAGCTGGAGACTGTTCTGACTAGTGGTTACAAAGCACCGTCGTGTAGGTAAAGGAACAGTCATCATTCCTCCTCGCAAGCAGTCATCATTATCAGATGTCAGATTTCAACAATGGTCACTATAGTCCGCAGACAGCCCATCAACAAGATTCAAGGCAAGACTTTCATGCAGGTTTTTACAGGTTGTAGCAACAACAGTTTTTCTTGATTTAAGGGTGACTGTAGCAGTTTTGTGTGGTGATCGTAACTATTACTTCTGTAGCCATCAACGCTGCCTCCATCCTGTGGCACACTACTCCTAGAGCAGCACTTTGCAGTTCCAATGACTGTTTGTGCAGCCATTGCAAGGTTTGAATTGTGAGTCTCCTTTCCTTCCTGCACAGCCCATGATGCTAAATTTGTGATGTCTTTTTCTGGGATGTTGCAACAACACTCTGCCTGTCTCTTACTGTTCCTGTTAGATTTTGATTCTTTCTTTATGTCCCAGAAATTCTTCACAACCAAACCACATATAACAAAGATGCTTTCAGACATTATTGTTCTCTGCATGGAAAAGAAAGGAAACGCAGCACGTTCCAAGTGCTACTTTCAGATGTTCACAAGGGACATGGTAAAATCTTTCCCAGCTGGCTTAACTGCTCCTATGATCTTGTCTGACTGTTGTCATGCCACTTGCTTTTCCCCAGAGTGTTTCACACCAATGCTACAATTCATCCTGACTTCTTATATGCTGAGAATTACATCTGCTGCAGGACCTTTTTCACTTTGGTGTCTCTGTTGAGACAACCATTAATTTATCTATATTTTCTTTATGATTGTTACTCAAGTTTTTCTTAAACAGATGTGATAATCATCCTGACAGTGCAGTGACAGGATTATAGAAGTTTGATTAGTACATAATGAAAATTGCCTGTAACATAAGTATTTTGCAATTATGTAAAAAGCACAATGCCATCTGGGTCCTGCTCGTATTTCTCTCTTTTTTTTTTCTAATAAATGACAACTAGCAATAAAATTTCACTCTGTAGTAAAATGTGAAGTACAGCAACAAGAATTTATAAAAAGCATTTTGTGTTTTCTCTGAGCATTTTAAGACTTAGAAATCAGTCCAGCAAATGTTTAGCCTGCTGAGTAGTCCTTATTCACAGAAGGAGCCATTGACTTTAATAGCATGACCTATCTGATTAAAGATTATTTGCAAGAGCCAAATGTTTCCAGGTCTGCTAGAAAATAGGGAGGGATTGATCCAGGCTCCTGCAGAGTAATCATTTCCTATCTTTCCTTCATTCATCTGATCCATGCAGGTATGGTAAATTGTAAAGCGTCAGACAACAGTGATCCCATCACTTCTATTATTACTGTTATTTAGGGCATGTGTACACCAAGGGTTTCTGAACAGTACATCCCACAGTGAGCATAAGCTGGCAGCCAGAAGCCTGACACCCTCTTGACTCCACCTCTGACCTCACAGTAATGCGGCTTTGGATCATTGAAACTGAGTTCTTGGTTTCTCATGTTAGAGACTCAGAAATAAGAAGTGAAGGCAACTGGCCTGTCAGAGACCCTTGAAAATGCTGATGTAAATGATTTGATGAGAATCCCAGTATGAGCCAATTGGGGAACTGGGATTACCAGTTAGGACTAAGTGGATCTCAAACTTTTGCTACACCCTCTGTAAGAAAAAGAAGTTTATCCAACTCCTTGTTAAAACAGTGGGGGATGAGAGGAGGTAGGTAATTATCCTTCTATAAATGCTGAAAATTAGACAAGAATTTCTGATACAAGGGTTGGCTGGATTTGGGCTTTCATCTCTGCAGAATGGTATTCCTTAGGCACCAAAATACTTAGTTAGAAAAGTTCTTGAAAGATTCATGTATCCATGCAAGTATAATGAATTCAAACAAGAATTATATAAACCTCAACCAACTACTTTCATCTAAGTCTGGGAAGTCCTCTGTGCTTTTGCAGTCAAAATGCTGTTTGCTATTACATTGACTGGATGTAAAGAATGGCCTGTTTACATAAAGAAAAATAGCACAGTGTTCCTCTACAGCTACTGAGAGAGCTGTAAAGAAGGTCTCTGTAACTCCCAGTGAGCACTAGATAAAGCATTTCTCCAAGCTGTTTGTGGCCCCCCGGGAACAGACTGTCTCTTTTTTCCACTAGGAAGACGCACTGAGCATAGGGCAAAGGGATGAGGACAGGTTATGGAAAAGGAAAGCCTCATCTCTGAGATGGAAAGAAGTCAAGAGGGCAGGCTGGACCACCCCTTTCTCCAGACTCCAGGAGATCTGTCAGATGAAGATAAGCTAAATGACAAGGAAGGGTTTATGTCAGTATAGCCGGAGAACAGTTCATCTTCAAGTGAGGGAAGAGGGAAATTATTGGAATAAGTTATGGTCCAAAGTTCGGCTTCGATATTTCAATAGATTTAAAAGAAAATAATTGAGGAACATTAGTTACGGGAGGTAAACAGAAAATGAGATAAAATGCTAAATAATTTGCCAAGGGTAGATAAAGCTTGAATAATCAGATAGCTCGCTTTGATAGCATAACTGATTACCCAGACAAAGGAAATGCAGCAGATGAAATCTGTCTGAATTTAACCAGGGCATTAGACATGGTGCCACATGGGAAAACACTAGTGAGGTAGAAAAATGGAGAATCAATCAATGTAACATCTGTAAAGTGGGAAGAGATTTAGCTAAGGGGAGCTGATAGCCAACTGCACTCCAGCAGGGAGGTGTCATGCTGAAGAGAAGCTATTAGGGAAGTTCTCCAGAGTTCTTCCAGATTTACCATTAGTATTTGAATTACAGAACACAGTATAAAAAGGCTACTGAAAATCTCCATTGAACATTGTAATAAGCACAGATCAGGACTGTGTGGATCCAGAGGAGCAGTGGCTTGTACGAGTCCTGCCACACTAGAAAAGGAGTGATACTCACTTGTACTGAATGCAGGGTCATGTACTGCTGACTAATAACAAAAAATTGTGCTATAAACTGGGAATAAAGATGGAATAATCTGGAAACCCTGGGAAGACGTCAATTAAAAAAAAAAAATCAGCTGTTTTACTCATCCGTTGCTCTTAGAGAAGTGTTCTTAGGGGGAGTGATGCAAGGAGGAGTAGCAAGGCATGTAGATATTTCCTACTCAGGCTTTTGCAAATGAGAGAAGAGCTGGAGGTCAAAGGAAGGGAACAAAGGTCATCTCAAACTGTCATCGCTGCTGTCAGCAGCTATATCATTGAAGATAAGAGAAATGGATTCTGCAAATGTGGGCAACAGAAAACTATTCAAGCCTCCAAAGTTTCCTCTTCCCTGTGTTGGGTGATCCTGTTGTCTCCATTTGCTCTGCACTGGAGTCCACTACGGGACTTCAAGCTGTCAGTGCTCACCTTTGGTTTTGCTCACGTAGTGTGTATCTCTGATTTGACGTCTCAGTTAGACCCTCTCTTCCACAGGAACAGCTATGATAAGTAAAAGCAAAACAGTCGTTCATTTTTTAACTGCACATCAAAATGACTTTCAGACTGAAAGCTTTTCTGCTGAAATCTTTTACTGAAAGACATAAAGAAGTCTTTGATTTAAATACTTGTGAGAGAACAGTTTACAAAAAATTCAGTTCCACAAAGTAACATTACAAGCAGTGCCAACCATTTCCAAAATAAATTGCAAAAGTTACAAAATACCCATGTTTGTCTTGTGTTTAATTTCAGAGGAATTTTTAGTAATAATTAAGATGTGAACCTGTTTTTCTTAATTAATCTGAATTGACTAAACAAATTATATGGGTTTGGGACTATTTCCAGTTTGCAAATTGTTTAAGTCTGTACTAGTATATGATAATTCTTGTGTATGAAATGTATTAATCCTGCGGAAAACAAAATACTAGCATTTGTTTAATGAAATCATTATCACTAAACACTTATCATCTGTTTAATGAAACTCAGAAATTCACAGATGGTTGTTCCCTTATACAGAAAATGCATGTTTAGCAGAAACATTGTTTAGAAATAAACATGGTAATCAGTATTATAAATCTGTCTTTTATGCAATAAAACTGAAAATATTTTTTCAAACATAGATATGGACTCTCAGCCCAGAGTAAGATTATTTATCTGTTCTGAAGGGTCCTCTTTAAAATTAAAATAGGAAATAATCTGCTTTTTGAAATAACAGATTAAAACAAACAAAAAATGTAGAACGCTATCCTGATCCAGAGGCTAGCAACTATCCAGACCTCAAATCTCCAGCCACCATGTGTGTAATAAACTTTGGTGATGCTGATAATTATACGGAGGAATTATCCAGGATTACAATGGTAATAATTGTTATCTCCTCTCCAGAACTGGTACAAATTTGGCCAGCCTCCATCACAAGTACATTTCTTTTGTTGTGCAGAACATACAGCTTTGCAATTTTCTTTCTTCTGTAGATTTGGCCTGCCTGTAGGCATTTACCCCTCACCGCCTGATTTTGTACTGCTCTGCTTTAGATGTTCTCAGTTGTTTAACTGTTCCCATATGAAATTCTGGGTCTGCCTGAAGTCATGTCATGTTGAACTGAAGCTGAGATGTTAAAGCATGTGATGTAGCCACGCAGCATAGCCTCACTCCTCTTCCACATCCACAGAAGTTCTGGGGATAGAGCTTGACAAATTGTCTACAAAATCAAATTGCTTCTCAACATTTTGTCCTTGGATTTGTTCTTCCCATATACAAAGGCAGCAAACAGGGAAATAACTAGTACAGGAAAGGAAACTGGAAGGGAGCATTTACTTATGGGGATTAAAATGATACAGCATAGTGACTTTGCAATCTGCACTTTTAAGTACCAGATGTCCCATTACAGTAATCCCCTTAGTTTAAAGGCATACACATACAATTTCTTTTTGTCCTGCTTTGCTCTTGTTAATAAATTCTGTGTTGCTGTCCTGCTGGAAAGGCCAAACTTTTCTGTCTGTTTTCAGTTTGCTAACAATCTCAGCATGAAAACATACTGATCTCAAGTATGGCTTTATTCAACACATAAATGTCAGGTGAAAGAGGCTGTTGTATTGAAAACTTGGCAAGAGCTGTCTGCATTAGACATGGAATTGCTTACAGTGGCTGAAATTTTAATTCATTAAATATAGATTTCATCTTTTTTCCATTTCACCCCTTTGTGGAACTGGGAGAAGAGCTACATGTCAGAATACTCTTCCGAACAAGCTACCTGTGAATGATTTAATAAATACATTTCATGCATTCAGGTTGAAAATTGGCCAACCTCCAGAGATAACAGCCCGGAAGAGCTCACAACTTTCATGGTCAGATGGAAGAACAGATTTCTAGGTTTCTTTTGCAGATCCTTCTGCTTGTCCATGGTTCAAGTCTATGGCTAAATCTGCTCTCAGATCAAGGCAAGGCTGATGGGATGAAAAAGGAAATCTGATCAGAGAGGAAGAGATGGGATAAGTTATGTAAAGGACCCATCAGCCTTCACCCTTGGGGAAATGGGAGATATCATTCGTGCAGCCAGATTCTCTGTTGCTTGCTATGGTCACCTTCTGTGGCTGGAAAAAGTCTTATTGGAGGCAGCGTAATTCCAGCTGCAGGACTGCCAGAGAGCACGGGGGAGAAATGAGAAACCCTGGCGTCCAGAGACAAACCTGACTGTGAATAGTTCTTCTCTTGCAGAGGGAGTTGGGGCAGGGCATGGACCACTTCTCCTTCCACTCTACAGGGCACACCTGCTCACTTAAAAGAAAAAAAAAGTTGCAGAAGTGGTCAGAAATATGAAGATCTGTGGAAAAAAATTGTGATTCCTCTGTATTTCTCTTCCTGAGGAATTTCTGCAGGATCAGTCCAAGCCAAGGCAGTATCAAGGGTATTCTCTTGCTCTGGTTAAGGGTAGCATAATTAAGGAATCAAAGGCAATGGTGGCTTCCACAGTGGGTTCAGTAATGTTTAGGAATAAATTTCACTTTGAGTCACAACAGTGAAACTGGAGAACTTGACCCTGCAAAAAACCTCCATAGAACCTCAAAGCCTAGGTAATTATTGTGCACTTTCCTTCCAAGTGCTTCTCTGCCACTTTGTGTTTCTCAGATTCATATTATTGAAAGAAAGAAAACTGAAGGGCATTTTCTCCCCTCTACTGCATGTTTAAATATTTGAAAGCTTTCTATTTTCATCTACCACAGATCCTTCTCAGACTTAGCCCTGCCCACCCTCCAAGCAACAACAAATCCAGATTATGTGTTAGAAACATGAAGCGTTCAGTGCATGTGCACATTATATTTAAAAGATTTTTCTTTCCTGATGTCTCCCTTTAAATCTTGTCTTTTTTTTTCCCCCTGGGAAACAAGACTATACTTTGTTCTCTTCTTTACATTTTCTGAAGGCCCTTAACTCAGTTCTTTCAGCATTGCCATGTATTTAATTTACTTAAGCAAGTTTAGTTTGTGTCAGTTCATTTGCTGTTCCTGCCAATGCACTGAGCTTGCTATTAGTTCATGGAATGTAGGAACAGCACGGAGGTTTTAATCTGGATGTACAGACAACAGAGGAATTTACAGCACTGGCAGACCCTTGTGTTTGTGCTGGACTATGAGCCATCAATCATTTCCAGAGGCTTTTGCCAAGAAGGTGAATAGCCAGATGTCTTATTTTGGGAAGTTTATAATTCTTTCTAAACAGGGGAATAATCTTTCTCCAGCAGACACAAATCTCATACAGAAGCATCACCTCGAATTATGATGCCCTACATAAGACAGTTCATTGGCTTTCAAAATACCCACCGAGTTCAAATGTCCCACCTCCAGTAGACTGAAACAGTAAGATTTAGTCAATGAGCACATTTATGGACTGAAGTTTACTTCATGAGTTTTGATTCAAGTCTAAAATCCAGATGTTTCCTTTGTAGGAATGTCTACATTTTGGAGTAGGTTTACATCACGATTCACAGTAACTTCAATTTGCAAAGCATCAGTTGGTTTCATTGTAACAGGAGACAGCGTACACTTCTTCTAGTCAATATATTTTAGTTAGTCTGAAGTCATGGAACCACTGAGGATTATAAGCACTCCCCACAACCCCCTCACCACCCCAGGAAAATAGCATAGCCAGCTGCAGCAGCGCTGCTGTCATAGATGATTTTTTTCTCATTTATTTTAAAATAACATCAAAATAATGACACAAAGCCCACAAAATAATAAAATAGAAAATTCCAAACCCAGTTTTCAAAGTAGGTTTTCCCAAAAATCCAGATCCCAAATATTTTAATTCCAAAATATTTTCCTTATAAGAATATTTTTATATATTTTTATATGTATGATAAAATTTCAGAAAAACCGCTTCAACTTCTTTTGCAACAGCAATAAAAAAAAAAAAAAGCAACCAAACTTTTTCCAGTCTCTGTATCCCGCAACTAAGTACTCATTGAACTTCCTCACTGGTCTTATTACAGCCCTGTAAATGAATGGAACAGATTGATTCAGACACATGTTCTAGCAGAAGAAAAACACATCTTCACTACCCCATAAATCTTGTAATCTTAATACCAATTTTATTCTTACATGCATTCGCAAGCAGCTACCATTGTCAGCAAGCAGAGCAATTTGTTGAGCAGAGAGCTGAGTCTAGTCTTCAGCCTAACTTGAATCTGTTCTCACCTCTGAATTGAAAAGGAATGCAAACACATCTGCTATAACCGGGAGCAAGATGATGTAGCAAATAGAGTAAATATTTTTCTACACTTTGTGGCTGAAGTGCTGACATCACATAAATGTCAGGAGATAAAAAGGTAGTCAAGAGGGGAGAGACTAATATAAAAAGCAGTTCTTCTGAAAGCATAGTCTTAAAAGTGTGGTCTGGATTCAAGGGATAAATTAGTGCTATTTTTCCCCACATGTTTTTCTCATTATGTAAAAAGCAAGTAATAACACAGTATTGGCATCATTTAGTGAGTGACCTGATCAATGATGAGTGAGGCAATGAAGACTGGAGCTTGTTGTTTGAGCTGTTGTATAGAGTTACTAAAAAGTACAGCAATAACAGCAAAAAGCATAATAGGAGAAGGAAGGGTTAATTACTGCACATCCCTGAGGTGGAATTTAGATGGAGAGAAATGAAAGGGCTTAAAGTTTTTTGAGACATTCTAGTGAAGAACCAAGAACTGGATCTAGAACTTTCAAATTCCCATCTGTGTCACAGTTACTGGCTCACACCATCTTTTACAATACATAATAAACCTATGTTAGAAAAAAGATTTTGTGGATTTTTGCATCCTGTGAACTCTAAAGAGCAGCTTGAAAGGAGGATGAATCATAGGCAATCAGTTGGCAACTTTGTCTCCTCTTTAATGAAGTGCATAGTTGGAAAAAGAAAACACAGCAAATGTAAGTTGGACAAGATATAAAATTAGTATAGTCCTTTAATAACTGAAACTGTAAAACATCCAGAGTGGAAAGCTTTGACGAGGCATGTTTTTTGGACAATTGCCATTCTTTCCATTGAGTTAAACCCAAATGACTGACTGAGGTGACTGAACAAGACCTACTGGGCACTGGTGAATCTTCTGGACACAGAAGTCCAGCACAACGGATTCATTTTCTTGGATGCAAAAACTAGTAATAATCATCTGTCAGTCATTTCAAACAGAAACAAAAACCTACAGAGTAATGTCATGCATTCAGGGCTTGGCTAATTTGTTTGTACATGTGTCCTTGCTCTTATAAGTCATATTTACCATATATTTAATTATATCTCTGTCCCTGTTTACACAAGTTTTTTGGTCTGTTACAGTTGTCTTTCTTGAAGTGGCTTCACATATAGTCACCAATGGTGACCGTTGGATCACACTGAATTCTTCCTTTGATGCTTTTTTAATTAGGAAACTGGACTGTGCCACGACTGTGGAAGGACAATAATTGTACTACCATAAAAAAACTTCCCTTGTGCTTATTTTTTGAGCATCTCTTGTATATTTTTCCTTTTCTGTTCCTCAAGCATATTACTCCAAATGCAATCTAAGATATTATAGGATTCATTCTTACATTCAACTGGCCTAATTTGATGAGTGTTTTTGCCAGGACTCTTGTGATAGGAATTAGATAGTCTTTGTGTAGCGTAAAAGTCACAAGAAGGGAGGATTGTGAAAATAACAAAGCTTTTAACTGTGCAAGCTGAAAACAGAAACCACAGCACCTGACTGTCTTTTCAGCAGAAGGCTTTTTAAAAGGAGCACTTTGTAAAGGGAGAAACAGAGGTCAAACACCAAAGAACAGGTCTATGTTACAGGGAAAGCAACTGAAAAGTGAAGGTACTGCACTGCAAAGCAAACAGGAAAAGAATTTGATGACTTTACAAATCCTTAACCAGGGTCCCTGCAGAGAAGCTACGCTTTTTTGTTTTTCTCTGTTTTTTGAGGAAAAGGAGCATATACATTTCAGAGCATGACAGTATGCTGGTAAGCATATTCCACTATTTGAAATCATACTTTATAACCCTCGCTTATTTTCCTTATCATGATTCAGCAGGGTGCTTAAATACCCGATGAATCTTTTTGCAATCAACTGAATGACATGCTTAAATTTTGGCAACTATTAAAATACCTAAGTGAAATGAGGCCTTAAATGAGATTTTGTATGTCACCAAGATAGGCCTTACTTAGATATGCAAAGATGATATGTAATGGTCACGTCGGTTTCTGACATACTAATATACCTCAATTGGATTTCAAAGAAGTCACATTGATTTATGCTGTGAAAGACTTGTCTCACTGTATATATTGTATATATAAACTGTATTTTTGGTCTGTTAAACAAATATCACTTTTTTAGATGAATGAAACACTACATCAGACAGTATAAAAGCAAGACTCTGAAGAATAATCTATGGCAAGGTTCAGAATGGAAGGTTTTGAGCAAGCAAAGTTAATTTTTTAAATTATCAAAAAGAAAATTTACAATTTTCCATAATTTTTGAAGGGGTATATGCCATTATTGTCACACGTTGTTGCAACTGGAACATCTTATAGTTGAGAAACAGTATTCCATCAAAATGCCCAAGAAGCCAAGCAGTTCAAGAAATAAAGACGGCAATCAAAGCAACTGTTTACAATGTCAAAACTGTGCTGTGCTCTGTTTAGCACAAACCCATTCTTGCCTGGTCTTGTTATTAAAATGTATGAGTAATAACTCAGAATCATAGAATAACTTGAGTGGGCAAGGACCTCTGGTCATCTCCAGCCCAGCCTCAGCAGCATCAGCTATGGGATCAGTCCAGGTGGCTCAGGGCTTTATCCAACTGTGTCTTGAAAACCTCTGAGGATGGAGATGGCACAAGATTGCGCACGTCCTCCAGCCTGACCATCTTAGTAGCTGGTACAATGCTATGGTTTGGATTTGGTGTGAGAACAATGTTGATAACACACTGATGTTTTTAGTTGTTGCTAGGTAGTGTCCATACTAAGTCAAGGACTTTTCAGTTTCTCAGGCCCTGCCAGTGAAAGGGCTGGAGTGGCACAAGAAACTGGGAGGGGACATAGCCAGGGCAGCTGACCCGAACCAGCCAAAGGGATATTCCATACCATAGGACGTCATGCTGAGTATATAAGCTGGGGGAAGAAGGAGGAGGTAGGGACATTCAGCATTATGGCGTTTGCCTTCCCAAGTAACCGTTACGTGTGATGGAGCCCTGCTTTCCTGGGGACGGTTCAGCACCTACCTGCCAATGGAAAGTGCATCTTTTACTTTACCTATTGAACTGTCTTTACCTCAACCCACGAGTTTTCTCACTTTTACTCTTCCAATTCTCTCCCGCATCCCACTGTAGGGAGTGAGTGAGTGGCTGCAGGGGCTTAGTCGCTGGCTGGGGTTAAACTGTGACACATCCCAGCCAGGAAGCAGGACAGACCAGTGGGCAGTCAGGTACAGCTCCAAGTAAGAGCATCAGGCATCTGTGGGGGGGTGGGGACTGACAAAGCTGGGCCAGGACATTAGCCCATGGTGCAGCACTGGGCTCTGTCTCAGCAGCACTCATGGCCAAGCACATGCAGGGCTGCAACCTCATGGGGCTGTGGCTCGGGTGGGGATTGAGGACCAGAGCCACAGTGTAAAGCAGCTCTCTTGGGTCATAAGTCATCCCTAGACATGGCTTCCCCACGGTGCTCCCCAGCAGTCTCCCCATGGCCACCCAAGGGAAGTGGTCATCCTTGGTTGTGCTGGCACTGAGCTGACCCCCTGGCTCCCGCACTCAGACCTGCTGGCAGTGACAACCAACTGCTTCTCTTTAAGGACTCTTAGGGTGGGTTTTGTCAAAAACCCAGTAAATTTCTTGTTTAGAAGAATTGCTCTGAAGTTAAATCTACAGAAAACAAGGTATTAATTTCCTTCTGCCCTCCATCACGACTAGGAATCCTCGGACAAAATGGCCAGAGTCCCATGGGAAAGTGAAACAGACTTACTACTCAGTCCATTTTCCAACTTGGTGGAGGGTTTTTACACCCAGAAAATGTAATTTCAGCCTTGTGAAACCTGAGGCAGCCTTTTTTGTTTTAGAATCTGTACTGCTTACCACTTGTGAAGTCTGGGCTACGCACCATTGCTATTTTGGTTATTTTTCCAGCAGAATGTGAACATACTCTTTGTTCGTTCTGGAAGTGGAAGATCCGACCCTATCAACAATCCACTGTATGCCCACCGTATTCTCCACATAAGGATGTCAAATAACAGTTGATGACACTCCACAGTGCACCTCTTGACAAGTTTATCTCCAGATAGGGAGATTGTGACGCCAGTTCAAGTGATACAATTGTAGAAAATTAAGTGTAGAAGCAATAACAAACCCTCTAGGTCATTTGCCCTGAGAAATACACACCAGTAAGTCTGGCTTCCATCACTCGTAAGATGGTTGAAGCTGTAACAAATGAACACAATGTGTCGGATAAAAACGGTCAGGGCTTACCTCCAGGGAAATCCTGTGTTACCAATCCAGACACAGTTTTATGGGGATTCAGTAAGCATGTGGCTAATGGAGATGCAGAATACATTATACATTTGGATTTTTAAAAAGGCTTTTGTTAAGATTCCATAACATTGTTAAAGAAACCAACATGCTGAAAGAACGCTAATCCAAGTTTTTGGATGAATCTGGTGAAATTGTAGAAAGTCACAGTTTTCAGGAGTCAGCAGTGAGGGTCCCTTAGATTCTCAAGGCGGTAATTCATAAAAATAAACAGAACATTTTTCGGGAAAATAGGACAGAACGAGACAGTAAGTATACCCTCTAAATGTGGGAAAGTATGTTAATACTCCAGTCATTTAGAACACACTTCCCTCCTCCCTTCCCAGGCGTTAGGAATTACCCTGACCATTTCATCTGTGAAGAGTTTACAAGTTAACTGACCACTGCTCCCTCTTGTATACCTTCTCACAGTGGCTGTTTAGGCTTGGAGGCTGCATTTTGAACATAACTATTTCTCTTCAGGGAATTGGAGTTCAAGTGCTCTCCTATGTCTCTCATCTCTGGTCATAAATGGCCCTACATTGGATTCCTTCAATTAGGCTGCTAGTGCCAACACTCAAGTAATCTGAGGTCCTTACCACTGCATCGGATAATATCGTCCTCACTGTCTCGGCTTCCCAAAGAAAAATCAATATTATAAAGAATCACATTGATGTCTTGCCCACAAATAAGCCCTTTGAGCAGAAAAATGCTTGTTTCTAGCTATTATGGAGAAGAGTCTCTTATTTCAGCAGTATAGGCTGCCATTCAAGGTTTCTCACCTCCTCCCCAGATCTGACATGATTCTTTTGCCATTTCCTTACTAGACTGCAATAACAGCTTCTTTATTATTAAACACAAACATCTCAAAAATTGACACACATAACAGGCAAACAGCACCCAGCTCAATAAGTTCCTCTTGCTCCACAAAGATTTCTTCCTACTTGGGTCATTGGTCTATGTGGATTTCTCATAAGCATTTCCCTTTATCTTCCGATTATCCCTTCATTCTCTGAAGATTTAAACTCCACACTTCTCACCCCACATCTTCAGGTAAATTCTGAGGGAGAATACAATACTCATAGCACAGCCTGCATGTGTAACCTTTATAAACAAATATGAAATAGTCATACTTAAGTCAAAAGATTTAAAAGCTCAAATGAAACCATATTATCACAAACAGTAACACAATTAGATGAGAATTTATATTAAGTGCAATGTGAAATATGTGTATCATAACAGCTGAGCTATCTCTAGATGTCTTTCAGGTTGATAAGTAATAACATGTTATTCAGAGACACAGATCCATACCCTTCATCCATCATAACGATGCAAGCAGAGATTTCTTTTTTGTTCAGTGTCTCATTATATATATTTTGCTGTAGATAATTTTAGTCCTAGAAGTTCTCTGTGATAGCTATTTACGTTGTGCTGCTGCTCTTCAAAGTGACTGTGGAGCTCCATAGGCATTGCATGTCAGTGATTTTCATATCAAATAAGTTCAGTTTAAAATCTGAGGGGGTGTTCCTTCACTGCTTCCAGCTCTACAAAGTCAGGCCTGTGCCCACACTGTGATAACCAGAGCTGGGGTTTTCCACAGCAAGTGCCACACAGACATACCCACCAAGGGTCTGGAGGCTGTTTCAGGGCCATGTTTGCTCCAGCGGGTACTTACATGCCCAGAGCTTCCGACTCCTGGAGTCATCTCCCCTAGAGCCAACTCTGGTGTCTAGACACACTGAATACACAGCTCAGATGCTCTTTTCTTCTGTATCACTACCAGCAATAAAGGTGGTGTCACATTTTTATCCATACCGTCTTCAGGTTATATTCCACTGTCTCCACATGGTGCTAACTTCCATCCCTACAGGGATATTTTCTGCAGAGCAGTTTTCTCTTGGTGTAACTTCAGGGGCAAGCAAATGGCAACAGGGTTATGGAGGTGTTATTGAATTGTTACTGCTGGCAATAAAGTGCCAGCAGAGAAAAGCACATTTTGACTGCCATATTCCAAACTGAGTTACCAGTTCTGACAGCTAAGGAAAAGAAATGAGTACGTATCTTTTGCTGGTAAAGTGATCACATTTGACTCAAAGCCCCTAAAACACTGTGCGTTTGGAATGATACGTTACAGCTTTTATAGTCACTAATTAGAGGAGAAAAGTGATTTGCTGTAACTTCTTTTAATGCAGACATCTGGATGGTATAAGCTAACTGCACCCAGAAAATCTTTTAAAAACTGAAATTCTGATCCAAAGTTTTGCAATAACCATGCATACCTACAATAATAGCTTGAGCTCCCCAATCTTTATGGCATATGTAGTGCACCACTGTGGTAGAATAGTATACATTACAGTCATTTGTTTTTCAGCAGTGAAAATTTAAATAACGTTAACCTCTCTTCAGATTTGATGTAAATTTAACTGGCTTATATACCAAACTCCAGTCTTTCCCTGGATAAATTCTGCATTCCTCTTCTGTCTTGACCTTTGAAAATCTTCCCCATGACTACCAATCAAAACACTCTGTATATCAGAAATTCTTTCAGATCTTGCTGGAAGATTAATCATTCTGTATTCCAAAATATTCAGTTGAGAGTCTTTTAGTTAATTTCTTCAAATCACACTTGAATAGTGTCTAAGTAATAAAATTTGGCAGAAATGATTAGTGACAGTATCCTACATTTGCTATTGTGAAGGACATGAATACTTCCTCAACAAAGATACTCGTTCCTCAAAGTGTACTTTTTGCTTCCTAAGCTTCATCCAGTAAAAGACTCCTATGCCTGGAAGATAATATATGACATTTAGAGGTCTGATTCCCCTTAGGCAGAATCCAGAACTCTTTGCTGAGTGTCTAGAGTCTGGGTATGAGACATAGAGAATAACATACCACAAAATGAGGCTCGGAGCAGCTACTGTGCTGAGCAGAAAGCTGACAAGAGTATTTATGCTCAGAATGCAGCCACCTAGGTGTTGTCAATAAAAAAAAAACATTGGATAACTCTGGGCACAGCTTTAAAACAGTTTAAAAACACTTCTGTTCTGGCTCCTTACACAATCTAGTTTATTTTCAGGAACACTGAGAATCCAAAGATAATAAAGATATAAGAGCAGACAGGTTTAAGAAACGGCTGTCAAGCTATACCCACCAACTCTCCCAAAGCACACTGGCAATTGCACAGACACACTCCAGACAACTTCCCAAATTCATGCCTTGCCATACCTGAGAGTGGGATGAAGATGCATGTGTGTGCTTGCAGAGAGTGTTGTGCTGATCTTAAGTCCCTGTTCCTTCAACTATTGCCTGATGTGAGGTAGAAAAGTAATTGGATAAGAAATAATCAAAAAGGGGTCTCCAGCATTTGCTGCTCTAATGTGATGCTCCCACTCGCACGGGGGCACACAGTTCCTGTGGCTGCTATTCCCACAAGTTTGGTTTCTACTCTGTGTTGCATTGGAAACACGTGTCCAAGGGAAGGCTCTGAATTTAAGCAGAAGGAGACAGGTCGTTAACAACAGAATCATGTAGGTGCTCATCCTTTAATCTCTGCACCACCACCCCCCCACCACCCCCCCAAAGTTCTTTTATTTTTAATTCCCCTGGATATCAAAGATTCATCATATAATTATGTTTCTAATAATTCCTCCTTGGAAAGTACCAGCAGGGTTGTTCTAGATGAAAGACACTTTAGAAAAATATTATAATTGTGATATCAGGATTTATCGTTTGGAAACTTCACAAATAACAGTCTCCGTAGTTTTATGTTTGTGCTCCCACTAATTGGTGTCTCTCTTGGGATTCTTCACCACCAGATGGGTGACCGTATGGATAGGGACACTTGTTTATAAACCCTGTTATTTATGCACATACAAGGCTACCTAGGGAAAATAAACTTCCCCTAGATTTTATTAGGGAGAAAGACATTAAAGTATTGTCATTCCACAGCTGTAGAAATAACATTTTTCTTGTCCCTTTTCAATAGAAGCTAGAGAAAAAGCTTGGGCTTTTCTTGTTGTTGTTTTTAATAACTTCTTAAAGAAAGTGAGGATTTAAATCAGTAGTAAGGTAAAAAGCTATTAACTGTGCAACTGCATCACTTTTTCTTCTCCAAAGAAAGAGCACAGAATGGTAGGGGGAAAAAAATGTGTCTTGCAATTAGACTGACTCCAATAAAGAATAGTGTGTTTGAGTATTGTAGAGTGCACCAGAAATACCAGCTGGAAAACCAACAAATGAAACTTGCATTTTAAGTCCCACCGAGAAGGACAAGGTGTCCAGATTTTGATCTAGTACATTAGTAAAAGTTCAGAAAAGTTTAGTAGCTCTAAGTCAACAGTTATCTGCATTCATGCCAGTGTAATTGAGATCAGACTCTGGTCTGGAAACTGTAGTAAAACTAATAATATTAGAATAACACTTTAGGCTAATGATAATTTACATTACTTAATTTGATGTTTACCTAAAGATGTTTAATCCACCAGAAAAATTAATTCAGTGTTAAAAGACCTTTTAGATCCCATTGACTTCAACGGACATTGAATAAACCTTTATGAGTTCACAGCAATTTTCAAAAGGAAAAAAAGATAAAGAGTAGCTAGTTTTAATATTGGTCAATTGAGACAGTACAATACTATGTACAATACTAAGGAATACTATGGAAAAATTTATGCCAAATCATTCTTACATAATTCCTGTAAGTCAGTAAAAGAGTTTTTTCTAACATGAAATTAATAATTACATTACTAACACATACAACAAACGCCATTGCACCAGGGCCTTACATTGAAAAGAAATGCAGCTGCCTTGCATGCTGAGTGTGACATCAGTTCTGTACTGATACACAAGATGAGTGAAACCTGCAAAACCATCACCCCCTGCAGCAAAACATCTATTTATATTTTTTCTGTAAGCATTAAACATAGTCTGATGCCATTGTTAGAGTGATTGACTGAAACACGGCCAAGCAGTATAAGCAATGAAAGACAGACTTCTCTCTGTTCCTAGTAGGGCTGGTGTGTTCGTCCCTAGGCATCATCGTCCAGCCTCCAAGGGCTCATCCAGTTTCTCCTAGCCCCTGATCTTCCAGGCTGGAAACAGCGTTAGACACTGCTGGCGGCCTGTTCGCCCTCCCAGTTCACGGATAAATGGAAGAAAGAGGGGATATCTGGGTCTCTTCAGGACATGAAGTCAAATGTGAGCAGGGCCTGAAAATGAATACAGGAGCTGGGAAACACAGCTCAGATTGTTGGGGTTTTTTTGGTTTCGTTTTCGGTTTTGTTTTTTGTTTTCAGATATAGTTCAAGAAACAACTTGATTTGTGTTTAGCCTCTACAGCCATTTAAAAGATAGGTTATAATAAAGCATAGCTTATATTTTCAAACTGTTGATTTCAGCAACACAGCTCTGCAGGGAGTTTTCACAAAGCAGCTCACCTTCAAAACCCAGTGTGCAGGAATGCCTTATTTCCCTTTTGAAGTCCTGTAAAGGAAATAACAAGACGGTGTGAAATGGGGGAAATATTCTTCTGCACTGTAATTCTTCACTTAATTTGTCTGAAATTCTGCCTTCAGTATCAATCGAGTTAACTCAGCTGCGAGGTTAGATTTAGGTAGGAGGTTTGCATTGGCACGTCTCCTCCTCCCCTATAATCCCCCAGTAATACAGCAAACGCATCAGCAGGTTGGCTACCCGAGTACTGATTTCTCACAACTACTTAAAGGATCCACACTTCCAATGACAGAGAAGCACAGAAGGTGTTTTCTAAGGTCAAAGGTTTCTTCCTATTTACCTAATAGCCACAGTAATGTGGCTTTCACATAGAATTTATGGCTATGCCTGTACAGTACATTAAACAGTGCCAGGGAACATTCCCGGACATGGGTATTGAATTCTCCGTACACACTGTTAAATCATTCAGATGGTCCCTGGTGTTGCTTTGGCTCATGCCAACCAGCACTCCCCCTAACAATATCCAAGAACAGTTTGGGAGTTAGAACAGGCCAGGGATCACTCCTAAGAGGAAGTCTGGATGGAGCCACTCTGTTTTGGAAGCTCAAAGCTTCAGTAGTGTGGACACTAGCCTTTAGCTTTGGGGGCAGACAACGGTCTTGGTTACTTTTGACTTGTTAGAATAATAGTAGTCTATGACTTTGTTGTATGAAAATGAACATGGCAAGAAAGACGTGCTTACAAAAGGGTGAAATTTATAGCCACCATAGATCATAAAAATCACATTTCCATTGTAGTAGCCAGCAGTGCATGTTATTAAGGCAGTTTATGAAAATAGTGGATGTAGGAGATGAAGACAATTCTAGACAAGATGGATCCAACAGGTACAATGTACTGTGAGGGTGACCGAGCACTGAAACAAGTTGCTCAGTGAGGTTGTGCAGTCTCCAACCTTGGAGATACTCAAAAGCCGTCTGGACATGGTCCTGGGTAACCAGAACTAGGTGGCCCTGCTTGACCTCCAGAGGTCCCTTCCAACCTCAACCATCTGTGATGCTGTAACTCAAATGAAGAAAAATAATTTTAAATTCTTCTGTTTTAATTGTGTCAAAGGCCACAAAGAAGATACAGAAAAACGTCCCTCCTTCTGGACTGTTTTGTAACAGAACTGATTGTCTTAGTGTGACTGCATAAGGCTTAGGCAGCAGAGAGCTTGGCCCATGAAAATACTCTGGTCCTGGATATGCTCCTATACTATAGTGTGCAGGAAAGTCGGAGACTGGTGGGTCGGTGAGCTAAGAGAGTTGAGCAAAGAAGAAAAAATACCTTTGCCACCTTTCCCTTGTAGTGATAAAACATGAAACACTAGTACTGACTAACCGAAGCTGGAGTGCCACTTTTTCCTTCAAAGGCAGAATGCATTTCTCACAAAAGGTGATGAATTGTCCAGCTTCTGCATAGAACAGGAAAAGCACAGAGAATAAAAAAGGAGACTTCTTTGTCATGAATTGACAAGCATGTTATTAAGGCTATTTATTCTGCAAATATGCCTCCAGCAGAAGTAAGCTGTCACCCTGCCATCTGAAAAAACTGCAAAGGCTGACAAGTTGGATGGACATGTGACCACTAGAAACAGGGCTGAGATCACTGCACTCACTTTTGAAAACAGGTTGCAGGATAAAAGGTCCCATATCCCGTATTTCATCAAGCTTATCAAGTCAGAAATATGGCCGCATCTGTGGTCCTATTTACTTAATATGTTTGAGTGTTAAAGCACCAATAAATCATTTTCAGGTAAAATCTGCAAGGGAAACATTTCAGATGTGTCTTTAATATTTCATAGCTTAAAGAGGCTTATTGCCCCCTTACCTCTCACTGCTCAGAGTCTCATGTCTATACCACCTCCTTCTCATACTAACTGTACCATGTTATTCTCTCTAAATAACTTACATTCTGGATTAGATTAATCAATTATTTTTTTATAACTAAGTACAAAGATTTTGACCTTATTAGTAAAATATGTATTTCATCACTTTTAAGAAATCTATATTCATGGATGTTTTCAAAAGTGCCCTTGGACACTGGAGCAATTGATGGTACTAGGGAGAGCAACTGTTCTTATTGAAAATGGGCCATGACTTCACAGAGGTCACTGCTTGTTAAACAGCTTGTGTAAGAGGAATTCCAGCCAGATTGGACATGGGCGGGGGGGAAGGTCTGCCCAAGTAAAACAGAAGTGGCAGGAGTAATTCTGACATGAGCCTCAGCTCAGCTGATACCAATCACTGAAACACCTCAGGCAAAGCAGGTTTCTCCTCCTGGCCTGTGCTCAGAATTGCCCTGGTTAATCGGATGGGTCCTTACCTCTTGCTTTCTACCTTGGCTGTGGCCAGGTAAAAAGAGTAAGTAAAGTAGGTCCACAGTGGCTTGACAAGCTCATCTGATCTGTTCAGGGTCACCTAACAGCTGTCTGGAAGCCGCAGATTATGCCTATATTTTCAGTGATACCTGATGGCACAACCAACATTTTCTACATGTCATATGACTTAGTACATTCCTCCCAGAAAGAAGACTATGCTAGTTGGGGAAGAGGATTTCTGTCACTCTTGGTGGCTAAGATGATGTTTGAACAGACAGATATAGCTTCTTTGAAACCACCGTGGCTGAGACAGGCCTTGGACCAGGGTCTTACTTTGTGGATAAGAGCTTCTAACACCTTGTCTTTAAGGTAAAGGCATGACACTACCACTGCTTCTCCTTCCCCTTTAAAAAATCATCATCACATCAGTTCTTTGAGAGGACAATTGTAGGGGCCTATCCTAAAGAGAGGACTTTGGGCTCTAGCTTCCAAATACCTAGGTAAATCTCTTTGGAAGAGCTTTGTAGAGACTTCTCACCTCTAGAAGATAGGATTGAAAATGCATCCGCATGCTTAGCAGATTCAACAGATTGTATGGAGAGAGGTCAACCTGAGCTCTAAAACGGTTGAGTTGATCTAAAAGCTCATGACAATCAGAGGAGTGGCCTATTTATGATTATATGCTCTCATTGCATCTTACATTCATGAGAGACCTTCCACACCTCACTAATCCAGGAGAAAACTGTTCATTCATTCTTCTTAGGGCAGTTTTCTTCTAGCATAAAGGAGGGAACAAAGAGAGAGGAGGGGGAAGAAAACTAATTCTGGCTGAGTTTAGCCTTTTTCGTGAAACCTAACCCTCAGAGTACACATTCTTAACTGGCTTTCTCTGCCTCAAAATCTTACTGTACACCAGATAGAAAGTCAAACCTCTGAAACCTGAATTCAATCCCTAGGCATCAGGGAACTCCCCTTGCAGGTACTTAAGTCTTATATTCAAATAATTCAAGAGTCAATGGGCTACTGTTCAAAAAATCTCAGGGCCCAGTAACCACAAGTCAAATCGCAGTCAACAGATCTGAGCTCTATTGCATTTTTCTGATGACCCTCTGGCTGAGTTAAATTTTCTTCCTCTTCATTGCTCAAAGACGCTGTGTAATATGGATAAAGTGATACATCTTGGCACATGCAAAACACTTGGGGAATCCCCCAAGAAACGGGCATTTTGATCTATAAGTGAAAACTATTCACACCATCATTTTAAAAATAGTCCTTTGCGTAAATCTGCAATAAAGAAACTGGTTCCTGAACTCATGAAAACAAATACTATAACGGATAATTTAACACTTTAGTAACTCAGTTATTTACCATTTTTATTCTTGTTATTAATCATGTTTGCACCATTATTAATCCAGGACTTTATTTACTTTTGTGTCATTAGGATTAAGTCAGACTGGAATTCAATTTTTTTAAATATATATTAAATGGTGGTTGTTGCTCTCGTGAAGGTGATTCCTAATGGACAAGCCATAAGAGGTGAGTGTCTGTGCCCTCACAAGTACACTAACTAATGGAAAAGCTTGGAGAGCAGAATGAGATAAAGAAGCAGTAAGTAAAAATGGAAGAGGGGATTTTGAAAACAACATATCAGCATTAGTCATCAATATGCATAATTTAGAGTTAATCAATAGTAGTAATTGCAACTCCTTACTGACCTAACCATTATCAGATGGAAATATTATATAAATATTCATGTTATTGGAATGGATTACCATTATTATTCACAGCTATATTAATTTTCATAGTGACATAATGGTCAAAATCCTTTTCATCCATGTGTGGCATATTAAAATTTTAGTTTGGGTAGAAAAAGGTCTGCTCCATCCATCTTAGCACAGTTCAGCTGCTGATGAATTTTCTGGTTACTTAACCCTGAAGAAATATTCCTCCTAAGCTGCTATTTTTCCTCGTCTAGTCACAATCTACATTTCAGAATAGCAGGACAAGCACTGGGAGGTGTCAAGCATTTATAATTTGACTTCAGTGAAAGTTACAGATGCTTGATACTTTTCAGGTCATGAACCAATGTCGGCTTCTCTAGCTACTGAAACACTGATGCTGTCCACTGTAATACGAGTTCACTTTCAAATTGTGGATTTGATTGTCAATTGCTGGAGTTAATGGCAGTCTTGCCATTCATCCCACGTGGGCAAGAGAGCACTACATGCAAAGAATAGTAGTGATTTATTTCTCATGATTGCATGGAGTATTCTGGGGGGGAACTAAGTAATGGTAAAGCTGTATTTATAGAACAGATTTTATACACAAGTCATGAAAGTACTTTACAAATAAATAACATAGGCCTACACTGCACGTCAAACTCTCCCAGCAATTCAGACAAACTCCTGTGATAAGATTTGGTTAGCCTTTGCTCCACATTCAAGGCTTCAGGTAATCAACAAAGTATTTGTTTATCAACAAAACAGAAGCAAACACTTCTGGAAATAATGATTTAGTTGACTTATCCAGTAAAACTAGCCATAAAAATATCAAGTTTGGATTTTATATTTTATACTGAAGTGATCAAATTTCAGTGAGTATTGGCATACAAACAAGATGAAAACCTGAAAAGAGATAAATACATAAAGATATTCCAATGTTCACATATGGTCATGCATTTCTGTGCCTCGAGATTAGATGATGATTTGGAAAGGGTAGCGTACATTTCAAATACTCACCTCTGGGGTCTATAGTATTTCTGATAAGTATTTCCTAGGCAGAAATGCAGAGCAGTACGGACATTTCAGCAAGGGTAAGACCTGCTGCACAGATGTTGTCCAGCTGATCTTATGTTTGTTTGCACAACAATTTTGAAATTTCCCAAATGGTCAGACCATCCAAGGAGTGGAGGCTGTGAGTCCTGCTGTGTCTGAAGAGACACTGAACACATTGCAGTTGCACAGAATTGTGCAAAATCTTCTAACTCCACTCTAAAGATTCAGGCAGAAAAGAGATGTGACTGAGAAAATGTCGACATATGGTAGCCATAAACCACTGGGCTCTGCAAAATGGAGATGTGAAGCAGAAGAAGAAAGGTAAATTAAATGTCTTGCAAGATGCTGCAAATGAAAAATAATTCCATTAAAAGTTGAGCATGAAGGAAAGCTCACCAGTGGGGTGACAATGATAGTATACTACTGTCAAGATCTCCACAGGTTCACAGCTCTCTATTTATTGTATTTGTTGAAGGATTTTGATCTTGAGAGATCTTCATCACTTATAAATGAACCAGTCATTAGTAGTCTTTTATGTATCTCCAGAGAGCTATCAGAGCTCTCATTAACTGCTATATCTAAACAACTGAAATCTCTTGTTCCAACAGCATGTATTTTCAAGTCTGAATCCTTACCCATTACCTTGTCCTGTCTTACAGAAGCAGAATATAGCCTGAATAAATTAAGGTTAACCACAAATCTTTCACCACTGCCTCAGTTAGTGTTTAGGATGTATGCAAGATATACTGAAGTTAATATTTCAGTCTCGAAGAGTTCTTCAATAAAATGAGGAGAAAGTAAAGGACTATCACAAAATGTTTCTTCTGAACTGACAGAACTGGGGTTTTTCCACCAATTGTTGACGATCTAATTCATATCATTCATTTGCTAGCTAGGTCAGAAAAGAAATTTTGTTTTTATGCAAAACTAGTTTGGACAATTATTGAATCCTATCAAGAAAAACAGCTGCATTGCTTGTTCTTTTTGATTACAGCTTTCCACAGGGGAAAAAAAAAAATATCCAGAAATGAGTTGTCACCTAATTCACAGATTCCACCTTGCCCTTTGTATGGTTCTTTGTCTAAGACTACATAAAAACCCTGTTCGTACTTAATTAATGAAAATAGATGAAATTAATGAGAAAATAATGAAATATGTCTGCTTCTCTCAGTCTTACGACAATCCTTCATTTTACCAAGAAGTTTAAAACATACCCATACTGAATTAGAGAGAAGGTCCATTTTGCTGAGTCCTGTCTGTGACAGTGGCTAGTAGCTGCTGTTTATAGAAAGGTATAAAATCAGAATAAGGATCCAATGGCATTTTCCCTCATCTGCCCTACCAGCTTCCAGCAAAAATAGAATGGGTTGCTTTGTACTCAGCTTTTCATCCAATTTCTTCCCTTCCTGCTAAGTTGAAGGATTTTATGAAGCACTATAACTACACAATCACTGTCCTCTTTTATGAGCACAGACAACATTTCCCCCCACCCCCCTCTTTTATTACATTTATAGTCTTTGCCTGCCAAGATACTTTTATGGTGGTGGGAATGATTGCCTCACTCTTGATAAAGTCTGGAGTATCCCTTGGTGCTCCATATAACTTGTCACAGTATTCTTAATAACAGCTCGTTGTGTATTCCTGAGCGACTGATACTTGCTACCAACTCCCCTGATGTGCTTTCTGACACTGGAAAAAATATTCTCATTTATAGCATCTCCCCACAGTGCTGTGCACCAGTTCTTTCCAACTTCTGCTCTTGGTTTCTTCACTTGTCTTAACTCCTGGGCTTTTGCCTTTGGAGACAATGAAAATTTATACATTTGCTTTGCACGATAACTACACAAACAATTTAAAGTAAAACATTTCCTTTGCTGCATTGCATTTCTGTTGAGAGTGTGCTGTGTGTGTTCTTGTAAGGGGTATATCCCCAACACTTTTTTTTAATGTAACTGGAAACCAGGCATGTTTACCTCAAAGCATCTTGTGGAGAGCGGCTTGCATTGTTACACTCGGCTTTCCATTCAGCTCAGCCTTGCTGCCTCGTTCATCTGCATTTCCAGCTCACAGAAGGTTGCATACATACTTTCTGTACTGAAATGTGTGACCTAAAGGCAATACAAAACCGAGCAATAGTATAGATTTGGTTCTTCTTCAGAGATCTAAAGAGGAAAGAATTATTGAAGATACTGTTAGGGCCCCTTGCTGAATCATCAAACTCTTTTGCAGTGGTAATTGAGACAGCATATAAATACTGCATAGATCTCACTTCAGGCCCTCTTCATAGAGCAGTTATATTCCATTAAAGTGCTTTTCTTGTACAGGTTAATCTCTCAGAATAAAAGTGGAAAATAAAGCACCAAAACAAGATGATATTTTCACTGCTCAATAAACCTCTTTTCCCTTGTCTGTAAATAAATGATTCCCAAGGGCAACACCTCCAGGGCTTCTGAAAACTCAAAAGGGCAAGGAAAGGAATGAAAAAATATTACAGCCTGCTTTGACACATTCATAGTATTTATTAAAAACAATCAGACAAACGAAACAGCACATCAAAGGCTGCCCTGCTTTATACTGCATGGAGCCTCACCGATTTACATGGTATGCCAGTCAAATCAGGTTTGGACTCAATCTGACTGTGCCTTGTACTCCCATTGATTGAGATAAAGGTGAAAACAACTTCCTACTTGTTATGAAGCAGCAAAGCGTTTGTTTTTTTTTAAAATGAGAATGGCAAATCTGGCTTGATGATCAAGACAAATTCAACGTGTGAAAGGAGTAGAGCAAGCTGCAGTATCACCTCTTGTAATTTCTTGTACATCCCTCACTTTCTTTTTTTCTTGTCCTGTGATTTTATTTTTTTTTTTAGTACCAGAAATATATCTACAGCGACTGAACAGCGCCTGATATATTTTGGATACTATGATAGTGTAACTACCAGTGACAAAAATACGTTCTTGTTGCAGCTGCACACATACGAAAGTATTTCAATAGTCAGTGTTGGATTGATTTCACATTACAAGTTAAAAAAATACAAATGTCTCTCCTAAGGGAAGTGAAGTCCTAGTATAATGGCTACATTCCAGTACCAGGGTGCTTAGACAAATTGCATTTGTTTATAATGTAATTATATACTGTCCGCTATTCTGTTTTGACACCTTTGTCCTCTTCCCATCCCAAAATGTTGTATAATGGTTTTGCATATTTTGCCAGACAATTGTTTCTTGCCCAAACAGTGGTTACATTTTTTTCATGTGCCTTGTATTTCCTCTCAAAAAGGGTGTTTAAAGGAGTTTGTAAAATGCTTTGGGATCTTTGGGGGATGAAAGGCGCTATATAAATCTCGGTTATTACTATTAAAAGATCACTGAGTTGTATAGGGGCAACTCCAATATGTGGTTTGGCTCTTTATTGATAAATCATAGAAACTTGCATTGCTGGTCTGCTTTACTATATATGAAACAAGTGTTGGATGACACCTTGTATTTCATCGGTTGCTTTCCTGCAATGTCTCAAAGAGAGTAACACAATATATGGCCCACCTGCTGTGAGAACATCTGAAATACCACAAACAGTAAAAAAACCCTTGAGTAAAGTTCTTTCAGAGAGTCTTCTGTTGATATGCTCTACAGCTCTTACTCAGTTTTCAGAGAGTACCTCTAGTTTTCAATGAAAAAGGACTGTGCTTATATCACTGTTCATTTTTTTAGTGCATGAGAATTTGATGAGATTTTTTTTAAAAAATGCTCTTTTTCCTTTTGTTTTAGGCTTCTGGGTTTTTTTGAATTTTCATTTAGGTCTGCACAAAAGATCAATCAATCCATTATTACTTCATTGCTAGCAAGCACAAATTTAGCTCCTGCAAGAGTCCTAACAAAGGACTAATCTTGTATCCTTCACTTATGTAAGTAAATTGTCAGATGTTAGTGGAACTAATTACAAGAGCATTGCTTTCTGCTTTCATCAGGACTTCAAGGCCTGATTGAAGCACGGTCAATATACACCACTGTCTTCTAATAACATCTTTATTCCAGATGTTGATTTAAAAAGTAGTGTCCTTTTTGAAGAGTGTGAAAAAACTTTATAAGCATTAATTCCTGCAGTGACCTGGAAGGGGGCTACAGCCATCCTACAGGCAGGTCAATTGAGTCACAGCAAGGCTAGGTGATTCATCTGACACATCATCATCAGCGACCGAGCCACATTTTCCATAACCCACACAATTCTTGTCATTAAATTCTACTCCATTCCCTACAAGTACTCTGTGCCTTTGACTCACGCTCAATTCCTTTAGACCCACAAAGCAGCCACTAATTTTACTCTATGTACACAGTGGAATGGGACCTTAAGGGATAGGTTTTTTGTAACTCTGATGACACCTTTCTAGTTAGTGTGGTGTAGCAGTATCCTATTTAAGATTGCTTTGTTTAATTATTTAAGAGCCATTATGGTAACTGGATATACTCTAACTATAATTTATTAACTCATACAATTGAATTATCCAAGTCTCTACATCTACTTCACAGATTTGTAGAGGAACTAGAATAAGGTAATGGTATCAAAACACTATGGAATATTCCCTCTGCTGAGAAGTACAGAAACTCTCTTATCTCTCATAGAAAAGGGGTTCAAAAGCTTTTTCAACTTACGCACTAAGACCATAAGAATAATTTTATACCAGCAGCAGTTGTTCACATAGACAGTATTAAGAAAATGTGTGCATTTTATATATATATATATGTATATGTATGTATAAGTAAATATTCAGACATATATATGCATTCATAGATATGTCTTCAATGTAATACTTCCCTTTTTTGTGTAAAAAAATGGTACCGCATCCATCTGTTCATCCCCTTTTCTCTGCTGCTCTGAATATACTTCTTCACACCCTGATTCTTGTCTTTTTCTACTCTTGTGCTTTGTTGTTGTCTGCTCGTCTCATCTAAGCTAGGTTGCCATGCTAAATGATTCCTTTCTCACTAGAAATACTGCCCATTCCCCTGAATCCCTCTTCACCATCATCCTCTGCATACACTGCCTGTCTGCCTCCTGTCCGCCTCCATGGGACATCTTTTTTCTCTGGGAAATGACAGCGCTGGGAGCAGCACCTTGAGAGTAGTTCTTCCTTGCTCCAATATAGTGTCTGTTCTTTCCATCAGCAGCTAGATTCTCTTCTTGCTATTCAGGCACTTTTACACATCTCAGAGCTGTCATTTGCAAAAAGAATAGAGACACATGGAGCAGCAGATAAAGAAAAAAAAATCTAGACTAAATCATGTGAGCAAACAGCTCCCTGAAAGCTATAGGAAGCACTGACAGACCATCTCAGTGCCATAAATTAATTTGGAACTGCTTAGAAAGGAAAACTTTTAGCACTCAAGATTCTTACAGCAGTCTCTTCAACAGAATATTGCTATAGTTACACCATGTATCTTTCTTAACCCAAGATGCTTACCAGAATTCTGCTGTGCTCCAGACAATATGTCATAAACATCATGAATGTGCAGAGCTAGTATAGGTCCCAGAGTCTGGGCTGCAGCATCCCTGCTGTTCAAATATACTGGCACAGGACAGGAAACTGATAACAGCAATTCTACAAAGCTTTTGAGCCAGGAGAAGCAGAGGATTGCAACCAAACACTGCCTTGGAGGCTCAGTCGTTCTAAAGTAAAAAGTGGGAATACTCGTAATTTACCTGGACTGACCACTCTTAAAAAAAAAAAAAAAAAGAAAAAAAAAAAGAGTAATTTGCTTTAAAGTAAGAGCTTGCCAATAATAAAAAGCTAGGCAGGCATGCCTGAGAAAGATTATTAGCAGATACAGAATGCTTTCCTGCACAAACAGAATTGTGTAATCACTAATGCACAACATCCCTCTTACACTTAACCTTTATGTGCTACCAAAGTACAGTGTCAAAATTGTCCTTCCAGCACATGTCTGTAACTGAAAGCTTTTAATATCCTCCATCTCCCTCAAACCCAAGTTATCAGGAACGTAGAAAGATTTAACCACTTATTAAACAGTGCTATCTTGTCAGGCAATATGTTCTTTTCTGCAGGGCACTAGTGAATTGAATGTGCAAGAGAGACAAAATGTCTAGCAAAGAATAAGTTGCTGCATGACAAGGATTGCTTCTCCTCTCCCAAGGAACTCGACTAGCAAGGAAACCGCCTCACTGAGTACAAAACAAAGCAATCCCACCACAGCAAATGAGGCAACAGGAAAACACACAAAGATGTAGAAAGAGACCGGTAGACATGAAATCTGTAACTCTTTATTGCAAATATTGCTTCAATAATAAATGAAAACTTGGAACCTAATTGCTTTGATTGCCTGGCTCATGATGAACCTATCTCTCCCTTTTTTCTGCAAAGTAGAGCTGGAAAAGCCAACTCTCACTGTCATGTTTTACACCACTGCTGCACAAACATGGCACACAGCAAGCCAGATACAGAAAGTAGCTCAGAATCAGGCCTTGTGGCAGGTACTCGTATGCTAAAGAACATGAAATAAATATCATTATATAACTACAGGTATTTAACACTGCGGGAAAGCTGTCATTGGGAGTTGCTCCAGTGAAAAAAAAAGTGCAACAAACAGTTCTCCCATGTCAATATTAATACATCTTTATTGCACAGTACGGATGCATGCATACATACTGACACAGAGAGGTCAGAATGACCCTGTGTCCAGATTTACTACCCCACAGCTTCATCATATCAACACCTGCACTGTTTGTGGAGACAAAACAGTGCAAAGGATTCAGGACTCCTACATTTGTATGCCAGTAATTCATCTTCCACTGAGACTGCCGCTGATACAGATTCACACTAGCTCACATTTGTTTAATGTTCTTAATGCTATATCTAAATCCATAATTACCAGTTGATGTATAGTTGTGAGTCATACATACAAAAGTCACCAGCACCTCTGGGCTCTTCAGTTTCTGAAAGACATCATGAGACATGCTGACCAACCCATAACATCTCTATTCGCTTCTACAAATCTCAGCTAATGGGAGAACACAAGGGCTTGGTCATATTCCTCTTTTGCTTTTGGACTGAATTCCACTTAGAAAAAGAAGATGCAGCCGAGAATGTACAGATGCATGGCAGCCTTGAGTGCTTAGAATGTTTACCTAACAATCAGTAATTATTTTTAAAAATGTAGACTGTAACTTTTACATGGCCTGGAGTATCCAGTGCAGCGGTTCTCACATGGCCAGATGAGATCCCAAGGCAATAAATTAAAAAAAAACAAACCACAAAGAAACCCCCAAAACTACACTCCCAAACTGAAATACATTGTGATTTCAACAGAAAACTAAAATATTAATATCAAAATTCAAAATTAACTATACAGCCATAATATTAAATTCACACAGTTTAGTTTTCTTGTTTATTTCACTTTTTAAAAAAGGGGAATTGTTTTACATTCAGTGAAACAGGCAATTAATTAGGCTTTGTAAGTCACATATAATTGAATAAAATACATTGAAAAGGGCATATCCTTCTCAACGCATTTTATACCATTGTTTCCATTAATACAGGCTGCCTCCATAATCCTTTTAACAATGACTTTCAGCTTTTGTTAAGCTAGTCATCTGTCTGAGGTTCGAGTGATTCTGTAGTCTTTGTGCAGACAGGTCAAGTGGACCTGGGTGTTCTTGGAAAGTCATAAGCAACACAAAAAAGCTAATGCACATAATTAATTTGAAGGATACAGACTCATTAAATCATTTCTGCAAAATTATGAGAAGTTGCTAGCAATTAGATTGCTCAGTATGCTGCAAAAGGAATTGCTCTGGACCCAAATATGACTTAAGGAATACAATGCTTTGTGCATCTTCCTAAATAATCTTGCCAAGCCAGAGTAAGAAGAAAACAGTGTGTTGAGGTTTTCAGTCTGAGTCTCAATTACTGCAAATGTAGTAGAATAATCATATGAAAAAAATCAGAAAAAACATCCTGCAAATGCACATATGGATGTAGCTATGTCTTATTGTATACAAAAAAGGAGTGTACTTACTTGTGTGCCATTAGCATTCCAAATACAAAAGAAGCAACATGATTTATTTCAGCTAAAACCCGGCTTTAAAACGTAAAGGCATCAAAACCGAGCGACAGAGGAAGCCACCGGGAGGCAGTGTTGTTACTCAGCACGTACATGACCAACGTTCTGCTGCTGCAAGACATAAATAACACCGGGAAGCACAGCCTGTCTGCAGGTCAACTTACAAACGACAACATCAACATACAGAAAATATAACACGTATAGATATTTACAGGCTGATGCATTTGTACATACCTTGAATAGCATTGAAAGTATTTGCAATAAAAGCGATGTGCGAGTTTTGCTAGTTACCCAAGACTAAAGTGGCTTGGTAGTTTCTTGGTTGGTTTTGTTTTGGTTTTTTTATAGCATCATCTACATTTATCCTGAACAACTATGGTATAACAAAAAAGAGTGCTATAATGAACAACAAAAAATTTATGTGCTTATGAAAGAGCTTCTTTGTAAATTAGAAATTAAGGAATGTCTACTTATCTTTCAAAACTGCAAATTGCTAAGCAAAAGGAGAAACTGAAAGTGGTGATTTAATATGACTTTCCTCTTGGTTGACAAAAACCCTTAAATTTGTGTTTTATTAATTTTCCTCTGTATCAACTCCCTTCATTATAACCTCACAAGAAGAAACAAAGCTATGTGTGGCACAGGTGAAAATCAGAAACCACAAAAGCCTAAAGAGACATCTTGTTCTTATACTGTCTCTTATCAGAATAAAATTCTACAAAATCCAACTATTTTTTCATCCAAATACACCTAAGTAAACCCTTTTTTCCCCATGTAATTAATAATTCTTTTGAAACTTGAAGAATAATGTACATCTTTTTCACCTCTGTATTCCATGATTCTAAAGGAACATCATAAAAAATGTGACTCTCCCGTATATAGCATCACAGTCAGAGAAGGCTTTACTTAATACAAAGACGTGATGGGATGGCTCCTATGTCTGCAGTGTTGAAATGGAAGGATACAGGCTCTTTAGGAAGGACAGGCATGGGGGACAAGGAGGGGGTGTCACACTCCATGTCAATGACCAGCTGGAGTGCATGGAGTTCTGCCTGGGAATGAATAAATAGATGACCGAGAGCTTATGGGTCAGGATTAAATGGAGGGCAGGGACAGGTGATGTTATAGTGGGGGTCTGCTACAGGCCACCCAACCTGGAAGACAGAGCAGAGGAGGTCCTCTACAGACAGACAAGAGCAGCCTTATATTCACATGAGGACACTCCCTGGTCCTCATGGAGGACTTCAACCACCCCAATATCTGTTAGAGGGACAACACAGTAGGGCATAAGCAATCCAGGAGGTTCCTGGAATGCGTTGACAATAACTTCCTTCTCCAAGTAATAGAGGAGCCAATGAGAAGAGGTGCCATGCTGGACCTTGTTCTCACCAACAACAAAGGGCTGGTGGAGAATGTGAAGCTCCAGGGCAGTCTTGGTTGCAGTGACCATGAAGTGGTGCAGTTCAGCATCCTTAGGGCAGCAAAGAGCGTGCACAGCGAGATCACTACCCTGCATTTCAGGAGAGCAGATTTTGGCCTTTTAAGGGATCTGCTTGGTAGAGTATCATGGGATACAGCCCTGAAGGGAAGAGGGGCCCAAGAAAGCTGGTTAATATTCAGAGAACACCTCTTCCAAGCTCAGGAGTGATGGATCCCAACAAAGAGGTAGTTGGGCAAAAACACCAGAAGGCCTGCATGGATGAACGGGGAGCTCCTAGGCAAAATAAAACACAAGAAGGAAGGCTACAAGGGGTGGAAGCAAGGCCAGGTAGCCTTGGAGGAATACAGAGAAATTGTTCAAGCAGCCAGGGACCAAGTTAGGAAAGCTAAAGCCCTGATAGAATTAAAGCTGGCCAGGACATCAAGGGCACCAAGAAAAATTTCTATAGGTATGTGGGTGATAAAAGGAAGACTAGGGAAAATGTGGGGTCTCTCCAGAAAAAAACAGGAGACCTGGTTGCATGGGACATGGAGAAGGCTGAGGTACTCAATGACTTTTTGCCTCAGTCTTCACCAGCCACTGGTCCAGCCACACTGCCCAAGTCACAGAAGGGAAAGCAGGGACTGGGAGAATAAAGAACTGCCCACTTGCAGAAGATGACATTCAGTAACATCTAAGGAACCTGAAGGTGCACAAGTCCATGGGACCTGATGAGATGTATCTGCAGGCCTTGTGGGGACTGACAGATGATGTTGCTAAGGCACTATCTATCATACTTGAGAGCTGTGGCAGTCTAGTGAAGTTCTCACTGACTGGAAAAGGAGAAACATAACCTCCATTTTTAAAAAGGAAAAAAAAAGAAGACCTGGGGAACTAGAGGCCAGTCAGTCTCACCTCTGTGCCTGGCAAGCTCATTGAGCAGATCTTCCTGGAAGCTATCCTAAGGCACATGGAAAATAAGGAGGTGATTGGTGACAGCCAACATGTCTTCAATAAAGGAAAATCATGCCTGACAAATCTAGTGGCCTTCTATGACAGGGTTACAGTGTTGGTGCATAAAGGAAGAGCAATTGATGTTATATACCTGGACTTGTACAAAGCATTGGACACGGTCCTGCATGATATCCTTTTCTCTGAACTGGAAAGACATGGATTGGATGGATGGACCACTCAGTGGATAAGGAATTGGCTGGATGGTCACACTCAAAGAGTTGTGGTCAACAGCTTGATGTCCAAGTGGAGACCAATGACAAGAAGCACTCCTCAGGGGTCGGTATTGGGACCGAACATTTTTTTCAGTGTCATGGACAGTGGGACTGAGTGCACCCTCAGCAAGTTTTCTGATGACACCAACCTGTATGGTGTGGCTGACATGCTGGAGGGAAGAAATGCCATCCAGAGGGACCTTGACAGGCTTGAGAGGTGGGCCTATGGAAACTTCATG
Organism: Ibycter americanus; assembly: GCA_035590275.1. Lineage (NCBI taxonomy): Eukaryota > Metazoa > Chordata > Aves > Falconiformes > Falconidae > Ibycter > Ibycter americanus. The sequence continues at coordinate 1,497,205 of JAVJGI010000040.1, forward strand.
AAGTCCAACAAGGCCAAGTGCAAGGTCCTGCACTTGGGTCAGTGCAATACCAAGCACAAACACAGGCTGGTGGAGAATGGATTCAGAGCAGCCCTGAGGAGAAGAACTTGGGTATGTTTGTTGATGAGAAGCTCATCATGACCCAGCAATGTGCGCTTGCAGCTCTAAAGCCAACCGTATCCTGGGCTGCATCAAAAGAAGAATGACTACTAGGTCGAGGGAAGTGATTCTCCCTATCTACTCTGCTCTGGTGAGACCCTGCCTGGAATGCTGCATCCAGCTCTGGAGTCCCCAGCACAGGAAAGACATGGACATGTTGGAGCAAGTCCAGAGAAGAGGATCAGAGGGCTGGAGCACCTCCCCTGTGAAGACAGGCTGAGAGAGTTGGAGTTGTTCAGCCTGGAGAAGAGAAGGCTCTGGGGAGACCTTAGAGCACCTTCCAGTACGTAAAGGAGGCCTACAAAAAAGCTGGAAAGGGACTTTTTATAAGGGCATGTAATGATAGGACAGAGAGGAATGGCTTTAAGCTGAAAGAGGGTAGATTTATATTAGATATTAGGAAGAAATTCTTTACTGAGGGTGGTGAGACACTGGACCAGGTTGCCCAGAGAAACTGTGGATGCCCCATGCCTGGAAATGTTCAAGGGTTTGAGCAACCTGGTCTAGTGGAAGGTGTCCCTGCCCATGGCAGGGGGTTGGGACTCTATTATCTTTAAGGTCCCTTCCAATGTAAACCATTCTATGATAATTCTATGAATGTTCTTGTCTTATGCATTTGTTATCTTTTCAAAAGTTGCCATAAAGTTAGAAAAATATAACATTCTTTAGGATTTTTGTTATTTTATAATGAAAATAACATATGAAAAATGTTATTGTAAATAATGTTTTATGGTCTCTATTGGTCAATGTGTAAGAGAATTCAGTTCCTGAAGCTGATCATGCGTATAACATTTTCCTTTTCTGCTCTTACTCAATATTTGATATGCAGGATATTTGCCCTTTTTCACCTGAAGATAGAAACACCCCCCCCTCTAATTATTGATAAATGTGATATCATCTCCCTTGACTGTCCAGCAACAAATAACCCAGAAAGATCTGACAACATGAAGTATGGAAACACTTATACTGTAAAGAATCCAAAGTGAACAATTTTAAGACACACTATGCTTTGAATTATTTATCTCACTACACAGAATACATTGAGAGAAGCACAATACACATCTCAGCTGAAACTCCTCTTCAGTGCAGAGGTTTTCATGTTAAAGTGAGTCTAGTAGGTTAATCTGTGGGAATATCAGATGTTGCCTGGCATATCTGTCTGTGCCAAGAGCATGTGCTCAAGCAGGTGGAAATATCTGGCTTTAATTTTGCTTCCACTCAAAGCTAGCAAAATGCAAATCAGCTCCAGGTTTGATAGTTCTGTTCCTGCGAGACTGCGTCATCTGAGATGATGGGTACAAGAAGAAACCTGAGCCAATGACATTAAAGAGTTTTGCTTTTACACCTGGCTTGTATTCTGCTGTGCTCCAATGTAGGCAGAGTTAGCCCAGGTCAGATCACGAAGATACACCAGGGCACCAGAGCAAAATAGTTTGCTGTATGGGATGCTAGCTGAAATCCAATCCACTGCTTATCTTTGGACAATTTTCTGAGCTTTGGATCTTCGTCTACAAAGAGTAATTATCTAATTATCACAGTATTGTAGAGATAAATCAATTTATGACTGCCATGCACTTCGGTACTGTTGTATTAAAGCTTGTATAAAATACTTCACAGAGGTCCTTAGAGCTATCTATTACAGAAGTGCAGTAAGCTGGACAAGCAGAGTTTACATGCCTCGTGCATGAGACACCTAGCAGGTTCAGGAAGAGGAAAATAATCTGTACATTTGATGCATTTATGTATTTCTTATTGCTGACCAAAAGGAACAGAAAGTAATCATTTAGTTCTACTCCAGAGACAGAGAGAGAGAAAATGTAAGGTTCAACTAATATTCTGGCTGTTTGCTTCTACCTTTATTAAAAACAACTTGTGAAGTTATAAAGTCAAGTTAAATGAGGGATTCAGATTGACTTGTCTTTATGGGAGACTCTTCCCAGACATCAACTGGGAATATTATACTCCTGTAATGAGCAGGTCTTGGAAATCCTTAAAGTTTGTAGGAGATAACTTCTTAGCACAGGTTCTCAGTGTGAGCCAACTAGAAAGATGTCTTCCTAGACTTGCTGTTTGTGAATAGGGGATGTGATAGTAGGTGACTGTCTTGGCCACAGTGCTCACGAAATGGTTGAGTTTAAAATATTCAGTGTAATGAGAAAAAAGGAAAGCAGAGTTCCTACTCTGGACCTTCCGTAGAGCAACCTTTAAGCTATTCAGGGAGCTATTCAGCAGAGTACCCTGAGAATCTGCTTTTGAGGGCTTAGGAGTCAACAAGTGCTGGTCAGTCTGTAAGAATCACCTTTCAGAAGCACAGGAGCAGGCAATTGCACCATGTTCTAAGTTAAGAAATGGGGCAGGAGACCACCTTGGCTGAACAGGGAACTCCTCATGGGCTCAGGAGGAAAAAGAAACTGTATGATCTCTGGAAGCAAGGTCAGGCTTTGCAGGAAGAGTAAAGAGCTGTGGTTCGTTTATGCAGGGAGAAGACATGAAAGGCCAAAGCTCAATTTCAGTTGAAACTGGCCAGTGTTGTTTCAGATAACAGGAAGGGCTTTTTGAAGTGTGTTAATAGCAAGAAGAGGTCTAAAGAAAACATTGGACTGATACTTGTTGAGGATGGTTATCTGACTAATAGGGATGAAGAAAAAGCAGCGGCATTCAATGCTTTTGTTGCCTCCGTCTTTAATAAGACTGACAGACTTTCTGCCACCCAGTCCCAAACAAGTCGGAGAACAATGACTGTGGGATCAGCGACTTTCCATTTGTGGACACTGAAACTGTAAGGTACCAGCTTTAATAGCTGAATGTTCACAAGTCCATGGGGCCTGATGGGGTTCATCCCAGAGTTCTAAAGGAGCTAGTGGATGTTATGGCAGGACCCCTTTCCGTCATTTAGCAAAGGTCTTGGAAGTCTGGGGAGGTCCCTGCTGACTGGAAGACAGCCAATCTACAAATTCCAATCTACAAAAAGGGTGTGAGGAAAGACCCAAGGAACTACAGATCTGTTAGTCTAACCTCAGTTCCTGGAAAAATTATGGGGAAGATTATACTGGGTACTGCTGAAAGGCATTTAAGAAATAATACAAACATCAGGCACAGTCAACACGGTTTCACAAAAGGAAAGTCCTGTTTAACTAATTTGATAACCTTCTATGGTAGGGTGACCCACCCAGCAGATGAAGGGAAAGTGGTGGATACAGTTTTTCTAGATTTTAATGAGGTTGTTAATACTGTCCCTTACATCATCCTTCTGCACATGTCATCCAGCTGTGGAATGAGAGGGTTCACGGTGCACTGGGTGAAGAAATGGCTGAAGGGCAGAGCTTGAAGGATTGTAGTGAATGGGGCTACATCTGGGTGGAGACTGGTCACCAGTGGTGTTCCTCAGGGCTCAATTCTAGGGCCAGTCCTATTCAATATGTTGATCAAAGAACTGGGTGCAAGAGTTGAATGCACCATTGGCAAGTTTGCCAATGATACCACATTGGGAGGTGCTATTGACTCTGTTGAGGGACAAGAGGCCTTGAAGAGGGATCTAGACAGATTGGAGCATTGGTCTATGGTTAATGGGATGACATTTAACAAGTTGAAATGCCAGATTCTGCACCTAGAATGGAGTAGTGCTGGGCACAAGTATAAACTGGGAGAGGAGTGGCTGGAGAGCAGCCCTGCAGAAAGGGATGTGGGAGTGCTGGCTGGCAGCTCCATAGGAGCCAGCATTGTGCCTTGGCAGCCAAGAGGGCAGCCTGCGTCCTGGGGGGCATCAAACACAGCATAACCAGCTCGTCAGAATAGGTGATTATTCCACTGTATTCAGCATTTGTAAGGCCTCCCCTTGAGTCCCGCATACAGTTCTGGGCCCCACAGTTTAAGAAGGATGTGAAGGTCCTTGAATGCATCCAGAGGAGGGCAAAAAAGCTGGTGAAAGGGATGGAAGGAATGTCCTGTGAGGAGCAGCTAAGGACACTGGGTTTGTCTGGTTTGGAGAAAAGGAAGCTGAAGGGTGACCTCATTGCTCTCTACGGCTTCCTAAGGAGGGGAAGCAGGCAGGGAGATGCTGATCTCTTCTCCCTAGTATCCAGTGAGAGGAAGTGTAGGAATGGTTCAGAGCTGCACCAGGGGAGGTTTAGACTGGACATTAGGAAGCATTTCTTTACTGAGAGGGTGATCAAACACTGGAACAGGCTTCCTAGAGAGATGGTCAATTCCCCAAGCCTGTCAGTGTTTAAAAGGCATTTCGACAATGCCCTTAACATGCTTTTGGTCAGCCCTGAAGTGGTCAGGCAGTTAGACTAGCTGATTGTTGTAGGTGCCTTCCAATTGAAATAGTCTATTCTGTTTTCTTGTGATTCACACAGTCAGTGGTTACAAAGCAGCTCTGCCCCCACAGTGCTTACTGTCTAGAAGACAAGAAGTGCTGAGAGGTCCAAAGAGTCCATTCAGGAACCTGCGATGACATGGGTCTGTGTTTTCAGTGTTTTCATTCCTGTGTCAATGAGAGTTAACAATATTACAACAGTTCATTTTTAAAAGTTGCCATTTCCAATCTTGATGCCAGATGTAACCTGCAGGTAGGAAATAGTTCCATTGATTTTATTAAACAACTTAGTTGTTCACTTAGCCTCGGACTTCTGGGGTTACAGGCAACCAGAACAGATTTCTTGAACAAGTTGCACTCAGCAGCTCATCAAACAGCACGTAGTAGATTGTATTTCCAATGCTATTACTACAAATTAAGCCATCCAGAGGAGACAGTTTCAGAGAAATTTGGAATTTGACCAAATGAAACTCACTCACCTCCATCATTTGGAACACGAATTTGTACAGAACTGAGTATTCCACCCCGCCCCGTCCCCAAATAACAGTACTGCTTCTACAAGTTGGTGGGAGTGGAAACCTATAAACAACTGTTTGGTTGCGAACTACAATCGTCTCGCAGCAGAACAGAGTAATCATTGTCATTAACTTTGTAATATTCTGTACAATTTCATGACCTGGTAGAAGCTTTCATCTATAATTAATTATACTCCTCATTTTGGACAGATATTTTTTCAGAAATAGGAATGACAGTATTTTTCCTGATCTATTTAACTGCTAACATTAGTCCAATTTAATTCACAGTAAAATTTTGGGGTTGATTTGCACCAATGAAAACAAAATCAGATGTATAATTCACGAAAATTACCTTAAAACTAACTAAAGCTTTGCTAGCTTTTACCAAGGTATAGAAATAGAATCTTTTCCATATAAAAATGAAAAAATATGCACTCACCTTTACTGTCTGAAAGTTGCTGTCCATTTTTTCCATTAATATAATGTAGTAGCTGTAACGCTAAAAAATAGTCCCGGAGGACATTTATTATGTTTTTTTAAATTTACTTTTTGAAGGTTATTGGATTTATATGCTTATTTATGGAAAAAGGCAAAACAAAAATGATGAAAACTAGAATCCTTAAATAGACCATGTACCTAGTTACGTACTATGTATCATGCAGATGAGTGTTTTTAACTGGGGAATGGTAACATAAGAATGATAAAGAAATGTAGCTGTTTTTAAACCCTAATGTGATGATATTCTGTTGTTCTAGAGACACTAGAAATGCACCTACACAGGGGTTTATAGAGCTTTTCTTACTTCTCAAAGGGAATTGATAAATAGGGGAAGGCATCCCAAGGGGTTCCCTTAGTTTAACAAAAACAAAAGCACTTTTCAGTACATTGCTTTTTCCTCACGTCTTCCCTCAAATAAAATGAATTATGCACACAGATTGTTTATTGTCAGTTTGCATGCTGTGGAATTTCTGTTGTAATAAACAGGGCTCTGAGGACTTCCTTTAAACGCTTTTCCTTTTTATTTATGGGGTTTTTATCAATACAAAAGCTTATCTCAACCCCACTGTTTTATCCCTTTCCCCTCCAAAAAACAGAAACATTATTAATTTGGAGATGCTGAGATATAAGTTGCTGTCTCTCTGTACCTTTCCATCTTCAGAGCAATTGGAATAAGAAAGTTTACATCTCCACACAGCTGAGAGATTTTTTGCATTCCTTATATACTTAGAAAATGAATTTGCTAGGTGTTTAAGTTAATTTTATAACCAAATTAGCTATAGGATTTAGGAATAGTCATGCACAATTAAGAAGAAAAGCACGCATGAAAAAATAACCTGAGGATATTTTTATGGTAACTCCATTTTGTATACAAATATGGCACTTTTTTTCGAGCAGGTGCAGTTCTGCCTTCTTCCCTCCAATAGCCCAAAGCACAAGCTCTGTCAGGATCCAGAAAATACGTAGAACAATGCCTAACACTCAAGAAACCTGGTCTGGAAGATGTCTTCTGAGAATGACAGGGACATATACTCAAAAGCACAAATGCTGCCAAAATGCACTTGTAACCTTTCTTTATAAAAACCCAGCTGCAGCAGCATCAATCATTACAATAGCCCAGTAGTTGCAATCTTTACCCAGAAACTGTTAAGAACTAACTTGTATGCTTTGGGAAGACTTTCCCCTCTCAGAAAGGTACACTAGTCTGTTAGTTCACCCTTTCTCATCCTTTCTCCTCCTGCCATATGAATCTTTCCTTCTTTTCAACACAGGGACCACTTTGAATGTACCTACAGGCTACTAATGTTTTGCATTCAACAGCCAATGGATTTGAAAAAGAAATAATCTGAAGGGCAAGTCAAGACTCCAGGACTCCACACTCTTAAGTCAAGGCATCAAGCACTAGTGTAAAAGCATTTCTGATTAAGTCTTAAAACCAGCAGGTTATTTTGTACAAGGAGGGCATCACAATGTTTTTAGCACAACTTTTTCCATTCTTTCAGATTGGGCATCTTCCCTCACGAACTGGATTTGACTCTGGACTCTGAGGAGGCTGTGTAGCATCTCCTTTGCAGAACTGACTGATGCGTAAGTTGCAGAGAGGAGACAAAAATTGGACTTCTCCCATGTTTAGAATTTTCCACTGGTGACTGCTGAGGTACTAGCAGCACCCAGCACCATCTGAGTGGCTTTGGATTCTCTCCCCAAGGGAACTAGTTCTCCCCACAGCATTGCACAGAAAGCATATGGTAGGTTTGGCTTCCATTTCTTGGGACCAGCCACCTAAAAAATAACCATTGCAAAAAATCACTGCAGTTCTTTATCCATCTGTTTTTAGTGCTGGTGTGAGACAATTTTACTCTAAGTTCGTAGTACTGAAGGAATCCTACTTAACAGAAGTACTGCCATAGAAAACAGCTAAGCAGAGAAGCTGTTCTTGGAGGATATCTTTGCTCACTGAAGCAGATGATAGTACTCCACAGACTTACATAATACTGAAAAAGTAAGAAGATGCAGAAGGCTCATTTTGGCTAAGGTTACTGTGGCTTTCTGTCCCCATTATAAATGTGCTCGTCAGAGGCCATTGTAAGTGGTCTCCACATAAATTTGAAGTTAAACATCTGTGCAACCTTTGGCACAATGGAGTCATAGCTATTACCTGTTATATTGGTACTTATTTTCATCTGCTGTCATGCTAGTTTGTTTTGAAGAGGTTAGTAAAGCACCATAATGCCATTAAATATTGTCATTACGTGAAAAGCTTGGTGAAGAACTTCAATTCCAGCAGAAAAAAAACCCTAGTAAAGCCACAGAGGGGCAAGCATTCACATTCTTTAAAGATTTTTATAATCACTAGCCTTACAAAGTAGACTTAGTCTGTGAAAACAAATCAGCTTATGATAGATTTTGTTGGGGTTAACAACAAAGAAATAGAATGTTGCCATTGGATACATCTCAGTCATTTATAGAAGAATAAACATTGTCTGGAGTCAATGTATTTGTGTTCTTAACTGGGATGAGAAATTCCACTCATTTCAACCATTTTGGTCTGTAAAAGAAGATAGTGTCTTTTCAGTGACTTGTCATAACCTAGGTTATGAAAGAGAAATTCTCCAAGAATGGGAAGGGCTCAATTCTGTTGCCTAAACATAAGCATCTAGTGCTACCTGAGACTTCCTAAGGTGTCATTTACACTGGGAGAGACAGTACAGCACAAGATCTATAGGTGATCTACATCCATCTGCAGGAGTAGCTGGAGGTCAGGTGTGCTATTCTAGGTTTGTCATATCACATCAGACACACATGTTTGCTTCCTGCCTCCCGCTCAAGTGAATACTGTATCACCTTTATGCTGAAAGAAAGCATAGTCCTCCATGTACACTCTATGCTGAATCACAGGTGGTGGTCTTGCTGTCCACCATTACTGGTCGAGAGTAACTAAAACAGGGAAGCCAGAATTACATTTATGGTTCTCAGCAATTCTAACTCACCCTCTATTCTCTCTCCTTCACCTCTAAAAGCTGGTTTAAGATCTCATTAAGAGTTAATTGTTTTTCATATACAAAACTTAAGCTATACATTTTTACTGCTTCGACACAGCTCATGCAAAATCAAGTCTAGAAATGGGTGTTTTGATTTAAATACCCAATGGTAGGTTCAGAATGACAGCAAAAAGAATTCACTGAGGATTTCTTAAAAGTGTCACACAGTTCTGCTGACCCTGTTTTAAAAGTGAAAGAGGTTGTCATTTCACAAAATAAACAGGAAGTGTCATTTTCCAAGAAATTCCAGGTCGTTTAGATTCAAAGGGCTAAAAATGTTCTCCAGCGGTAAAGCAACACCTACCTGCAGGATCACTGCACCATCACCACTGCAGGAAATGGACTTCTACAGTGTATTAAAACTATTGATTACATCATACATAATGGAGGGGTATAACCAAAAGCTGCACCACCCCTTTGAATATTGAAATAATGTAATAATACTCAAGTTTTCAACTACTACTACAAACCCCCCCCCATAACTTAACAGATTTCAACAAGTGATTTATTGCATGTTGCACACAGACCCTATTATGAAGCAAATAATGAAACCCAAATCAAACTGTCTTACATTATGTTCATAAAAAGCATTTGTCTTCTTGTGGCATTGTGCTCCCCTCTGACTGCCACCCCTGCCCCATCCTGACCTTAGTTTCCGAGACAATGCTCAAGTGATGACCATCTGTGGTGGTTGTGATGGATGTATCCAGGTCGGGATGGCTGTACTGGGGGAGACACATAATGACACAACAGCCAAGCACTACTGTGAACCACATGCCCACTTCACAGTGCTGATCAAGGTCCCACTCAAGTGAAGTGTGAAGGAAGCTAACTTCTGTAGTCGCTATGCAAATATGTGTCAATTAACTCTCTCCATAAATAGTGGACAGCCTCAGAGCCCATTGAGCTCTCCTGCACAGCAGCGGGCTGCACACCAGGATCTCCCCTCGAGTAGGGACGCCTCTCAAGGTCACTCCTCAAGGTTGAGAGATTCCTTGCTGCAAGATTATCAATAGGTGATTAATAGCATGCTAAACTTTGAAATCCTAGCTAGGTGGTATAAAGGATTGCTTGCACATATATAATCCTTTAGCTAGAAACCGTTGACCAAGTCTGAGACTAAGTCTGGATCCAGCTGCAGCTAAACTCCCCTCTGAGAAGGAGTTCAGAAGGCAAGGGGGTCCTTTCTGAACCTCATGACTCAACGGGAGGGTCTTCTTCACAGTTTTGTCTGACCCTGTCCTCCGTGCAGTAACCAATCCAGTGTACCTTGCCATTGAATCTTGTTCAACCGCTGTCGCGTTCACTATCAAATTTTGTTAAATCTCTGTCCTACACCAGTAAGCATATTGCTGCTACTCTCTTATGAGTGAAGTGTGTCACTCGATGCGTGACACTTCTTCACAGAAAGAAATCAAAACACAGGCCTTAAAATCACCAGATAATCTGTACAAAATGTAGCACAAACAAGGTTATGGACCCTCATTACACCCTAATACTCTCTTGATAGTGCCATGTTGTCTTTAACTGTAAGATACAATTTTTTCAAACACTACCAGCTATTTATCTCATTTTCCCAGTGTGTTAATAAGTTTTATTTACCAAAATAACCACTTGCAGTAGAACTACATTTCCCAAACTGTTTTGCAAAGCAGTTACTTTTCAATAGCTCTCAAGACTCACAGAATGGGAAACTTTCGTCTTGAACTTTTGTCAGGGACTGGATTTTAAGACCTAGTTGTATCAGCCACTACAACTGGTATTGTGGAGTTGTTCTCAACTCAGGATTTGCAGGTATTTGTAAACAAAGACAGAGAATAATATTTTATAGGGACCTTATCTTGTCTCAGCTTATTCTACTGTTGCATCTGTACACTGTTGTATGTTATAACAAAATTCCTTATAAGAAAATTTGAAAGTGGAACAAAATTTTCTAAGAACTTCCTCACCACAGGAGTGTTAAATGACATGTGGCACAGGAAACATCTGGGGCTACACTGAGAGCTTCAATTCTGAGGCCCTTAGAAGACCTTAAAAATTACAAAGGATTTTTAAATACAAGATAACATGATTTTTCACATTTTTAATGCATGTTAAGTTTTATTTGTTTCAAAATTTCTAATATTAGAGACAATCCCCCTTTTGGTGGGTTGCTTCTAGGATTCAGAATTCCAGGGCTGCTTCTTTCTCAATTTGGATAAAGAAATGTGCTAAAAACATAACTAGCTGTCCGTAAGGCTTTAGGATTTTGTGGGTTTTAAGGGTAGAGGTTGATGGCTTTTTTAATATCAAGTTAGAAATTGCTTCAGTAAAGACTCCTGGTGTACCACCAGATCTGGATAAAAGTAATCAGTATAAAATGATGTATATGTTTCTTTTCTTTAATAAATATCCCCAAACAAAACCAAACAATAACAACAAAACACAAAAAACCACAAAATAAAAGTTGAGAGCTCAGTTTAAGAACTAAGAAAGTTAGCTGCAATGCAGTTTATATGAACACTAAATTAGCTTATCTTTTTTTTTCTTCCTGTGTTTCATATGCTTTTGAAATGACATGCTCAATGGGATTTTATGTCTTTTAAATGAACATGTGGACTACATTTTCTTATTTTTATTAACAATAGCTTCTGTAGTTGAATATTTTTCTTCTCCTGAAGGACAGAAATATTACTGCTCTCAATCTCAGGACAGTCATAGCAATGAAATGCTGTAAGTCCAGATTTTTTAACCTCATTGATATGGATGAACCATCCTGTAAAATTAGGCCCACAAATTAACAGAATTCAATGTCATTCTTCAAGAAGAGAACAACTTCCTTGTTTATCAAATTACAGTATTTGCTTTTCTCACCTGATATAAAATTCTTTTAAGTTTTTGTAAGTTTACAATAGAAAAGAAAAATTAGACAAGCACTCCTCTTTTGATGTCCTTTCATTTTTTTTATTGAATTAAGATCTTTTGCCTTACCACTATTGTAGTAAGAATAAATTCCACATCTATTTTCAGAGTCCTTTCCATTTGGAGTAATTTTGACATTGAATATCATTTCCTGAACTTCACCCATTTCATATTGCTGTGCATAGCAATCTAACTAAAATGACTGAAGCATTAACATTTTAATTATGAAGATTTTATTCAGAATTTATCCTTCAAAAGCCCATAACTTTTATGTTAACCTTTCACAAGTGCCTTCCCCTGGCCTTTGCATTTAGTGAGACACAGAAGACCATTAATCTGCAGCAATTTTATTGCAGCAGCTTTTAAATAAAAAATAGACTAACCATTAACATTTTCAGCTAAAAAGGGGTTAATTGGGAGATAGCATTGTTAGTATTATTTTCATAACTGCTGAAGACTGAAACATGTTAGAAGAGCAGTGTGGAAAACATGTGGACTCTTTCATGTGCAATTTACTGATTCCACATGTAAATAGATACGGTGGGGTCAATTCAGCATCCTCGATCAGCCCTGAATTAACTCGAAAAAGAATTCATACCATGGAAAATAGTATAGTGGGGGCTAAAGCTAGGTTTTTATCTTATGTTTAATATAAGAAAGGGTAACTAGGCACTTGCATAAAGACTTAGATTCTAAAAGCATAACATTATTATTCACATTCTTTAGGGTGAGTGAATATTAACAAGATGCAGAATGCGTAAGAGCAACCTGCATAACCTGAACAAGTGGGATAAACATTATATACGTTGCCTTACAGCTTCAGGGGAAAAGCTCAAGTCCTACACTGAGCTCTGCCCCGGTGCGCTTGCATCCCCTGACGCTTTAAATCAAGGGGCATGTCTGTAAGTATAAGAAAAGACCGTTACTGGGGACATTGTATCCAATTTTCTGGTGAGTCAGTTCAGCAGATATCAGTGTCCTCTGGACTGTTTTCTTGGGCAAACTGTTGGATTAGGTGACCTTGTGGGGTCTGTTCCACTCTGTTTTTCCTTGGTTCTGCATCATGCAGCTCACTGTAAGACTGTATTGTCAAGAAAAAAAGATTAATGTTGATTTTTTCCTGCACATAGGGGAAACAGCATCTGCCAAAGCAATCTTTCATAAAGATGCAGTTGACCACTGGCCTGTTGTGTTAAGGAAATCTGAACAGTCATATTTTCTTCCATATGAAAAAACAGCAAGACTTTAACACTGCCATAGCTAAATACCATATATCTTGAAATGAAAGCATATGTTTCTTTCACACATTCCCACTTTTATGCTTTAATTTGTCCCAGCCTACCTGAAGTGTTTTTACTCAAACTAGATCCGTTACTAGTATAAAATTATAGCTGTTCTATTTTTGTGATATAAAATAAATGAAATAGAAATGTATCTGGTTATACATAGGATTGGCTATTTTTAGGATTGCTTCCTAATCTTGCCCTGGAAATCTAATGCAATATAGAACATAAGAGATGACGTTATTATCCTTATAGCTATAATATAGGCCATGATGAATAAAATAAGAAAAAAAAAGGATACAACAATGAATATTAAAAATCTAATTATTTCTGTCGTTTAGAACATTACATTTGTTTTATAATGCAACCAAGAATATAGCAAATTTGTGTAACACAATCTGTTTATTGAAAAACAAATACAAAATGAGATAATTTTAACTGCATATGGTATCATGGGAACAAAAGATCTGTGGCAAAACACCAAAAAAAAATATCACAGTAATGAAAGAAAAAATCAGTAAGCTGAGAAACTTACAACTAGGGACCTATTTGTTCTTTAGGATTGTTATGCTAATTCTTGGGACTTGCTGCAGCAGCAAAGTTGAGATTTAGGATGAATGCATCAATTACTAACTACTAATGCTATAAAGATATCCTTAGCTTCTCAAGGTAATTTAAAAGACCCATTCTTGGCCTACTTTTCAAATGTTGCACTTTTATGTGAACTCTATAAGAGGTAAACTCTTCAAAAGTCCATAAAACTGAACAGTTTCCTTAAGAAAACAGAAGTGGTTTCCTTGGGAAGTATTATGCTCTAATTCTCCACAAATTAAAAAAAAAAAAAACATTATCTGTGAATAAGACCCAGAATTGAGGTATTAGCCTATTGATGTATGGTTTTTTTTAAGGAAATATGTGCTTGGATACATTTTAAGCCTCACTAAGCATTTCCTACCTGAGCTTACATTCATAGCTGTTCACTGCCAAAATAAGTGCATCAATAAAATTCAAATATTGATTTTTAGTAACTCGTTTTTGACAGAAATATATTTCTCAATTTAAGTCACAGAACTGCATTAAGTCAATATCCCAAATTATTAAGGAAAGTGATTGGGTATGGGAGGAAAACCACATTTAATTAAAATCTTTTAGCAGGAAAAAAGACATATTTTTGTCTTAACATTTCATTTTGTACACTGATCTATAATGAAACAGTCCCGCTTCTTATTTTCCCTCATTTTGCTAAAACTTAACATGTGGACAGAAGTGCTGTGATATTTGTGAACATATGGTCAGGACTATTGTTTCACAATTGAATAAATTAAAAATCTGAAATCGGGTCATTATCACCCACTGAATTCTCAGGCATACTTTGTAGAAAGAGGTTATTCCTCGCCGCTCCCCCCCCCGTGACTTCTCTTACTCTTCGCACAGCCACATTTCCTTTTACCACCCCCCAAAGCAACAGCTCTCTCAACTCTTCTTATATTGCTCTATTCTATGTTTCCACTACACATTTAGGACTCACAAATCTGAGAGAACCTCTAGAATTGCTCCTTAAGTCTCAAAAGCCAGTCTCATAACACACACCAGCCAGACTGTATTCCCAAGGTGCTTTCCCCTGGGATTTACTAGTGCTCAGCTATTTTTTAAACAATGTAACTAGATTTGATACTGTTGTAGATTTTTTTTTGTTGTTACACCATAAAAATTCCAATACATTGTTTGCAATTATAACCTGTCCTTCTGGGTTATTTTTTTTTAACAGGGCAAGTAAAACTGATTTTTATCACTCAAGGTGAAATTTAGAAATTAGCTAACCTCTTTAAACACTCCTGCATGCAGTGTTTACAAAAAACCCAAACCTGTATGCAGTAAAGGAGTCTGTAAGACTGCTAACAAGATACCGTCTTATAACTGTAAAACTAATATATTGGATTGCGACAATTGTTGTAATAACTCTCTCCCCTTATGCCCATATAGTGCTACCTGGTGCTGTGCCCACTCAGCATTTAAACAATGCATGATACAAATACTGTTTTCCTCCTACAGTGAGACAATTAATGGGAGGATGAATCTTGATAAACACTTTTAATTTGTACTTCCATCCAGACTACTTTATCTCAAATAGAGAAATAAATATACAGCTATATGTTTCATATGATTATTATAAAACATATAGTTATTACAAAGAACTCAAGATTACTGTTCTAATGCAGTACCATATTGCAGAGCAGGCACTTTAAATTTCAGTTCGTGTCTGATATAAAAGAAAACCTAAAAATGAAATCAGACTATTACTGAAATGGAAATTACCTAGGCTATTTACTGTCTAAATCAAGAAATGCTAAGCTTAAAGGTATAATACTTGGTTTGCATATTGCAAAAATTTAGAGAAATTTAACTTTAAGGAAGGAAATATTTTATTTCAAAATATAAGACCAAACCACAATGATTAGAAGTTCTATTAGAACTGAATTTAAACTTATCATGTGATGGATTTAAAGAGCCATTTTCTTGTGAGATAAAATTCATAAATATAGACTCTGACACAACTCTTCCTTGCCACCATAGGTACTCTCTTTTCCTGTTGCTAATAATTATCAATATATCACAGCTGAAATATTTTTCAAAACAATTGTTTTGCATATATTGTCTACCTGCTTGGTGATATTACAAAATTAAACAATAAGATACATATGTTAACTCTCACATCAACATTTCAGTGTGGAGCTGGTATTGATAGGTGGCTTGAAAGCACTGGGCCTTAGAAAACAGAACTACTTTGCGTTAAAAGTGCAAATGACATTATTTGGAGCTAGATGGAAACACATGCTAGGATTTTCAGCCACTGCTAGTGAGCTGAGCAAATCTCTGATGGCAACAGTTTGATGATTCTGTTTCTGTCCCTTAACTCTCTGCATCACAAAAGGTAACAAGAACATAGGATACTGAGAACATTTTGCGCTGCTTGAACCTTCCGTGGTAGGACATATGCCTTGCAGAGTGGGAGCACATAAAATCAATGTTTCATGTACTGATTTGCCTGCATACTTCGAGCAGAAGCTGAGTCTTGCTGTCTTTCATGGTGAGTTCATCTTCTTTAATTTGTTGCCTCTAGAAGGTGCAGAAGGGGCACACTCCCGTTCCTAACCAGAAGATGAATGGGTTAGACTGCTTTACACCTTTTTTTCCCAACAGTTACTTTGGGGCTCTGCTACAGCTGCTGCTTTGCTTCATAGTCTCAGTTCAGATATGCAGACTCCTGAAGGTCACTTAAAAGCATAATTATTTTTGTGCGTACCTGGGTATCATCATAGTCTGCAAAATTTTCATTAAGTATATTCTGGCTTATTCTTGTAGAAGTAGTTGGTGCAGGTGAGCACCTGGGCTAAAAACTCCCATCTTCCAGCATTCTAAACAACTTTTTTTTTTCCAAAAGAAAGATGGACATTTTACTGTTACCCCTCCTCCCCCTTAAGAGAAGCTTAAGAAATGCTTTTTATAAGACTGCTTCACGATTACCGTGAGTTAATTCTGTTTAAAAGCCAATACAATAAACTACCATCCCTAAATGGCCTCTGTTATATAATAGCTTTAGTTTACCCTAGCTCTCCGAGGATCTGAGCAGTCTGAACAATGACATTTTCTGATATATTATCAGAAGAAAAGAAAGTGTCTACAGTTTTCATGCAGAATAAGGAAAGAAATGGGCCATGGGAAGATCAGAAAAGAAGTGCTGGAGAAAACAGTGGTATATAGAAGATATTAATGCAGCAGGTTTCTTTCAGGTCTGGAGTAGATAGTATTCTTCACCCTGAATAGCCACTCATTCCAGCTGGTAACAAAAAAAAAAAAAAGGAGCGGTATTTTCAAAGCGCAGGTATCCAGTAGACTCATACAAGCAGACAAGAAAACACAGATTATTCTGAATTTAGTTATGTTTCTTTTTACAGAAAACATCACCATACAAAGATAAATATTGTGAAACACATCAAGGTCTTAGTAAGACAACTCATAAGTTATGGCTGATGAGGTCTTGGTAGTTAGGAAAGACAGTCTGTGAAAGACAGGCTTTTAATGGGATTGAATATAAGAGAAAAAAATTAGTAACAAACAATTTCACAGTGGAAAAAGCTGTCCTAAGAACAAAAAAGAACGTTCATTAGCATACAACACAATGTGCTAAAAGAGGTGCAACCAGGAAGAAGACAGGTATACCAATGACAAGGGTGCACTGGAGTTCGCATCACACATGTTCAGAGCAATCAAAGAGGTACGTGGGAGGACCAGATGCGTCAAGGTTTGTAATACTCGTTGATTGTCCAGCACTAGAGAAGACAGTGACAAAGTGCAGAGAGAAAACCACTTTTATAACTATACTACACAGGAAGACAGGAAAGTAAAGAGCATACAATTCTGCAAAAGCTTCTAGCAGAGGAATTTAGCAATAGTACAACATTCCTTTATAGCTACAGTACAGGATCAAGAAAGGAGTAATAAAGAAGTATGTATATCCAAATATGGCACAAGAGAAAAAGAATATACAAAAACAGTCTTTTCACCATGACAACACTGATAACTTTTGTGTCATTAGGTCTATATGAAGTGAGTATTAGCAAGTATATAAAGGAAAATGTCAAAATCAAGATTTTTAATAAATACATGTACAAAGCCAATACTGGGACAGAAAGCTGTAAAATCATTACACCTTATTTAAAACAGAAATAGAAAAGACTTTTTTAATCTCACAAAATACTTCAGAGCAGAGAAAATAAAGTTTATAATGATGCCTACAGGCACATCATATGATTGAGGTATATGTGCATGCAGTTCCAGGACTATGTGCACAACTGCCATTAGCAAAATGCCTAAAGGAGAGAAAAACGCTCTTTAGATCATGGCATACATGAATATAATGAAAATGGTGGTGAATTCACTGTGATGTGTTGCCTCAATTACTGCACTAGAAACTGGACAGGCTTTTCCAATACAGTGTGTTAGCTTTTAAGACCTAAAAAGAACAATAAAGTGTAACGCTAAAATTTACCTGCTACAGATGATGCAATCTTTTTGCTCTGCAGGTCTCATACATTCTACATGCTAAGTGTTCTACGTGGATACCAGGAGGTTCAGGCCAGGCAGAGTGTAGCAACCCACTTTTCAGCTTTCTAGAAGATGGCTGTTCAAGAAAATGCTTTTTATTATGACTGTGGCACATCAGATTTTTAAGGAACGTGCAACGATATACTAGAAGAGTTGTTTGGAATTAGCCATTACCAATATTATACTGAAACAACAACAGCAAAAGATTATGGCAAAATCCTAATGTCACAGGCAAAAGATACAAGGAGATGCAATCTAAAATTGAATTGCACTTGATGAAAAGCTGGTGTTAATAATTTTGATATGTCTAGGAATAAAGATGTATCTAAGCCTCCAAAGTTAGTGCTTAAAGCAAGTAAAAATATTTTCTTCTTACAAGAGCTGAAGAACAGAATGAAGATGATGAGTAAGACTGGCAGAAATCTAGAGTAATTGGGGAGGGAAGGATGCAAATGGTATTGGGATCACAGTTTGAATGATTTCACAGATGATGTTTTCCATAACAGGGAAGATTTAGTCATTTACTTGTTCTACTTTAGTATCTTAGCTCGTTCAAGGAAACACACTGTAGGCCAATAATGTAACAAAGGGAAGTCAAGAGTAGCCCTCATTAATGTAAAATTACAGTTATCAGAATAGTAGTTACTTGTGGATACTATCCATACTCTTTTTTTTTCATCACAGATATGGGTACACAGGAAGAGTAGCAACTAAATAAAATCAGTTCAGATTCAACAAAAATCTTGATAAACCTTTGGCTCTTTCAGTGCTGACTATAACACAGTATAAAAAATACAAATGTACAACTTGAATGAGGCATATAATCCTTAAAAATTTTTTTTGCTTATCATTTGCACAATGCAGCATCTCTGAGGTTGGACAGGACCTCTGGAGGTCATCTGGTCCAATGCCCCTGCTCAGGCAGAGCCACTTAGAGCTGGTTGCCCAGGACCATGTCCAGACGGCTCTTGAATATCTCCAGGGACTGGAGACTCCACAACCTCCCTGGACAACCTGTGCCAGTGCTCAGCCACCCTCACAGTGAAAAAGAGTGCAGAACTGGATACAGCAGTCTGGGTGTGGCCTAACTAGTATGAAGCAGAGGATAAGGATCACCTCCCTCAACAGGTGAGCAACACTCCTGCTAATGCAGTCCAGGATACCATTAGCCCTCTTTGCAGCAAGGGCGCCTTGCTGACTCATGTTCAACTTGGCGTCCACCAAGACCACCAGGTCCTTTGCTGACAACCTGCTTTTCAGCTAGGTGGCCTCCAGCACATACTGCTGCCTGGGGTTATTCTTACCTAGGTGCAGGACTTTCCACTTCCCCTTATTGAACTTCATGATGTTCTTGTCAGCCCATTTCTGATACTTAATACCATAAAGTAAGCTATAAAACAAATAGAAGACTTGGATGAGTAGGTGCATGTGATGCTATGGGATGCTCTAATGACTACAAATATGGTGGCAAAGAACCTACATGCCTGAAAGCCTTTTTTTTTTCCCTAAGAAAAGATACTTTCTTCCTGCAAACCTTGTTTCTTTTAGAAATAAATTTAGAGAAAGAGTGAATAAAATATGAAAACAATATAACAAATCTTTTAAAAGAAACAACCTTAACATGGTTGACAATTAGTTTCATTAGGAGTGAAAATAGCCTAACCTTTGAACTATGGGGCAAAAGGTATACAAGACAGAGCCATGAATTTTTAGAAGAAAACATCCACAGCTTTTGAAAATGGTTCATGATGGATGTCTTGATATGACAGTATACTTTTATCTATTTTTTCATATTTTAACCCATGTGCAAGTTTTTTTAAAAAAAGAAATGGTCACAGGAATATTGGAGAAAGAAATGCAATGGTAATTTCAGTGGGCCTAATAGAAATTGGCAAGTGATATATTGGAATACTAAGGAAGCCAGCACCTACTTAGCAACATGCTAATCAGAACTGTGGTGAGTCACATCAAGGACATATTCACTAGATGGAGTATTTGTGACAAACTATTTCCCAAAATAGACCCTGCTTCTATAGGTCTTCAGCTGTGTGCATTTTAATGAGCTGAAGTCTCAAATAAATAAAGATTCTGTAACAGTCTGTTGTGGTCTGAGCTTTAAATCAGGAACCCAGAGGTAAATCAGAGGCAACAACTACATTAGAGCCATGTAAAATCTCCCATGGTCAGTGGCAGCTTGAGATTATCATTGAATAAATGGAGTAACACGAGTCATACCAAAAAAAAAAAAAAAAAAAAAAAAAGAGTGGACCGTAACATAGGCAAAATCAACCTTGTGGCTGACATCTACTACAGGCCACCTGATCAAGGGGAGCCTATTGATGAAGCCTTCTTACTCCAGCTACAGGAGGCATTGTGCTCGCAGGCTCGCATCCTGTTGGGGGACTTCCACCACCCTGGCATCTGCTGGAAAAGTCACACAGTGAGCTATAGGCAATGCAGGAGACTCCTGGAGTACATCAAAGATAACTTCTTAAGCCAGGTACTAGACAGCCCTACCAGACACAATGTGATACTGGACTGGGTGGTCATGAACACAAGAGACCTAATGCTGACACCAAGACTGGAGGCAGCCTGGGCTGCAGTGATCACACACTGGTGGAGTTTGCAGTTTTGAGGGATGTGGGTCAGACAAAGAGTAAAGTCAGGACCCTGAATTTTAGGAAAGCAATTTCCCAGTTCTTCAAGGAGTTAGTCAAGAGCAGCTCCTGGGAAACTGTCATCAGCAACAATGGAGCAGAACAGAGCTAGAAGATCTTTAAGGATGCTTTCCATAGAGCACAAGAGCTCTTGATCCCTAAGTGTAACAAATCAGGAAAGGAAAGTAAGAAACGGGCATGGATGACTTGAGGTCTGCTGGTCAAACTAAAGGGCAAGAAGGAAATGCACAGGCAGTGGAAGCAGGGACAGGTATCTTGGGAAGAGTATAGGAATGCTGCCTGGTTGTGTATGGGTGGGGTCAGGAAGGACAAACCACAGCTGGAGCTGAATTTGGCAAGGGATGCAAATAAGGGATGCAAAGAATACTAAGAAGGGCTTCAATGGGTATGTCAGCCAGAAGACGAAAGTGAAAGAAAGTGTACCCCCCCACTGATGAGCAAGATTGGCAAACCGGTAAAAACAGACAAGGAGAAGGTTGAGGTACTCAACAATTCTTTTGCCTCAGTCTTCACTGGCAACCTCTTTTCCCACACCACTCAAGTGAATGGACCACAAGACAGGGACTGGACGAACAAACTCCCTCCCACTGTAAGATCAAGTTCATGACTATCTGAGGAACATGAACATACATAAGTCTATGGGACCTGATGTGGCAGTGTGCTTCCCCTCACCTCCCACCCCCCACCCCCCCCATCCTGACCTTTGTTTCCGTGACAATGCTCAAGGGATAACCATCTGTGGTGGTCGTGATGGATGCATCCCACTCAAAGTGAATTTGGGAGAGACAGATAATGACACAGGGCTGTTGTGAACAATGTGCCCACTTAACAGCACTGGTCAAGGTCCCACTCAAGTGAAGTGTGAAAGTCACTTCTGTAGTCACTATGCAAATATGACTATGAGTCAATTACCTTACTCCATAAATAGTGGACAGCCTCAGAGCTTGTTGAGCTCTCCTGCGTGGCAGTGGGCTGCACACCAGGATCTCCTGCCTCTCAAGGGTAGGGACACCTCTCAAGGTTACATCTCAAGGCTGAGAGATTCCTTGCCACAACAGGTTCTCGGTAAGTGATTAATAGCATGCTAAACTTTGAAATCCTAGCTAGGTGGTATAAAGGATTGCTTGCGCATATATAATCCCTTAGCTAGAAACCGTTGACCAAGTCTGGGACTAAGGCTGGATCCAGCTGCAGCTAAACTCCCCTCTGAGAAGGAGTTCAGAAGGCAAGGGGGTCCTTTCTGAACCTCATGACTCAATGGGAGGGTCGTCTTCACAGTTTTGTCTGACCCTGTCCTCTGTGCAGTAACCAATAAAGTATACCTTGCCACTGAATCTTGTTCAACCACTGTTGTGTTCAGTATCAAACTTTGTTAAATATTATTTAACATATTGCAACTTCTCTCGAGTGAAGTGCATCACTCCATCTGCAACATAGTTGGCGTAGTCGGCAGGATGGCAGCTAGTATCACGGATTATTTACGGAGGCATGGAGTAAATTAAGAGTCCTGACTTCTAAGAATGGGCTTGTGACAACTGGCATGATTGGGAAGCTATAGCCCTAGGCATTCCCAGAGCCATGATTCAAGCTCAGCCTACTGGTGTTACCTTGAGTCTGACTGGAGCTTTCCAGAAATGAGATAATGGTGAAAGGAAGGAGAGTATTTCAACCCCGTTGGCACCAATCCCCAGGAAGGAGAACAACTCTTACCTTACAGGTAGATGGCCCATTCCTGGAAATATTCAAGGTCAGGTTGGATGGGGCTCTGAGCAACCTGATGTAGTTGGTGTCCCTGCTCATTGCAAGGGGGTTCGACTAGACTAGACTAAAAGTCCTTTCCAACCCAAACTATTCTGTGACTCTATGAAAATTATAAATAGTTAAGTGTGCTTGCAATATTAGAAATAAAACCTTAATGATGAAAATACTGCTTATTATGTTGATCCAGCAAATAGGGAAAATGTAACTGCAATAAGTTGTACAGAATCTACATACCAGAGAGAGGGTGCAGCTCAGTTTCAGCCTCTTCACACATATTCCCCAGATGTCCCCTTGGCTGTATCAGAAGGTACAAGAAGTAAGAAAGTGAATCTCACCAGTAAGAAAGTGAATCTCACCCCTGAGAGTGAACGTACTAACATGTCCTAATGCTTCTATTATGTATAAATATTAATTTTGACATCTACAATTTTCGCTTATAAATAGGCAGGCACACTATCAGGTCATATAACTGGTGTTTTAAGGGAAGTAATGGATGTTAGTCTGACACTGGTTCTCAACTGATCTACTCCTACCAAACTAACTCCTTGAAACTACCATGTGCATATAGACAGCAGAATGGAGATGTGTAAAAATCCCTTTTGAGTTTAGTGTTGGACAGTAGTGATAAACATTCAAACTGTGAATTTTAAAAGCTTGGGATCATGACTTTTAAATATTTGTGAATGTTAAAGCTAATACTTACTGGGCAGTTCCTTGATAAAGCTGCTTTTCAATTTTTGTATAGATTTCAGTAGCAAGAAAGCAATGAATCCATAAGAAGGTGGTGTATCCTGGCTTTCCTGCACAGTAAGAACTACGCTCAGCAGGCTTCTCCCAGATAACCACATTCCAGGCTGCTTTTTATGGCCTGAGGCTCATAATTTCCCATCCTTTCTGTCCTCCTCTTCTTTTATTACATCCTAGTGAATTGGAGAAAACAATATACTGCACTTGTTATGTGCAGGTTTCAGTTTGAACAATAGGGAAAGATGTGGATAATTTTATAATTCCTTTATTGTTATAGAGCTGGTGAGAAACAAGTCTTCAGACTTCCAGTAAGTTTTTCTCTATTGTAAGCCAGAGGGAATTGGTATAATTTGGGAAGACACTGGTTTCATGAAACACCAAATGTTTATTTAATCAGTTACCAGGGAGAGTATGACTCTTTCCAAGAAAGGTACATTGTGTTTTACATCATTTGTAACAACATAGCTACCTTTCTGTCTGAAGTCCTGTATGCTGTAAAGGGACTTCAAATACATTTTTGGCTTTACTGGCAAAGATACGGATTATTTTGCTCCAGGTCATTCAATAAAGATTACACTCCTACATATTGTTCTGTGTCAAAGTTGTATGTGTCTGCCTGTTTCAGAACAGATGGCTGCATTCCAGTACTTTAGAGAAGACATATATGGAAAGTTGAAATACAACATTCATTGTAATCCAACTTCTTCCAGTTGCCTGCATGTTTTAGTTGTATCCATCAAGCCTGATGTCATGCAGGAGAATTTTTAAAATACAACTTTATAAATTCGTTTCTGTTCATCCTGGGTCAAGATTTATTTGGAACAGTTGTAGAGAGAATATAAATCAAGTGCATTTCATATTGTAACATATCAGACATTGTTTTATGAGATATTCCAATCTGTAAAATACAACAAGAAACAAGATACCTTAATATATGGTTCTTCTGTTTTCAGGGTGAAAGAGCACATGTAATTCTGAGAAGGGAGCCTTGACCTCTGCTCCCAAGCTTTGAGTGAGTGATTTCTCATGCCAGCTTTTTTTTTTGCAGAGCTTTTTTCTCCCCAGCTTCCAAGGATATAACTGATACATTGCAAACCTTTTTTTTGGTACAGAATACAGAAGTAAATGTGTGATTATTCAATTCGCATAGATAAGAAGTATTTTCAGTGGTCTTTTAACAGTAGCTTGTCACTTAAATTTCCTTATCGGCTTTTCCAGTAAACGTTGGCTTAAAACGTTACTTTAGCATTATGTTTTTGGCGTCACTGATTTAGTAATTCTCTGTTTTGCCCTTGTGCTCTGTTACAGAGAATAGTAGGTCTTGCTTCCTTTGGGCTTTTGTCACGAAAGGATCATTGATGAAACACCTAAGGTCTAATAAGGAAGCTATGTAAAGCCTCAAAGCTAAAGATCAAAGTGAATCATGATCTAATATACGAAGTGTATCCACAGAAAAAATAGGAAGATAGGCTTGAGCAAGGTCTTTTAAACTTTGCTCCTCTCCTGTAGAATAGGCTGCTGCAGAATCACAAACCCACTTACAATGGCTCATCGGTGTAATTCTTTGTAAATAAGATTTTCTGGCTAGTACTTACGAAATGCTTTGTATTCCTAGAGGCGTAAGTACAAAATGCTAGATAAATAAAAGACAGCGCTGGTTGGGGCGGGGGGGAGGAAGTTAA
>JAVJGI010000040.1:1523342-1547906 GCA_035590275.1 Ibycter americanus
GCAGGCCCAGCATCTCCCCCAGCAGCAGCAGGCGCTGGACTGCCTTCCCAAATATCTGTTCTTTCACAGGTGTTTTTCTGTTCTCCGATAGCGAAGGCACGATCGCTCACTGCTGTGAGTTATAAATTATTCTGCGTTGAATTGCTGTGTGGAACGGCTTGGGCCTTCTGTGCTCTGCTTGGGCTTTAAGTCAATTAAAAACCCCAAAAGGTTTTGCTGTTTTACCCTGCTAATGTGTTTCCAAACAGTAAATATAGCTTATTGTCTCTAGATGTGGGAGCCTTTTTAAAAAGCCTACAACTAATGGCTTTTCCTAGGAACTTCTGGCTCTGTAACTTAAATATTAAGGAACTGACAGTACATTTTGATAAATCTTTTAACAACCCAAAAGCGTATTTTCTTTTGCAGTTATGTAACTCCAACTAATAAATGATTCCTACCCCTTCTGTATGTGACATGTCTGATATGCTTTAGTGCTAGCGCTTTGTTTCAGTGATGCTACACTGAATAAAAAAGTAATTAGGTGTGACTTATGGTATGATGTAATGTAAATTTGGAAATACTGTATAGTTGGCAGGTGACTTTCAAGTGCAGCTCTGGAGAGGCAAAGACTTGGTACAGTGCTTGGCATGGTCAAGTGACATAAGTTATGTTTTGATTTTCTAATATAACTTGATGACAGCCAGAATGATTTTTGGCATCAATTGAAGTGATTACAAAGCCATGCTAGTGGACTTTGCTTCCTATAACAGGAATAGGTCTAAATCAATGTGACTTCTTTTAATGCACTGTTGTACTTCTTGATGTGTAATAGACGGCGAATGCTGATTTCTAAATCAGGAGGAGAATCGACTATTGTCTGGAGTTAGGGGTAGCTGTCGCAGTTTCAGCTGTGGAATGCATGTGCTGTGTGATTTGTAGCTGCATGTCCTTGGATGGTTGGTATTTCGCATTTTTTTCCCACCTTTGTAAAAATTGCACTGTTTGTGGTGGAAGAATGAGAATTATGTTACTAAATAGATGTTTGTATTGTTTGCTGTAAATAAAAAATCTTGCTAAAATTTAGCTTGATGGTTGAGAATAAGGCTGTAAATTAGTGAAGTTCCTCTCCAGACAGGGAAGGAAGGATCTTTTTTGCATACGTAAATTATTTTAGGAAGTTACAGAAGTATGTTATTTACTATTTTACAAACCACTTATGGAAATAGATATGTCTGTGGCTGTTATCAAAACTGTGATTTCTTGGAACAATGATACTTTCTGAGGTTCTCATTTCAATGAGAAATTAGAGGACAGACAAGCTTTTGCATGCTTTTAACATGCAATACTTGGTATCTGCATGTGTAACTTCAGCTCAAAAAGAAATTACATTGTCAGTGAAAAACTGAATGTAGGTGGACATGGATCCAACCTCTTTATTCTAGTATGCCCCTAGATATTTTGCTTGCTTTGAAAGTGAAGTCTAGCATTAAATTTGAAATATTTCACTTCTTGAACATATAAAAAAAATTAAACAGGGTGACTGTTAACTGGTTAGCTGTGGTTGAAAATGCAAATTTGTATAATACTGATGTGAAATAGGTATTTTAGGCAGTCATAGAGTCACCAAAGAACCAAACAAGATAAAGTAACAGTAATAAAAATAGGAAATCTATGACAAACCCAGTCTGTCATGATGCTATCAGTGACTTTTTTCTGAATTGCAATAATTCTGTGCTGTTAAATGAAGGCAATTATTAGTGGAAATGTATATGTAATAGTTCTGGCTTGGACTTCACATGTCAGGTCCACTGAGTTCCTTCTATGATAGTTTACTAAGCAGGCAAATGAAATGGCTTATCTAATGTTTTTAAACTGGGTTTGTTTAGCCCTTCAACTGAGAATGAAACATGTTTCTAAGTTTGGCTTTTTCCAGGTATGTGTGAGAATGTCTTAGGGATGGTTTTAAGTGCTTAAAATAACCAGCTTAATTATATAATAGCATTTTGAGGTCTTAATAGTTCTGCATTTACTATCTGTATTTACTTAAACTGAAATACTGTAGATCAGCCAGCTTCCTCAGAAACTCAGAATTGACTAGTAAGAATTGTATGGTTCAATTAGTAAATCCTTCCGAGGTGTTGGAAGAATTGAAGTGTGTATACTAGAAATTTGCCAACAAATTTCTAACCATGTTGAAACTTGGTTTCTAGGGAAATCCTGTGACTAGACTTCCAAAATCTGTTAATTATAGTTCTGAAATGGAAGTAGACACATTTGCATATCATGCTTATAATTACAAATTATAATTTGGGTGCACACAAATTACATAATTTTAAATGGTACAGGAAAAAAGTGGAGCTTGACATGCTTTGAGTTCCAGGGTAGCCTCTGAGTTGAAAAAGAACAATGTGGAGATAACTAAGAAGCTGCAGGAGTACTTCTGTGGGCAGTGTTGCTGATCTATCTTTCAGAATTAAGAGATGACAGTCTTCGCCCCCCCCCCCAATAAAACCTGTTTAAAGCATTTGGAAAGCATTAAATTCATAGATTGGGATCCTTCACTGTTCCTGTGTAGCACATGGAAGTGCTGATTTTTCTTGTTAAACTCTGCTCAACTATTGACAACCTGTCTCTTAAGGACACAAATATGAACCCTAGTGCTTAAATTTTGTTTTAAACAGTCATTGAAATGTTCAGCTGCTCCTCTTAAAACAGTAGGAATCCTTTGCAGCAGGCTAGACTGCTTTGCTATGCGATGATTTACTTGTATACTTGAACATTAAGTCCTCCTAAAAAGGGGGTGTTTTTACCTGTAAATCTTTAAACATGTTGTATATTGGAAGTAGACCTATATTGCATGTGTTGTAAGGTGACCATGCTAATAAGATTAATTTGCAGCTGGTACCAGATAATGGGAACTAGAATATTATGTCCAGTTGTTATCTTAGAGTTTCTGTAATTAAAGAACCTTGGGAAAGATGAGGTTCTGTGAAGAAGCAAGAGCTCAGTACATGTGTGTCTGTGTGTTTCCTATTTGCAGCTCTCAGGTGCTTATCTTTATGTAAAATCTGAAAAACATTTTTGTATGTGGAAGTGATGCTTGTTCTGAAATCAGGTTAGCTCTTTGTTTATCACTGCAAGGCACTGAGCAGCTTTACTTTTCAACCTTTGAGAGCTTTATTTTGAAGACTGACTTTGTTTGCACTTGTATATAAATGTTGGTAAATGTGCAAGTGTAATGTTGATTGTCATAATGTAGTTCACAAGTGATGCTGTAAGAAATACTGGGAGATCTGTAAGAAGAGATGCTTTATCTTCTTTCACATCTATGCATGTTACTGATTCATGACAAATATTTTATGAATGTTGGGTAAAAATATGTGAAACTGCAATGGAAGAAGCTGACTGTAAATAAAACATGTTGATACCAGGTATGTTTTGTAATGGAGAAACATTAAAACAGGTGCCTGGCACTTGTTTGGTTTGTGTAGTGTTAAATGTGTAGGTGAGAACCCTGTAATTGAAATTAGGGTAGCTGAAATCCTTGTCAGAAGGTAATGAGTTCTGGTGCCATTGCTGAAAGACAACTTTTACTTGTGTAGACTGTGGAATTCTTTCTTACAAGCTCATTTTAGCTACTTTGAGATCTGAGGTAATGTTGTAAACTGAGGCTTCCTTTAAATTGCCAACAGGATGATGTACAGGAGTAACAAGCCTTCCTATCAGTAGATGGCTGTATGTGCTAGCTGTATACAGAATGACTTTACTGAGCCATGTGTCTAGTAGTGATCAATAGAGGCTTGCTGTTTCTTATGTCAAATTTTGAATAGGAGTTCAACAATCAGAGATCAGTACCTCCCTAAATATTGGGGGAACTGGAGTGTGGAGAAGAGCTACTGACTTTTTGCTTTGTGGAGGATATTAACTGTGATTCTTTAGCAGGTAAGGGATAGCTTCATAGAAATGGTTGAAGTAGAACTTAATTTATAAAGTTTACATAGATGTTACTGATTTTTTTAATAAATCTGTCTTGGTATGCAAAGGCTTCTGAGCACTTGGCAAGGTTTTTAATTTTTCATAAATTCTGATTTTCACAACTAAAAGATGTACTTGATTATGTGTAGTGAAGTGACATGTATATGCTGTGATAAAATGATCAGTTTGCTACTTAATACTCTTTTCTCTGAGGACAGGTGTTTCATGGCATGGAACAGGCATGTGTGGTGCTGGTCTTTCCCAGTCCCTAATGGTGTTAACATGTACTCTGCTGCTGTGTAACCTTAAACTCTTCTTTATTTCTCATTGTAGTCTTGATCATATAAGCAACACTTGAAACAAGTGTCCTGCATTTAGAGGCTAGTAACACTTTATGAAGGTCATAGGTGTTTTGTAAAGCAGATACAGCTGAAGAAAACTGATGGAGTTTTAAGACTACTTGGATTATCCTATTGATTTGAATGAAATAGTAATTTTTTTAATATGCCCTTCAGACAGATTTTTTCAGATAGAAGGTCACTGAGTTTTCTTAGCGGTTAACTGGGAAGAAGAAACCCTCCTGTTGTCTTCTAGTAATCAGACTTCAAAACAACAGTCTATGAAAATGTGTGGGTGGAATTGGGTATTTGGCAGGCTCAGTGTGATGAGAAATTTAAGTGACAGTAATAGGAATGGATATGGTGTGACAGCAGCACCATAAAAGCAGGGAAGGCTGACTTTGGTTCTGTTTCTTTTCATGCTGTTTTAAGGAAATACTAATAAGATTTGGAGTGAAGGGATTTTTCAGTGATTGTCCCTCATTTCTCAGCCTTCCTTGTTCAGTAACACTTCAGACGTTCACATTTTTGTAGTGGTTGCTCTTTGCTTTTACTGCAGTGAAACTGTTTTGGAAAAATCATAGGACTTATTAACTAGATTCCAGTCTTGGTCTCTTAGAAGGCTGGGGAAGTGGTTTATCAGGTATTCCAGTCATGTTAACAGGGCTGCTGTGAAATGCAGCTGAAGATAATCATACACACTTCACCCTTGGCTCATCTTCTCTGAAGCATGTCTCTAGCCTGCAGCCACTCACTGATCACATGTAGTCTAAAGCTGACTTCTAATTCACTTGCACACTTTGACAGTCAATGAGAGAGATCGAATTTAAAGGTTTCAAATTTAGACTGACATGGTTTGTCACTTTCAATCCTTTTTGACACTAGCCATGCAAATTAAAACTGTAACCTTCTGAGTACTTATTTACTGGAGGAATCAGAAAGAAGGTCACAGCACTGAATGGCTGCCCTTCTGGCCTGTGGCTTGTTTGACTTAACTTGCATGTACTTAAAAATCTATGTACGCGACCTTTCTGCCCTCTGAGTTCTTTTCCCCCCTTTGACTTCAAGTATAATTAAGAAACAAAAGAATCTAGGATGTGCTTGGATTTGAAAGAATTGGGTATTGAAGTTCAGAGCTGGGTAGCCTCTCTAAAGTATCCAGTGTGGTACTGCATGGCTTTTTAATTAGTATTTAGCAGTTTCAGTAAAAAGCATGTTTAAACGGATTAACTAGTAACTGACACACCTAATATTTTATGGTGAATTAACTGACTGTTCTTAGCTGAGCTCTGCAGGAATCTTGCACTTAATGTTTACATTATTAATACTGCTTTTCGAATAGAAAGTGATAAAGGATAGGACGCTTACACTAAGCAAGTGGAATATCTTGATAAAGTGGGGTTACCTACCCGTGAGACCTGGAAAGGCAAGACTCACCTGCATGGTGGAGTGGTGATAGTTCTGGGAATCACTTTAAAGCATATATTGCTAGCTGAGTAGTGTGACTCCAGTACAACACGAGCTAGAAAATTAATATCTAAGGCCATAAAGGGCATATGGACTAGGGAATTTCATTTTCTTAGTGACATTCTAGGGATGGAAATCTGTCTTAATCTTTAAGAAGAACATGGAGAAAATACAATGCTTTGCAATCTTGAGAAGGTCTGTAGGCCTCTTGCTAGTCTGACTGGCTTGTGAAAGTGTTTGTTAACCTGTGGTTTGAGTGCTTTACTGCCTTTGAAAGGTAAATAAAGGTACTAAGAGGCCTTTTAAACTGATGAAATGTCATGCCAAAAAGTGCAGATGAAAAAAAGCACAGTGCTTTAGCAATGGATGACTAACTTTTAAATCAAATATATGAACTGGTAGATTTTGCATTTCTTGACATCTTTGATACAGAGTAAGATGCATTTCTGGACACTTGATCTTGACTAAATTGTTAGGCTTTTTACTGAACTGTCAATGACTTGGGATATACACTAGATGTAGACTGGATGTTTCTGTCAAGGGGCAAATTAAAGAGTAGCAACTGGAGAAGTACAGTGAAGAAACATTTTAAGCTGAGAAAGCTGTATTTTTGAGTGTCTCAGCAGCTGAGCAGTGTATGTTCTATTCTTTGTGTTTATCCTATCTTAAAATACTCCTTTGCCTGAACTCAACTTTTTTATATTTATCACTTATTGTTCTTTAGTTGTGTTGTCATTTTTTATCATCTTACCTTATTGTCAAGGTAAAATTAATGAGAAACTATAAAGTTAAAATGGATTTCCTTCCTATTCTGTTTCCAGTTGCTGTTTTGTTGGCTGCCTTCCATTTCTTATTTTGATGTGTTTATCAGGCTTTAGGCTTCAGGTAGCTCAACAGCAAACAAGGCAGCAAACAAATGTCAGTTTAATTTTTATAGATAGTAAATCTTTTACTTTTTTGGCCTATATAGGTGTTTTTATGTCTTTATTTTCTAGGAAGAATTTCTTAACAAAATTGGAAACCTGAAAGATTAGAAATCATATTAGTAAACCTATTGTTCTTGTGCTTTATCCAAGAGAAAACTGGTTATAACTGCTGCTGTGCTGATCTTGGTATAATGTAGTGACAGTGAAAATCTGAAGCTGCAAATCCTTTGAGGATTTACTGATTTTCCTCAACTTTATTAATCTATTTGGATTGTACAAAAGGAATAGTCAGTAGAAGAAGATGCCGTTTTGTGGACAAGGCAAGGCAGAAGTTGAAATAGCTTCTGTTGCTCTGATACTGCTACTGCATTTACTGAATGCTTGGACAGTAAGTGCATCTAGTCTCTTACTGCCTCTTATCTAGTCACAGTACTCTGGAAAGCAGATGTGTTTGAAAGCAAAAAGTATTAGATATCTTCAGCCATTTTTTCCTGCTGCTTTAGGATAATAATGTCTTTAAAAGACTTAGAAATGGAAGGACTGCTTTTAATGCAGTCATTCTTCCTTTCCTGTGACACTTTTTTCAGTTACTGATAATGGACAAAATTTTGTTACTGGTTATTTTTGATCTGCCCTAATTAACTAGAGGTGGCAATGAAGCACTAATCTTGAAGTCTTTGGTCAGCAGCCCAGTTTCTGTGCTCTGAGATCAAATCCTCAGTATTTGAGGGTTAAGGAGCTTCTTGTTATATTTCTCCTGCTACCAGGCAGAAATGATGTGCTCCTGTGTATGCAGACTTGAGTGATATAGCTCTATGGGGTAAACCAGTGAATAAAAAGCACCCTTTTCTCCTCTGCCTACTTCCAAACTAATGATAAATTCCACTTTTGCAAATGCAAAAAGCACTAAGGTCTATCATGTCTGTTTGGTTCTTTCATGGCTTTTTGTTATGGTTAGTTATATCTATACTCCTTCCAGAGTTTCAGGGAGAGTAAGTTTTTCTTTTAGACTTGCCTTAACACAGTTTGGGTACAATGTTCTTGGTCTGTTTGTATAGTCATGGAAGTTCAGAAACCTAGAGTGGTTTTTACTTTACTAATTATGTGGCTGTTTCATGACTACTTCCAAGCCTGCTTTTTTTAGGATCCAGAAGTCTTAATTTTCAGGAAATAGTATCACAGCTCAGTTTTCTTCCTTACAGGAGTTCCCCAAAACTTTTGTGGTAGGTAGAAGTGTTTCTCAAAGTGAAACAGTTTCTTACTAACGATTTGATTCAGTTTCTCCATTGAAATTCTGATGTTTGTGGAGGAGCTAATAGACTTTGCTTACTGCTTCACAGCAGATAAGTTGCAGTGATATCTTTAGCTCTAGTTAATACTTGCTGCTTTTCTAGAGATAGCCTAATGATATCCTAGGCTGACTAGTCTGCAAGGTGAAATGTGGCACCTTAGTACCAAGTCTTAAGACTGGAAAGGACTACCGTGGTCCAATTTGTCTTCTGTAACACAAATTGGTCTTAAAGATTCTTCTCACTTACCGTATACCCTTGACCTTTTTATTACACAATACAGCCATGGTCTGGAAAAATGATTAGGTTTTTATTGGCCTACTGTATAAAAGCATACAACAGAAGATTTAGCACATTTTTAAAGCTTACTGTGTCTGTTCTTCAGACTTTTTCTCAGGCACTTAGTCTTCACAGGAGCCTGTTAATACCATGTGAAACAAATGTTGGGAGTTATGTAAGTGTAGTCATGTAAAATGTGTGTGAGGGAATTAATGACCTTCTAAACTTCTGCCAGCCTTATTTTTTCTGTGAATTTGGGGGTCTCTGACAACTATGAAGTATTAATGAGCACATTTTGGGAAGAGTAGAAGTATTCCACAATGGGTTTTCCTGTAAGATACCTATAGAGCATCTTAAATATAGTGATGCTGAAATTTTGAAGACATAACTTTAACCATGGAGGTTTTTGAGTGTTATCTGTGTCAGGAAACTCTGTTGTATTACGGTAGGTCATGAAGTATTAGAGAAATCATGTGATTTTTTAATTTTTTGTGGAGCTTTCTCTGAAGGGCTTTGTAGACAGTTTTTTAGAATTATTTAAAACACAACACAGCCCATGCTTTCAGTGTGACAGCCCTGTGACTGCAGCGCTGGTGCTTGACTGAGCTGGCCATACCAGTGCTCCTGGGGGATGGGATTGCTGGGGAGGGGAAAAGAAAGTCTGGAGCTGCTTTTGTGGGAGCTGCATATGAGTGCTGTGCCATCAGTGTTGGCTTCTCACAATAACTCTTGTAGCTAAATCTGTTCTATTTGCATCTTAAAACAGAGGTACCTCCTGAAAGCCAGTATTTGGTTAACTGAGTGCTATTATTTTGTCAGTATTGCTTTTCACGTACTTCACTATGTGAATATAAAAAGTTGATGCCTAAGGTGTAAAGGCTTTATTTAATTGATAACTGGCCTGCTTGAAACTTTCACTGGTTGCATCTTTCTGTTCATCTCATAGGTATTTGTCTTTACTGCTCATACCTTGATCACAAGCTTAGGCTCCAATACACACTGAATGCTGCAGCTGTAACAGAACTGCCTTACCTTTGGACACAGGGTTTCCAAATACAATTGAGATACGGATGGGACCTGAAACAGCTTTGCCTGTGCTGTTCTCCTGATGTATACTTGAAGTAGTAAGACTGTTGTCAGTCAAGCCAATTTGATAAGTGAGTGAAGCTTTGAAAGAAATGCTTTGCCAGGCTTTTAAACTTCAAGCTCTTAGACTATCACACTATCAGCTGATTAAATGGAGAATGCAGGGAAACTAGCATAATATTTGTAAACTATTTGTTCATATATGCATGTACAGAATTTACAAATCTCCTGAAATAATAAGCAGTTTGGAATACTAAGTAATAGTTCAATATAAGGTTAATTAAAAATGTGTATTTTATTATCATGTAAGTGGCAAGTAGCTGATTGTGAGATCAGCTCTATGAAGGACTCTAGACAAATTATCCTTTGTAAATTAATGCCCTAATAGAGGACAATGGATGTTATTTCCTTTGTTTATGAACAGTAGATCAGTTTCTTTAGACCTCAGTAGTATGCTGACATGTATTTTTTGCCTCTGAGTAGCTTGTTGGTCCTCAAGGCACCAATCCCTTATTTTTGTCAATGTGCTGAAAGCAATGATGGAAGCTTTCAATGGCTGGCTGTCTAGGCTAGAAGGCTACCTGTTATGGTGGCTTGCATGAAGATGATGCTGGGAAGTTAGCTACTCTAGGCACTAACTGAAGGTACTCAGCTTGCTGGATAGCTTCCTGCTTGGTCTTTCTGCTGGGGCAAACAGTGAAATGGATAGAAAAAGAAGAATCAGAACTACTTTTCTTTCCCACTTGGATATGAAGTAGGATGTAAAACTATAGGTTTCATTCTGTACAGTGCTTTCAGAATCCTTTGCTTAATATTTTTGTATTGGAGTAAAACCTGTCTAGAGCTCAGATCTGTAGCTTGTAGTGAATACATTTTTCAGAAGTAACAAATCATTATTTGTAAGTCTGTGCAAATGATGCAAATTGTGTAGGTTTGTCTTGTAGCATTTGTATGATGTAGTTTTGGGCACCTCATTTGGAAGGTTTTGGTACGGTTAGCAGAGCTGAGATAGGAAGTTTTTCTGCAGAGTCATCTGAAAAGAGCTGAGTGCAGAGAATGCAGGAAACATGGTCCCTTTATTCACATTCGACACCTTGAAACATGGCTGTGCATACTTGTCAGTAATGGGTGTCAAGCTGTGTTGTAATAAAACAAGTGCTGCAGCATTATTTTCTCTTCATTTTATTGATGACTAATTAGCTATTTGAGCTGTATCAATTATAGTCAATCAGCTTTTGGTAATAACCCCTTTTCCCTCTTCACCTTACAGTATTTCATCCTCAAGACAGCTATCCTGACATGGGAGGAATTTTTACACTTAACTAATTGAAATCCCAGCAGAAGAGTGAATGCAATTTTAAGCTAGGCCACAAAATGAAGAACTAAAGAGCAGATGGCCCCTTCAGAAAAATAGATTAAAGAGAATAGATGCTCCTGGCCAGCTATGTAGTTAATCCCTTGCTTCTTGTCAAGAGGTACTGCCAATAGGTAATTATGCAAGGGTGAAAGAAAAGCTGTACAAATTTAGTGCAAAAAAGCTTTTCCTTGTTCCCGGCTCTTCCTGATGATTTAGTGTTGTGTTCATATTTTGAAGATACAGCTATAGTAAATTGGAATAATAACCTGTTAAATTAGTTGTGTTGCTTCAGAAAGAGATGCTACAAAAAAGCAGTGCTGGGAACGTAGCTCCATTTATAGCCAATGAAGATTCATTTCAGCATTTCTGTATGTTCTTGCTCTGTGAAACACTGGGTCTTTTAACCCTCATGTCAAATTTGGTAGAGGTATTTGTTGCCTATGTTTCTCCTGATGGCTTGAGGAAGAATTTGACTTCTCTTGGTATATGTTCTTTCTGGATTTATTATTAGTGGACAGTCAGATCTTTTTCAGTAAAGCACCTTTATTTCTTGGGTTTATGCAGAGCAGGACATTCCAGCATTTTAGGTGGTTATTCTGTTTGTAACCAGTTAGTCATTCCTGCAGTTGCTCTAAAATCAATGAATCAAGAAGGGGAAGTGAGATTTAAAACTTAATATACACATGAACTATTCCTTAGGAATACACATTCATGGGACTGTAAGTACCCATTATGACTCTTTTGGTCTCTTGTTCTTCCCAAATGCGCTTTTATGCTTTACTTCTCTCTAGTAGCAAGGAGTGACAGAACAATCTGCTGTATTCAGTGGTTGTTGTTGTCTCAGCTGTCTTTCATCTTTTGGGTACCCAGAACCTCAATTTCTTAGGCAGCTACACTTTTTTTAAATGCATCCCCATTGTCCTCTGCCACATCTAGAAAGTAACTTGATTCTATGCTTTTGGAAAGCCGAGCATCAGGAGTCTTTCCCATGTAGAAGGAATTCAGACATCACTGAACCAAGAGATAATGGCATTTCAGGTTTTTGGTGTTGGCAGTTTTCTTATTGTTTCTTGACAGACAAGTGATGATGGAGCAGAGACTTGAACATATGGGATTACAAAGGCAAGTAGGGGACAGGCAGGGCAGGTGTCTGTGGTTAGTAGCAGCTCTTGCATTTTCCTCAGTGCTACTCATATCAATATGAACAGTTTTGGTTTTGCTGTCTCACCTTGAATGTAGGTGTACTTCCCTGGCTGTGAATTGTTCCACTCAAAGATGTCAGCTGCCTTGTGCTTATGATGCTTTCTAGTAGTTGACTATTCTGTGTAAAATCTGTAGAAATGCAGTGAAATCTATATAAACTATTAAATCTAGGAATTACTTCCGCAAGAAAATTCATACCACACAATTGTCACTGGGGAGAAGTTGTAGTGGTTAGTGTAAGCTGGGATTTTGAAATTAGCTGGATTAAAACGAAGACAGTAACATTTCTAAAATTAATTCATAATGTAACTGCATGAGATAATGTGGCTTCTGAAACTGCAGTAAAACTGAGGCATCACATTTTCCACTTCTATAAAAGCACTTGACTTTAAACTGTCTTCAAAACAAATTTGTAAGATAAATGAATTTGCAATGTCTTGACTGCTGAGTAGGTGTACAGAACATCATGCAGGTATTATGCTGCTTGCAGCTATAACATAACCATGTCTATTGGAAAGAAACCTGACCTTGGGCTTTTAAAAATACTTTTATTGAAGAAAGATGCTTTTTTATAAATAAATTGCTAACCTGAAATATGACTTATTCAGAAGTAACTGCTGGTTTTACTTAAGCTAAACATGAAGACACTTCCTTTACATAAAATTGTAATTCAGAGCTGTTTACTATGTCAAGTAAAACTGTACCATAAATGCTACTAAAACTGTATATTTACTTTATAAGGTATGTTTCAGGAAAAGCTTACTGGCATAAGTTATGAAGGTGTGTTTCATTGTTTCTTAAATCTGGAAAATTGAGTAATGTTCTACTAGGTACATGCTAGAAATACTTTTAAGAAACTTTCTCTGACAGATGCAATGGAAATTGAAAGATTACCTTCCTCGGTGAAGGTACTACATGGATTAGCACATGGTCCTACAGAGAATAGGCTTGTTGCAGACTTAGATCTTGCTACTTTCCTGGAGAAACTGGTCTGTTGGCAGAGATGTTAGTTTTGAGTTGCAGCTGGAATGAGTCTGTAAGCTGGACTTTCAAGGTTTATCAAATTCCAGGAAAGTGATCTTGTCTAAAATTCCATGAATTAAACTGATTTTATGAGAATAAGCTTAATAAAGTAATATTTGGAAACAATTGAATGTGGTAGCAATCTGCTTAATTCTGTGTAATATGTATCTTCATACACAGAAAAGGTATTTGGATTCACCTGCTACTGAGCACGTGGAAAGGATAGTAGTTAATGTTATCCCCCTGCTAGTTAATTTTTAACTTGGATGCTAAGAGTTTTTAACATTCAATTTATGTTGAAGCTCATACATAAAATTTCCACATTAATTTAAGCTGCACTTTCCCATAGGGCAGTAGGTGTACAAGCTGCCTTTGTTTTTCCTGCCAAGCTATGTGACTGCAGCCAAGGACTGTAATGGATGACAAGGAATAAAAGTACTGCCTACAGTAACTGTATCAAAAGTAGTGGTTTGTCCCTTATCTGCTGACAGTGGGAATAATGGCCTTCTGATAAAAGGTGTATTAAACTAATTGAGAATGGTGTGCTGGAATTAGTCCTCTTCTACATGCACCAATTAACCTCTGTAGGCTTGGCTCATACGTCTGTGGACTGGAATACACAAATCCTTTAGGATCTTTGGGTGGTTACCTTTTCATAAGTATTCTGCAAGCATTTTTCATATACTTGAGTTATTTTTGTTTTATGGATTAAAACCCATCCACAATGTTATGTCCCTTCACATTCATCTGTGGTTTCATGTTCTTTCTGTATGTTTACCTTTTCACACAGCTTACTTGCATGTCAGTGGCTTGTGCTTATAGTAAACAAAGTTGCAGACGTGTAAACTTCTCAGATTCCTGAGATTTCATCAAAGGACCAGGAAACTTGTGTTAGAATCAACAAGCTGAGAAAATCATGAACAGCAGGTTGGATAGACACAGATAAACATAAAGGTACTTCAATAGTTAATCTTTTACAGGTTCCAAAGCAGTGGTAGCATTCACTTTCCTAGTTCACTTGACAAGTGCAGTGTCACAGAACACACAGAAGTTTTTATCAATTTCTGTAGTAAGAGTGAGGTTATGCTTATTGGTAATGGTTGTGTTGGATCCAGTGGGTACAAGTTTAAGTCCTAAGTGTCTGGTGCTAACTCTGAGTTTCACTGAACTTAAGATACCATTGCAGGTACTTGTGATAGCCTCATCTCTGTTCCTTGCCCTAACACTGTGAAATATGAACAATGACAAGTTTTTGTTGGACAGAATGTATTATAGACAGCCTGATGTTCTGGGAAGCAATGAGAGGAGATGTGTAACTTTGGAAGAATGTGTATGCTCTGCCATGCAGAGCGGAGTA
This sequence comes from Ibycter americanus, assembly GCA_035590275.1. Classification (NCBI taxonomy): domain Eukaryota; kingdom Metazoa; phylum Chordata; class Aves; order Falconiformes; family Falconidae; genus Ibycter; species Ibycter americanus. The sequence goes on from JAVJGI010000040.1 coordinate 1,537,625, forward strand.
ATGGTGGGGCTGTAGAGAGGGGAAACATGGGCTGCTGTACACTGGATCTATCTGAATCTGTTTCTCTACACTATTTGAGCATATATAATCCTCTAATGCAAATGAATTTCTAACATGTTTTCAGATAACAAATCATAGTGCTCTGGGCTACAGTGTTTCAAGAGAAATAAATCTTGGGGTGGGGACAGAATTCACTAGAACTAGTATTTCTTAAAAATACCAAAGGTGGAACAAATCTTTCTTTCAGAAGATCCTTTCAAAACTCTTCTGCAGAACAGTAGAAATCAAACCAGCAGCTCGCTAAAACTTGAATCAATGCTGAATAGAGGGGAAGGATCACCACTTTCAAAGTGCTGGCAATGCTGTTGTAGTACAGCCCAGGACCACGGTGGCCTTTGCAAGCACACATTCCTTGCTAGTGTTCAGCTTGTTAAGGACTCACAGGTAGTTTTCTGCAAAGCTGTTTCCTACCTGTTTGGTTGCCAGTCTGTTTTTGTGCATGGGATTATTCCTACACAGGCACAGGACTTCACACTCCCTTTGGACTTCATGAGATGGCTGTCTGTTGGTTCCTCCAGCTCTTCAAGGTACTTCTGACTGTAATCACAACCCTCTGGTGTTTGAATCACTTCTAGTTTTCCATTATCTGTAAACTTGCTGAAGCTGCACTGTCTCATCCAAGTCATTGATGATGTTAAATGATACTGATCCTTGGAGCACACCACTAGACTCTGACCCCCAGCTGGACTGTTGTAATGCCATAATCACAACCCTTTGAGACAGGCAGATCAGTTCTCATTCCACCTGGCTGTCTGTAGCCTGTACCTCATCGGTTTACATGAGGGAGATGGTATCAAAAGTGCTACTACAGATGAGGTGGACAACATCAATGGCTTTTCTCATCTGTGGGGGTACTCATATTGTTGATGCAGAGGTACTTGTATAGTTGAAGGCTGTTTGGTGTGGTGTGACTTCCCTGTCATAAATCCATGCAGGCTATTCACAATCACCTTGTCCTTCATAGGCTTGGAAAAGGTTTTCCAGGTTTGTTTACTGCATCACCTTCCAAAACATCAAGGTGAGCCTTATGATCCTGTTGTTCCCTAGATCCTCCTCCTTGTTCTTGAATATAGGACTGTGATACTTGCTTTGCTTCAGCTATCAAGAATGTTCCCTGATGACCATGACCTTCCAAAGCCAGAGTGACCTGTCAGTGACATGAGCCAGTTCCCTCAGCACTTGTGGCTGTTGTGTGAAATTTCTGGTCTAATGATGATGTCAAGTAAATTGTGACTTACAGGTGTGAGTTGTGCTTTATTAGGATTTATCAGTAGGATATAACACCTTACTGAATTAAGGATTGCCAGAGTGTGAGGCTATACCCTGGCCTTCTGTCAGCTGTGGTGGATGGTGCTGGCAAAGCTCTAGAGTTGCTCAAGAGTTTTTTTAGAGAAGTAAGGAAAGACAACACTACTTTGTCTTGCTGATGGCTACATAAATCTTGCATATTGCTATGTAAACAGTTGTACACTTAGTTGTGTAACTGTCAACTGTAAAAAATATGGGGATGGAAGATATGCTACTAAAATGTGTTTTGGCAGTGTAAGTATCTTTCAGTATTAAACATGTTTGTTTGAATCTGTTGGCTGATTTTTAGACTAGATTCTATGTCAGTGCCCTAAAGCTTTAAGTGTGGTCTTCAGTAGTGCTCAAGTCAGCCTGCTTTAGGGTTCAATAACTGGATGTGCTATGACTAGTCTTTCAACTTGGCTTAAATAGCTTAAAATGTGATATATATGAGAAGAGCTGACAGTGGTACCCATTTTTCAAACAAGATCTGAATTGTGTTTTTCTTCCTTATGAAAGTTGTCAAAGGAATCACAGAAAATTTTAATGTCATGTAAATAAGGAAGAAAAGATACAGACCCTTCTTGATGAACTGCTAAGATAACAGGTTAAATCCCATGTAAGGGCTACCTGATAGTGTTCATACACATAAATGAAAAAGATGGAACAGCTTTTTGTAAGGGCTCTTGATACAAAATACTAACTTCATTTTGTCTCAGCCCTATGCCCAAAGTAGTGTAAGATCTGTATGTTGGATCCCCTTCTGAAATAGTCATAGCTGTGCATTTCAAATCTGCATCCAAAGTAGCTTTACATCTGTACTGCCAATTGTGTTTGCACATGTGGCTTTTTTGAGGTAACTACTTTAGGCTCATGTTTAAAACTCTGTAAGAATGGCTTCTAAACATAAAGATCACTTAATACTAACTCCTCTGTTTTGTTCCTGCCATACCACCTAAGTTTAGAAGGCTTCCAAAGCTTTGCCTTTGGAGCTTGTGGGCTATTTGTGCTCTGACATGCAAGTACAAAAAAAGTACTTGAGAAAGGGAATCATATTATCTACAGGCTGTTGTGCAGTAGATATGGTAGGTAAAAACAGGACAGGAAGGGTCCCTCTTCAGACAACTACTTATGGAAAGGATCATAAGATGCCCAAGGCTTTAAGAAACCTCTGAAGGTTCAGGCTGCTGCTCAAAACAGGGCAAGAGCCAACCCTCTTTCTAATATTTAAGCAGCAAGGTTAGGTGTTCCTGAAGCAGGGAAGAACATGGCAGTCAAGTATTTTTGTCCTGATAGGATGTAGCATCCAAGTTTGAATTACTTGTGTAGGACACTGGGTACTGTTTTTCCACATGTATAAGTTGCCTATGGATTTTTATTTTTAACTTACAAAATAAATGAGTTGCCATTTTTGCAGTTAGTGGATTCCTGACCTTGTCAATCTAAAAGCATGTTTAAAGAATCAGTGTGTAAATCTTACAGGAAACTTTACAACTTTGTTTTAAGTTCAGAAGCTCTCTTCACAATGAGCTAAATAATATTCAGTGGAGCAAGGTGAATATATGGGACTGAAGCCTATGTTTACATTTTGGTTTTTTTCCCTGAGCAAGACTTGACTGAACATCTGTTTATATCTTATGTTACTTTTGACAGTTTCTACTGTGGTACTTTCTACTTTATTGCTAATATTAATCACTCTAAACAGATCTTAGTGGAGTCATTTTTGATGTGAAGGTAATAGGTGTTCAATTAAATTTGAATTGCTTAAATAAAGGCCTATTCAAAATATTTGTCATATAGGTGACTGAAATGTATTTTCAGATCAGTGCAGACAGTAGTACTTAGACTGTAAAATAGAACTCACAATGCCTGTGAATGCAATTTAAATAAAGATTGGTTTGAGTCCTTCAACAGGGATATTATTAATTTGAGTGTGCTGACTGTTGTAGGCATCATTCTAGCATGAACCACTCATTTTATTGTAAATTCAAATTAGATTCATTGTCAGTTGCTTCCACAAAATTAAGGTGGCATGTGAAAGACAGTTATTCTGAATTCAACTCCTGTAATAATGTGTATTTGTTGAAGCAAATTCCTGTGTTTCTTAAACAGTTCATGCTCTTAATGTGTTACTACTTATGCCAGTTCAGAATCGGGACCTACTGTGGAGGCTAAATTTGATTTTAAAAAGGCTTTTTTAAAGTATCAATATGATGGCTGAGGAGGATAGGTGGGAATTTTCTGAAGTTCACAGAATGGGGATGTGTGCAGTAGTAGAGCAGCTGCATTAAAAATTGAAAATTATATTGCATTTTGATTTGTCTTTTAGACCCATTAAAGATGGAGTTAGGTATAGCCATTCCACATACACTTAGCTCCCTTATTTTAAAACTTTTGAAGCTGTTTTTGATTACTTTAGTTCTCTAATTTTCCTTTTTCATGAAGATACACTAATATTTGCTTTGGAAATATCTTGTGGGTGGGGAAGGGGGTATGTGTCCAAGCACTTACATCAGAAAATGTTTAGTTGCTGCTCTTGTGCTTTTTTTCTGGGGGATTGGGATGCTATATGCAATTCAAACAGGAGTTCTGCATCTTTTGTGAATATATATACAGTGAAACTGCTTTAAAGTTAACTAGACTATGCTAGTCATGTTTTAAGATACTCAAAGGCATGAGGCTGTTTACCTCTTCTGTTTGGTGCAAAAACTGGGAGGGTTGACCAGTTTCATGCTGATTAAGAAGACAGGGAGACTGAGTAGTAGGTCCATTAGAGGCTGCCTTCAGGAAATCTGTGGGGTTTATTTCAGAAAGCCTTTTGACATGTATTAAAGCCTTAGTGTGATTCTAGTTCAAGTTTGTGTAGTACTGTTTTCAGCTGAGAAGACAAATATTTGTTGGAGAGGTAGTTTCAGGTAACTTTTAGTCACCTCATTAGCGGGGCAGGGAATAAAGGAGTCCAATGTAAGATATGTATAATCTGAAGCACAGTTGAGACCATTTTACTATGACAAGAATGATTAAGCTGTCATCAAAATTAGAACTGTTGTGTTCATCATGCTGTGTTGTTGCACTTTGGATTTACCAGAACAAGTCATGGAAGGACTGTGAGCATTAAATCTACATCCAGCATAGACTTTCTATGACATGGCTTCATTGCAAAAGTTCTAACTGCCAGTATTTTCAGAATAGATGTGCTTAATACATGCCTTCTGAGATAAAGTATGGATTTTGCCACAGTGAAAACTTTAAAATAAGAAACAGTACAGAATGCTGGAGAACTTTACCCATGGTGTGAAAGTAATGTTTTAATTCCAAAGACTTTCAGAATTACTTAATGATACTCTGAACTGAAAAGGTTGTAGAAAGCTTGAGAAAATTGAACTGATATTATCCATGTTTTTTCCTCCATTAGAGAAAAACTGGTTTTGTTCTAAAATTCTGCTATGACTGACTTGGAGTCCCCCTCTTCCTCTGGAAGCATGTGTTCAATAAAAGCTTGGGTATGTTCCTCAGAGATCTTTATAAAATGCAAACCAATAAGCCAAAGTCTAGATTTTTGTAGTACTATCAGTTTGATTTTTTTCTAATGTGAAACCATAAGGAATAATACTGTCAGACTAGATATCCATCTAGCTCAGTGTTGTTTCTCCTGCAATGGTCAACAGCAGTGGGTTTTTTCTCAAGAAGTAAAAATACAGGAAAATAAAGATACTTCCACAGTCTTCAGTTTGACTTAAGAGCTTTCTGAATTAAAGATGGTGTGTGTTTAAGTCAACTATGAAGTCTTGAGAAGTTACTGAGAAATAATAGTGTTATTGGGGCATGCTTCAGTAGTTTATAACAAACTTTAGTTGACTTAATCTAAATTTTGATGTTTCTTTCTTTTAGCTACAAGCTAATAAAATTGACATTGTCCAAATAAAGCAAAATATATTGCTGTTGTGTAGTGTTAGTAATTTCCAAAACCACAGTGTATTTCAGTCAGGCATTATTTAGGAATATTTATAAAGCATAGTGTTATTACAGTATTTTATTTTCAAAATTAATGTGGAAACTATTTCTAGTGAAATCGCAGTGGAGTTGTCAACCCTCTGTTTTCTGAAGCCCTGATCATTTGGATATCCTAGAATTTGAGCCTTGGATATCCTAGAATTTGAGCCTTGGATTCTTCATTTGTTCTCCCATATGAAGTAGAAAAAACTAGGATGTGTGGCAGTGTGCTCCCCACCCCACCCTGCATCCTGACCTTTGTTTCTGTGACTATGCTCAAGTGACAACTGTCTGTGGTGGTTGTGATGGATGTATTCAGGTCAGGATGGCTATATTGGGAGAGACACATAATGACACAATAGCCAAGGGTAACTGTGAGCAACATGCCCACTTAACCATGCTGGTCAAGGTCCCACTCAAGCAAAGCGTGAAAGAAGCTAACTTTTTTAGTTGGTATGCAAATATGAGTCAATTCTCTTACTCCATAAATAGCAGACAGCCCAGGGCCCATTGAGCTCTCCTGTGCGGCAGGATCTCCCCTTGAGTAGGGATGCCTCTCAAGGTCACTCAAGGTTGAGAGATTCCTTGCCACAACAGGTTCTTGGTAAGTGATTTAATAGCATGCTGAACTTTGAAATTCTAGCTAAGTGGTATAAAGGATTGATGGTGCATATATAATCCTTTAGTTAGAAACTGCTGATCAAGTCTGAGACTAAGTCTGGATCCAGCTGCAGCTGAACTCCCCTCTGAGAAGGAGTTCAGAAGGCAAGGGGGTCCTTTCTGAACCTCATGACTCAACGGGAGAGTCTTCTTCACAGTTTTGTCTGACCCTGTCCTCTGTGCAGTAACCAATAAAGTATACCTTGCCATTGAATCTTGTTAAACCACTGTTGGATTCACTATCAAACTTTGTTAAATCTGTTTTATACCAATAAACATATTGCAACTTCTCTCGAGTGAAGTGCATCACTCCATCTGCAACATAGTTGGCGTAGTCGGCAGGATGGCAGCTAGTATCACGGATTATTTACGGAGGCATGGAGTAAATTAAGAGTCCTGACTTCTAAGAATGGGCTTGTGACAACTGGCATGATTGGGAAGCTATAGCCCTAGGCATTCCCAGAGCCATGATTCAAGGTCAGCCTACTGGTGTTACCTTGAGTCTGAAGCATTCCAGAAATGAGATAACGGTGAAAGGAAGGAGAGTATTTCAACCCCGTTGGCACCAATCCCTAGAAAGGAAGACAACCCTTTTTTCCCTCTTAGGGGGGAATTGCAGGACATGAAGGTAAAAAATGTAATGTCTGGAAGGCAATTGGGCCTACCTGTCTGGAAAGTGAAATTTTATCAGTGGATAAATGATGATGGCCATACGTTTTATTTCCAGTTGGTCCTCAGAGACAACTGGTGAAGTTTTTAATAAGTACAGGAGCACAAATTTTAATTCTAATACAAGAAGATGCAGAGAAGCTGGGCATGCCTTCTGGACAGCAGAGAGTTAAGATGAATGGAGTGAATGGAGCAAGTGTTGTATGTCAAATTGCTAAAGTTGCTCTGTGACTCCTGGATGAGAAGTGCATGTTGACTACTGGCTTTGCAATTAAAGACCATAACAAAAATATTTTGTTTTGATGTTTAAAATGGATGAACCTAGCACCTGCCTAATGGCAGTGTGTGGTTCTTCGGCTCAAACATAGATCCCAACCCTTGCAGAAACTGGCAGGCTTCACTGCATGTGCTGCCTGTGGCCCGTGAACTCCCTGACTAAAAAATTACTAATGTATCACAGTATACAATTTTTGCTGTGGCATGAAATGGAATTTCTGAAGTCATAGCTGATTTGGAGGAATAACAAATTATCTCCAGAACCCACTCCCCATATAAGTCACCTGCCTGATTTGGAGACCAGATGGAAGTTGGTGTTTAACAATTGATTGTTGATGCCTGAATGATAATATAGCCCTGCTAACAGCTGCTCTACTAAACATTGCAAATTGAACAGCTACTTTGCAAGCAGCTGCACACCCATGGATGGTGCTGCTAGATGTAAAAGATATATTCTTTATGGTTCCCTTGGAGGAGGGGGGTAAAGAGAAGTTACTTTCACTTGGGAGGGAATTCAGTATACCTTTAACAGACTCCCACAGATGTATAAACATCCACCCAAATTGCTCATGCTGCATTTGATGGAATGTTTATAGACAGTGTCACTTCCCCAAGATGTCAAACTACCAATATATAGTCTGATTGGAAGAACTTCCCCTGAGAAGGTGGGGAAGCAGTAGCAGCAGTATGGTAAGCACTAAATAAAGCAGAAATTGAGATTCCACCTGGAAAACATCAGGGACCAAGTAAAGAAGTAAAATTTTTAGGCACTTGGTGGACAGCAGATAGTGCCGTGATTCTTCCAGATAAACTAAGGAAAATTGGAGAGCTACAAATGGCCTGCTCAGGGAAGGAGTTACAATGAATGGGAACTTTGAGGACATTGGAGGAAATGTGTACCTTGATTTTCTATCATTTCCTGTCCATTGTACTCGCTCTTACAGAAAGGCAAACCCTGGGAGGGGCAATTAAAACAGAGGTGGTCAAAACTGTAACTGAAGAATTAAAAACATATCGATCAGTCACTGGGACCACTATACCCCTGCAACCCTATTATAACTGAATGGGGTTTCACTGACCATGCTACTTATTGTAACCTGTTCCAAACTGGCCTTGGTGGGCCAGAAGGACTTCTATTGTTCAGCGCAACTGCATTTAAAGGAACAGAATGATACCCTCAATGGGAAAGGGACTTTTATCTCTAGTCTGAGCAGTTAAGTTGAGAAAATACATCAGGGTCAACCTGTGCAAACTAGAGGGCCATTTAATTTACTAGAAGCAATTCTAAAGGGGACTGCATGCCCAGAAGGAGTTGCACAAAAACCTGCAATCAGAAAATAGTATACCTACCTAACAGGAGTTGACCTTAACTAAAACCTTGTAACCCACTTCCCTGGGAAGCTACTGGTAACAGTGGTGCAAACCATATAATTAATATACAATGGATTTTTCCTTTTTTAATGAGGTAAACTGGAGACTTCAGGTTGAAAAGTGTCTGTATTTTTCTCTTGCAGCACCCCGCAGGATGGAAAACAGAAATGCTGTGTTCATATTACTATAAATTAAGCACAACAAGCAATTTAAACAAATTAGAACACCCGTTGTGGTCTCCTCTTTCAGCATTGGGAACTAACCAATAGCTTTTATCTGATATATTGCCTCAATGGGAGATAATTAATGAAAGGGACCATCGGTCAATTGTGGATGCACTTAGTGCAGCCCAAAATGAAGGGGTTTTTTTCTAGCTCATTGTTGTGTCCAAGCTCAACTGTGGATGCAATCCACAGCAGACATAATTATAAAAGTAAAGCAAAGAGATCACCTTACACACTGAAATTTGAAAGGTAATTTGGGATAATGCAACTAAATTTGAAAAAAGAATGCTAATCTTGGTGGTATCTAGTTAATTTTACTTATGAACCCATCAACAATAAGGCTATAGCTTTTGTCATAACAATATCCAATGCTTTGGTATACACCATATACTCGATTGTTGCACTAGGATTAAATCACAGTGGAACTATATCCATTAGAACATAGAGTATTGGCCCAATGAAATGGAAACAAATGGCAAACTATTGATGCTAACGCATGCGTTGTACGGGAACAACAAGGATTTGTAACACTATCAAAGCCCAAGATATTTGTCTTGATACCGAACAAAATGCCTGTCACTTTGAAATAGATCCCGGTGAAACCTCTGAAACTGTACTTGTATATGTTGGGAAAGTATGAGTTTGTATGAGAACACTTTGTGATTTTATATTTGTAGATAACGTTACTGTAGATACAAGTAATCACTCAAATACTTCTGTTTGTAACTACTAAAATTATGGCATGCAACTTTAATTATTCAGCCCCTGTTGCATCTTACCAATTATGACAATCTAATTATACATTGAGTCAAGATTTATTGCTACCTCCATGAATGAATTTTACATTGGTGAAGAAACTACTGCAACACGATCTGTGTCAGCTGCTAGAACACATCTAAAACAATGGACACAAAACTCCAGTCACCATTCATTATGATACAGAAGAGAGATACTGTGTCTCAGAACGAGTGAAAAAGGATGGAGAACACCATTGGTGGGAAACTCTTCTTGGATGGTCACGACAGTATTCAATTTAATGTTTCACTCAGTCGTGGTTTTACTAACACTGACTTTAATATGTTTATTTTATAATTATATGTAAAGGTTTGGTACATCATAAAACAAATAACCCAGTTTCAACCACCCAAACCATACAAATTAGTGCATAACAGATAGCAGTGCTTGACTATCTACTGTGGATCTGTAATTCTATAAATTATCAATATGCTATGTATGGCACAGAAGCACGAGGTGACAGTACCGCCACTCTGTGAGGGTAGGATGAGTTGACTATAGTCACGTGGTGGAGTGTGGTGGTGTGATTCCCCTTGCCCCCATCCAGACCTTTGTTTCCATGACAATGCTCAAGTGATAACGTCCTGTGGTGGATGGATGTATCCGATGAATTCTGAATTTGAGGGAGCTAAATAATGATATAGGGCTATTGTGAACAATGAGCCCACTTAACCATGCTGGTCAAGGTCCCACTCAAGCAAAGCGTGAAAGAAGCTAACTTCTTTTGTTGGTATGCAAATATGAGTCAATTCTCTTACTCCATAAATAGTGGACAGCCCCAGAGCCCATTGAGTGCTCCTGCACAGCAGCGGGCTGCACACCAGGATCTCCCCTCGAGTAGGGACGCCTCTCAAGGTCACTCCTCAGGGCTGAGAGATTCCTTGCCACAACAGGTTCTTGGTAAGTGATTTAATAGCATGCTGAACTTTGAAATTCTAGCTAAGTGG
>JAVJGI010000040.1:1554176-1594224 GCA_035590275.1 Ibycter americanus
AAATGTATATTTATGTTAAAGCTTACTTATTAAAGATTCTGTGTAGTCAAAAGGAATTAAAATTTCTCACTGTATGGGAGTAGTCCGGGAGGTGAATATGAATTCAGACTTATGACAGGTACTCTTCATCTCTGAAAAACACCCACCCTAAACCACCAGCAGTCACTGCAGCTTAGTATAACTTGTTTACTAGAACCATGCTTGTGGTTTTATTTCTGAGATCTAATAAAGTTAAATACATTACATGAAGTGATATAGCTTCAACATAGCAAACTGAGAGCCTTATCCTTGTGTACTGTAGTCTGCAGTGACTGACATGAGTTTTGAATGCCTGTACACAGGGGAACATCCTAATTTTTGCTGTAAAGACTATTCCTCATCCTGTTAGATGTGTTCAGAGGAGGGCTTAGAAATTAGGAATAATTTGTCTTTTGGGGTAGATACGGAATTATTCCAGTCATCTTGTTTTCACTGAGCTGTATTTAGAGAGCATGCATTGTATATTCAGATTCTGTAGAACTTAATGCTTTCTGCTTACGTGGTGCTTATAAAACCTGAAATGATAATTCACGTAAATGCTTTATGCCTCTGCGGTTCTTTTCTGTGCACTTGTGTAGTTTCCTAGACCATTTTGCATACAAAAGGTGTTAGTATTAGTGCAAATGTGTCATTTGTAGAAGGTGCCAAGTGATAGTTCCTCAGAAAAATGGTTAAAAGATTCAGTTCTGATTTATGAGCAATTTTCTCCTTCCTACTGATCAGGATTGGTAACAAATCCTTCAGAAGAATGAAACTTAAGACTTAAAATACAGATGAAATCTGTGCAGAAAGCTCTTCTGCATGTGAATATTGAATTTAATGCAGTTCTTCTAGCAAGCTGGCATCTGTTTCTGTATGCCTGCAGTCCACGCTAATGCTGTTAGTTATTACGCAAGATCCTGAACAAAAAGATACCTCCAGTCTTTCAAGAGTTGTAGTCTTTTTGGTGTTAATGAACCGAGAATCTGCTGTCTGCAGCTGACCAAGTCACTACAACAACTGATAAATCTGTCAAACTAGCACTGGGGTACCAGTTTGGGTTGAATCTGGCATACTTGCTTATCCAGAAAGTGGTTAGGAAAAACTAAGTTTGTTTCAACTTAATAGAATAGTTCTTCCCCAAATAAATGATCCTGCTTTTAAACAGGATCAAAAAAGCAAGTTATTAAAGTTATTAAATCCTTAACAGGATTTAATATCAGAAAATGAAACGTAACTACAAATATAAGTGAATTTGCTAGCAGAAACTATTCCTTTGTTTAAATTTCCCAGTAACGGCTCTGGCAAGCTAAGATGCCTCTGCTGTTCAGGTATATAGATAGGATTAATGAAATATCAGTCATAATTATTTTGGTGATAAATGAGGTCTCTGGACCAAACCAGCCCACCAGTACACTACCCCCATTCAGGCAGCTTACTCAACCTGACATGGGGTTAACTAAGTTTCCTTTAAATATTTCATTGCCCTTTCCCTCTTTCAAACTTCTAACAGTGACTCCTTGAATAAATCATAATAGCCTCAACATGGTTCAGGCAATCCTAGCTCTGATCTGATCAGCCTGGCATTGTGTGATGCCTGCTCACATTACTTGTCCTGACAGATATATTCTCACGGGCTCATAGCTGGGTCCTGTGCAAATTCAGCCTCATTATGTCTGACAGCCCTGGAAGGTGACAGGTTAACTGCAGCAGAAAGCTATGCAACTGAAGTTCAGAGCAGCTGGTTTTCTATTGGAAAAGAATCTGGTAGACCTCAGATTCAAAAGTAGGTATTTAAATTTTTGGGCATCTTTGCTTTCCCTGCAAAAAACGTTATGAGTCTCTGGTCTTCTGCTTACTGCGCAGGAAGTTTTGTCTGTGGTCATATGCTTAACTTGCCTCCTACCTAGCAGCTCTTGGTAGCTTCTGTGGTGATTATATATATATATGTATATATATCTCCTGTAGCTGGGACTTTTTGTCTTGCTCAAACCTTGGCAGTGTTAACAGACCTAGTATCTCATGCTAGAGCTAGCTGGCCTAAATGGTGGGGTTTTTTGCATCTGAACCTTGGTAGAAGGTGATAAAATTCAGGCTGTCTTGGTTATTCTGTCCGCTTTGTGAAATAATTTAAGATAATTCCAGGAGTTATGTTCAGTTTCTCCTTGAGGCTGGTTGTATGTTTTAATGAATTTCTTCGTTTTTGTTCTTTAGATTCCTGTACACATGAAAAAAACCCTAAATTAATGTTTTGATATGGTGACATAGTCTTGGTAAGAGAAAACCTTGTGGAAACTCTTCTATAGATTGCAAGTCCAGACAATTCCTTTCAAAATCTGATTGTATATGATCTTGTTATGAATTTTTCAGGTTGGTCCAGCTCTACAGATTCCTCTAAAAAGTCTGAATTGCTGTGATGTGGAAAATTAATCTGAGGTATTTAGGTGGGGCTTGAATATGCTTTGGTAATGCTGTCTGTAATCTTGTTGTGGCTGGGACGTGCTACAAGCAAGGATTCGAGAGGTTAGGGCTTTTGTGCAAGCTTATAGGAAAAGGGCCAACTTTTTGAGGTACAATTCAGTTCTAAATCAAGTTGCCTGTAGGTAGGAGTCGGCATGGATGCTGACGTCTGAACTGTAGTTAGTGGAATGAGATCTTGTCAGCTTAGGCAATGGAGTTCAGGGTGACTTAATACACCTTGCTATTTGATCAGCTGAATACCTCAACTGACTCTTAAGTCAAGTGTGAAAATGTGACCCTTAAATCTGTACTTCTGTTGCATTTCATGCTTGAAAATAATCTTCAAACTTGCACAAACTTTAAGGCAGAAGAAGTGAGCTGGCCGTGGAAGGTCATGATGTGGCTGTCTTGCTGAAGGAACTCTTTGGATCTATCCTGACGCTGCTATGAAATGCCAGCATGTGTGAAAGGTGTTTTCATAGATACGTACAAATGAGGCAGGAGGGTGTTACCTCCTTCCCACGCACTTAATGAATATGCATTGTGAAGTAGTTTAGTCTCAGAAATCTGATTTTGCTTTGACAGTTTAGGGAACTTGTGTTATGAATTTGGAGAAAAAAATAACTTCCATGGATGATAAATGGGATGATGATGATTTTCCATGAGATGGATCAAAAATATGGGAACAATCATTTCCGTTTTGTGATAGGCTACCATTTTAAAAATTGTTCACAGATCTACATTTAAATACTGGGTAAATCTTGGAAGCCAGCAAGAAATGATCTCTGTGTTCCCTGAAGTGGTGTATATATATATAAAAATATATATTCTCAAAAGTTAATAACTTATGGAACTGGTATCCATTTAAGTAATTTAGCTCAATGTTTAAAGTGAAAATATTTATTTTTACATGTTGTCATATACAGTATATCTGCAGTTGTTACATAAATTCACAGATAGATTAATATTTTAATCACATATCTAGTAAGAAAACAATTTTTGATAGTAGCTTAGCTCTAAAGATTTCTTAAGAGTGGAAATGAGAAAATTTGGTTGTATAACCATAAGTGACGTGGAAGAACAAGCATTAATTGTAATACCAGGGATAACTTTTTGGCAACTTCAAAGTAATTGACCAAGCTTTCTCTTGTGAATAAATGTTTAAAGACCTATTACTGTATTGTATAAAGGAGAGAGTAGTTTGTGGTACAACATAGATGCCTGAAGTATTTACCTTTCTATAGAAACCTTTTCTTTATGATGAAGAAAAATCTTTGAGGTTTTCCTGGTTTCAGGTCATTGTAAGGGAAAGTGCTCTGAATCTTAATCTAACTATTTTTATTTTTTCTAGTGACCCTATCACAGAGCAGCTACTGCAGAAAACTAATATGCCAAGGAAGCTTTCTACGGCTTTAATGACAATGGCTTGCTTAGAGCTTTACAGGAAAGCATTTGGTCAAACCTTTATACTTCCACTAAATATTTTAAGCTGGATGAACCATTCGCAGCAGACTTTTCTTGGTGGGGATAAACAAGGATTACTTTTTCTATTGTATCCCCCTTTCTGTAATATATACATTTAAAAATGCTGTAGCATTGGCATTAATTCCTGTTTTGCTGAAATTCATATAGTAGATCTAATCCTTATGAAGAGAATGTCTCACTTGTATACTCTTTGTAGCTGGGACTAGTTTTAAGCAGTGACCTGGTAAGGAAATAAATCTCTAGATAACTGTTAAAGTCATGTTTTGATTTGGGGATTCTGAAGAAATGGGTGTTAAGCAGTGATGTCCATAATCTCCGTTGTACTATATCTGCAAAAATGCTTCTTAAAATAAGGATTTATGAATATCTAGAGAGGAAACAATTTTCAAGCAAAAATATGATTATTGGTTAATTTTTTCTGTTTCTATTAGGATAGATTTTTTGTTCTGTTAAAAATTTGTTTTCAGATGGAGATTTTTTAGTTACACAGTACTTTAAGGTATCTATAAAAGGGAAACAAATACATGCTTTCAGTATAGTTAACCAGTGTTTGTGGGCTAGCGGGCACCATGGTCAAGGGATAGAATCCCATATCTGAGGAGTTTGAGAAGGCACTCTGGCACTTTGTGGTGTATCTTTACCTGTACAGTAAGTCAGTGGTGTAGATATAGGAGGATGCACTTTCAGTGATCAGAGGTTTTAGGAAATAGCACCCCTTAAATCTTGCATCCTTTTGCTCAAACTAATGTATATCTGGTGATACTTCATAATGATGTAGGACTGCAGAGGGTACCGTTCATCACTACTGGAGTGTTATTTGGCTCAAACTGTTGCTGAGGTAAAAATTTTACCCATCTTCTCCAGTTGTCTCCTCCCAGGTCTGTTAATTTGAATCTTGATACTGTGTTTGCAAAGCTGCCTTAAATGTTTTGCTGTAATATTGTTTGAGGTACCATATTTGGTGCATCCTTCAGAGGTGGTCTAGGAGCAACTTTGAGTTGGGGGCTTTATCCTCCATTTTATATACCATCATCCATAGTATCATGATTCTTATCTAAGACATCAAAAGCTATCTTAATGTAGAGGCAACCCTTGATGTAACGTAGTGATTCATCCAGTATAGAATAACATTCATGGCTGGCTCTTCACAGTTCTGCAGAGTAGCTGAACTCTGAATATGGCAATAGCTTCCAGACCAGCTTGCCCTGGAAAGCAGTATGACTACTTCAATGCAATGTTAAGCTGAAGCTAGTGAACTTGAGGACAATTTTAGGTATTTACAGCAGTTTGGATATGATTATGCGGTACTAGGGAGAAGGGTGAGAGAAGGACAAGTGAAGAGTAGAGTCTGGTGTGTGATTCTGAGCCAAGCTAGTAAATGGGACTGATCTGGTTGGTACAGAGCTGCTCAGATGTCTTTTTGTTACTATCCAGTGCCTCTAATTCAGAGATAGTTTATAAGCTTGAGTTCAATACTAGACCGGAATTTGTATTTTGTTCTTGGGCAAATAAACTGTGAATGTGTAGCATGGGAAGCACCCATGAAACCTGTACATGAGCTATCATGTGTAAGACTTAACTTGGATCTGTCAGGTTTATTTGCTTCTGCTTCACCAGCAGATAGGCTGGATTTGTTAATTTTGTAATGAAAACTTGTCTTACTGTGTGGTAGTTTTGTACCTTTAGGTTTGAGTCCTTCCACTCCTTGATCACAGGGGATAAAGTGTTATAAACAATGATAGTAACTTAGTGGCTGATACATTTTTGAGTGTTCCTGTATTTCTATGAAATATTTAAAAATAAACCCTTGCTGATCAGATGTTTACAATTTGATGTAAAAGGGAGATAAATGAATAGTTCAAGCAAAATCCAGTACCTGTTCAAAGTAAATCATGTTTTCTACTGAAAGATTAATTCAATATCATAAATGGGTTTTATTTATAGAATAATCAACTGAAATGTTCCAAAGCTTTTTAAGCTTTGTTACGTGGGAACAAAAAGGCTTTGGGACTGCATTGTAAGCCATTTTTTAGTAACCTTCAGTGTTCATTGTGTTTTTAAGCTACATCTAGAGGTACTGTGTTTTCAAATCAGCAGAATTTCAAACTTGCAGCAAGGGTTCTCATGCTTCAGACTTGTCAAATCTAATATTTGGAGCCTCGGTGCACAGGAAAGAATGGTTCAGTGGATCTCAGGATACAGCTAATACATTTTCATGTTCATTAAATGTGTTGTCTAGAACATGTCATCTGTGCAGCTAGTTGTATAGCTACTATAATGGCTTAGCGTCAATGCTAGAGATTTTTAGATTTTGAAAAGATGACAACTTTTGGTGGTACTCAAGTTTTGTAGGTCAAGTTTTAGATATGCACAACAATTAAACTATTTGGCTTTAATTAAAGTAAACAATACAGCTGGAATAAACGAATGTGTTTTGGAACACCTAAGTCTTCTCTGAGCACGGAAGCCTCTTACTTTGATTACATGCAAAGTGGATTTCACTTTCGCAGGTATGCACTTCGTTTGTTATGACTAGTAGTTTGTATTTTAATTGTCAGGTAGTTGTTTGTTCCAGTTAGGAAATGATATTCAGAGCTGTGCATTGTATAGTTAAATACATGCTTGCCTACTCCTAAATTGCAGTCAAAAATTGAGTAACATTTCATCTGAATATTTTAACTAAGATTACTGTTAGAAATTTAGACTGTATCAGACTGCAGGTACTCAACATTCTGAAATAATTTCAGCGTACATTACTGTAAATGGAAAATCTCTCATTTTAAATGTATGCAGTGTTTATTTTCGTTCTTAATTTACAAGGCTATTTTGAAGTAAACATAAGTAATCTTAAGTAATGCTTGAAAAAATGTGGTATTCCACTATGAAAGCTTTCATTTGAGCTTAACTATGGACTCCCTAGGTAATGATCCTTTATTTAAGGAGACTGTTGACGAGGAGTTATTGACTTCTCAAAGTTTAGACTTGGTATGAATTGTTTCAATTTATTTGCTTTCCTTGCAGTTATACCTCCAGAAATAATAAAATCAGAAGTCCGAGTTGGAAGGGACCTCTGGAGAACATCTGGTCCAAGCTTCTGTTGAAATCATGACTGTAAATTAGATTACACAGGGGCCTGTCAGTGACCCTGAGTCCCAAATATTCTCAGCAAGGGAGATTTCTACAGTTCTGTTGGGCAACCTATTTGTGATGAATGTTTTCCTTGACTGTGTCTTAGGTCCTATAAGAAAAAAAAGGAATATACCTAGAGAAAAGAATGTATATATAAAGAAATTGCCTGAGGATTTCTTGAGATTTGGCCTGATAATTTCAGAAAAGACTAGTTCATGCAAGGCCTTAAATTTAAAAGCTTCTGTGGACTACAGTCATCCATAAGCAGTTTGCTCAACTGTAGCTTGGTTCTAACTCAGGCCTACATTGGGAATTGAAATTGCAAGTACTAAGGGTAATAAAATTGTATTTTCATATTTAGTAGGCCTAATGCTTGCATTGTTTTTTGCCTAAAGCTGAAGTAGGTGAACTGGAGCTGTAGGCTTTCTGCATGGTAGGGTGACTGCAGCTGGGCCTTTTTTCCATCAGCACTTCCAATGTAGCAACAAAGGATTTTGAGCTGCTACTACCCCATTGTCAAGTGTTGTCAAATTCCTCCAGAGGAATAGGGAGATCAAAGAAGCCCATCTTGGCCCTTTAGTGACACAGTAGTAGAAGAACAGTCAAAGAACTTAGAAAATGTTTCATAAATTTGGGGCCACAAACAAGTACTTTAAGCCTGTTTGCTCTTTAGCATCACTATATATATTAGGAAGAAAAAAAAATATTAGGAACAATATACATATATATATATATATAAGGAAGAAATTGTTTCTGAGAGTGGTGAGGCACCGGCACAGGTTGCCCAGAGAAGCTGTGGATGCTCCACCCCTGGAAGTGTTCAAGGCCAGGCTGGATGGGGTTTTGAGCCACCTGGTCTAGTGGAAGGTGTCCCTGCC
The DNA here is from genome assembly GCA_035590275.1 of Ibycter americanus. NCBI lineage: Eukaryota > Metazoa > Chordata > Aves > Falconiformes > Falconidae > Ibycter > Ibycter americanus. The sequence goes on from JAVJGI010000040.1 coordinate 1,562,147, forward strand.
CATGGCAGGGGGGTTGGAATGAGATGATCTTTATGGTCCCTTCCAACCCAAACCATTCTATGGTTCTGTGACTATATTTTACTTGTGCCTAAAACTATCATTTTGTTAACATGATTGTGTCACTTCAGATTCCAACAGCATGAATATCCTGGTTTTACCGAGTTTCACTGGGGATAGTAAATATTCCTGAACAGTGGCTTGTTGATAAATAATCTCTATTGCAGTGTTTTGACAGGAATTGTGGTGGGATGACCTTTGGCTGCCAGGTGTTCACCAAGCTGCTTGATTACTTCCCCCCTCAATGGGCGAATGAGGGGGGAAAGTAAGATGAAAAGCCTGTGGATTGAGATGAGGACAGGGAGATCACTCACAGATTAGTCATGGGTAAAACAGACCTGACTTGGGGAAGATTATTTTATTGCCAATTAATTGTAACAGAAGGACAGTGAGAAATAAAAACTAAAACTGCCTTTTCTACACCCCCCCTTCTTTCTCGGCTCAACTTCACTCCTGATTCTTCTACCTCTTTCCCAAGTGGCGTGGGGTGATAGGGAATTGGGGGTTGTAGTCAGCTCACGACACCGTCTCTGCTCTGTCCTCCTCATGTTCTTCCCTTGCTCCATCCTTGGGTTCCTCCCACAGGATACAGTTATTCACAAACTGCTCCAATGTGGGTCCCTTCTTGAAGGACTGTACCCTGTGGAACAGACTGCTCCAGCGTGCGTCCCCCATGGGGTCATAGGACCTGCCAGAAACTTTGCTCTGGCATAGGCTCCTCTCCCCAGGCCGCACCTCCTGCCAGGGGTGTACTCCAGCATGGGCTCTTCATGGGCTGCAGCTTCCTTCAGGGCACATCTGCCTGCTCTGGTGTGGGGTCTTCCATGGGTGGCAGGGTGGATATCTGCTCCGCTGTGGTTCTCCATGGGCTGCAGGGGCACAGCCTGCCTCACCATGGTATTCAGGTGCCTGGAGCACCTCCTCATCCTCCTTCTTCACTGACCTTGGTGTCTGCAGAGTTGTTGCTCCCACATTCTCACTTGTCTTAGCTTTGCAGTGTTTTTACCCTTTCTTAAATATGTTATCACATAGGTGCTATATAGCTGATGGGCCAAGCTTTGGGCAGTGGTGGGTCTGTCTTGGAGCTGACTCTATCCAACATGGGGACAGCTTCTGGCAACTTCTCACAGAAGTCACCACTGCAGCCTCCTGCTACCAAAACCTTGCCATGTAAATCCAGTACAGGAATAAATTACTACATTCAGGAAGTGTTTACAGCATTCTAGACCAACTTCCAAGTATAGTTTATGATTATCAGCTCTTTTTTTTGTGATTTTTTCCCCCAACTAAAATAGTTGTCTCCATACTAAGTGAATCCTCAAGCCTTTTCTAACTAGCCTTCAAATTTTATATACCTTCCAAAATACAGTGCAGCGATATACAAAATTGGACTGCTGAATGTACACAGCTTTTCTCCCTGTATGTGTGACTGCGAATATGTGCCCTATGGAGGAGTGCTCATGAGAACTTTCACACCTGCTGTTTCTAATACGTCCAGTTTTGTGTCCTTGAAATGACAATAGGAAGATTCTTTTTTCTGGTTTGTTTTTTTTATGAATGGATTTTTCGATACCTGTTTTCTTTAGCCTGCTTTCCCTCTGAAGCACCTTCTGGGCAGAAAGAGCACCAGCTGTATGTTTTTATGTTTTGTATGAACAGAAACAGTTGGGGGTTCCTTGTCTGTCTTTATTTTTGTGGCTCACCACTTTCTTCTCCCTAGTTACCTTAATGGTGTAATGCCATGGGTATGAACCCCACTGGCTTCAGTAAACTTCAATGATAATGGGGTATGAGTGGCAGTTGAGAAGATAGCAATTCTGGCTTGGGACTGGATTTTTATGCTTATGTGTTCTCTGGATTTAATTCTGTGCTTGTTTCTATGTTACTTGATAAATCTCCAAGGAAGGATAAGGCAATTAAGATACTACTTTTCTTCAGAGCTTTGTTACCTGTATTCTTCATAGCTTTTTGTATCTGTGAGATTGCCAGCTTTGTTTTTATGGTCATGTACCTGCTTGCAATTGTTGAAAACCTGAATTTCAGTTTGAGCGCATCTGTTTTCAATGTTGAATGGGATAAACACAAAGTTGTCTTCATACTATTTGATTTCTTTGAGTTCAGATACTTGTTTCTGTTGACATCTGGTGGAGCAGCTAACATGCTGTGAACTGTCCGACAGAGTTGTACTTAATGACTGTGTAATTTATGATCTAATACTTGTTTGCACCTAGAACAAAAAGTTGTTTCAGCAAAATATTCCATTTTGCATATTCATTTATGCTTAAAAATCCAGTGAGCTTAATGGTTTCTTGTTTTATTACAGTTCAACTTTGTGGGAAAACTTTTGGGTCCACGTGGCAATTCTCTAAAGCGCTTACAGGAAGAAACACTGACAAAAATGTCTATTTTGGGAAAAGGTTCTATGAGGGACAAGACAAAGGTAAGACCCGAGTATGTTGGTGGAGTGTTTGATACCTGAATTTCATAACTTACCTAACATTTCTAGGGAGGTGAACAAACCCTGTGACAAAAATTGGAGCATATAAAAAGCATAGGTTAGCCTCATATTGGTTAGATTCAGATGGAGTCTGTTTTCTCTAAGGACTCTGTTCTTACTGAGTATTTTGAGGCTACCATGAGTTGTACATGTCACAAAATGGAGTAATGCATTTCGCTTGCAAGAGAAGCGGCAATATGTTTATTGGTGTAGAACAGAGATAACTAAGTTTGATAGTGAATGCGACAGTAGTTGAACAAGATTCAATGACAAGGTACACTGGATTGGTTACTGCACGGAGGACAGGGTCAGACAAAACTGTCAGGGAGACCCTCCTGTTGAGTCATGAGGTTCAGAAAGGACCCCCTTGCCTTCTGAACTCCTTCTCAGAGGGGAGTTTAGCTGCAGCTGGATCCAGCCTTAGTCCCAGACTTGGTCAACGGTTTATATCTAAAGGATTATGTGTTCATGGTCAATCGTTTATATCACTTGGGTAGGATTTCAAAGTTTAGCATGCTATTGATCGCTTACTGAGAATCTATTGTGGCAAGGAATCTCTCAACCTTGAGGAGTGACCTTGAGAGGTGTCCGGGCTCAAAGGGAGATCTTGGCGTGCAGCCTGCTGCTGTGCAGGTGAGCTCAACGGGCCCTGGGCTGTCCACTATTTTATGGAGTAAAGTGATTGACTTGTAGTCGTGTTGGCATACCACCCATATTTTGCATACCACCCAAACTGTGATCCTGGGGACTTAAGTGGGGCATTACCAGTGGCATGTTCTAGATTGGTCTCGTACAGCTTATAATGAGTAATGCCCAAGTGAACATGTCAGTGTCCTCACTTTTGAAGGAACCTGACTTCTAGATAGATCCAAACAAACGTTTTCACATAAAATAACACTGAACATGTAAATTTAGTAACACTGCTAGACAGAGAAAAACAGCTGATGAAAGGAGATAAAATACAACCAGAAAAAAAGTCACAGCTCTAAGGATGACTTGTGCAACTTAAGCAGTTGACAAATTGCAGTTGTTTCTACAGGAAGTATTTAGTTAGAGTGGACTTATCCATTACAAGAACAGAAGTGAGCAGCAGAAGAGAAACCTCTAGCTTGATAGGTGTACTAATAATCAGTTTCACTCTTTACTGACATAGATCTCTAGCAAAATTTGTAGCAGATGAGTGTACATCAGTGAGGAGGTATCACCTGTCTGGTAAGCTGCATTAATTGGAGCATTCCTAATGATGCAAGTTAAAACACTGAACATACTTCTTGCCTGTAGCATACCATGTTTTATAGGCCTCCAGTGAAATCTTTCTGTGGTTATGTAATCTGAAACTTTAAAATACTGTGCGCTATAAAGACTGATAGACATGCATATAGAAGAGTGACTTAGAGGGTTGACTACTGAATTTCCTAAACTGTATATATTTTTAGCACATTTTTATTTGACTTTCTTGATTGAGATGCTAGCCAAAACTGCTTATTTTTTTTTAAATTAAGTGGTGAATAAAGTTGTTAGTTTAAGCTATTTTTTGCAGAGAACTTAAATACAATTAATTCTGAGTTCAGAAACAATGAGATTCCTGTCGTTGTGGGTCTGCTTGTATTTTTAAAAGGGACAGTGCAGAGGAGCCAGTTGGATACTTTGGAACAATACAGCTGGAATAGCTTCTGCGTACCTATTTGGAATAGTCCTTCAGAAAGCATCATTCAGAACTAAAGCAAAGTAAATAAATGACACTGTTTCGAGTACTCAGTTGAACCTACAGGATATGTGCAAGAATGTACTGTTGCCACAAAGGGATCCTATCAGCTATAACTGAAATGAATTTGCACTCATGTCTAGTTCTTTGGGGACATGGCTCAGCAAGCCAGAGATTCTGTATGTGGAGAATTTAACCAGTAAGAGAACTTAAGATGTTATTTTTCTGGTTTCGTGTAGATTCTCTGTGTACTAATTGTTTCAACTATACCTCTTTCACTAATACGTAACTTACTTTTTGCCTTGATCTTCGTACATTCACGTTTAGCATTTTGAAACCACTGCATTAAACTTGTCTGGACAACTAGCAAGTAAGAGAACCTTAATTATACAGTTTTGTTCTGTATGACAAAGAAGTGGTCTTTGCTGAAGAGAAGCCCGGGATTGAATTACATGCTGTCAGCAAGCTGCTGCTCAGAAAGCCTGGCAAACTCTCACACGTGAACAGTTTTTGCATTACTTGGAAAATCTAGTTGAATCTTTAGTGTGGTATTGACAAGTAATGAAGTACATGACTCTTAGAATCATAGAACGGTTTGGGTTGGAAGGGACCTTTAAAAGTCATCTAGTCCAACCCCCGCCCAGCACTGAGCAGGGACATATTCAACTAGATCAGGTTGCTCAAAACCCTGTCCAGCCTGACCTTGAATGTTTCTAGGGATAGGGCTTTTGCCATGTCTCCGGGCAACCTGCTCCTGTGTTTCATCACCCTCATTGTAAAAAATTTTTTCCTTACCTAGCCCGAGCCTACCCCTCTTAGTTTAAAACCATTAGCCCTTGTCCTATTGCTACAGGTCCTACTCTTGCCCTGTATGATATATTTCAAATATGGAGAGAAGCCTGAGTTGCTTCTATAGGAGAATAATAGGTAAGTAGTGTACACTACTTTTTCTGGTTGCAAATAATCCAGGTGCCAAAACAGGCAATTTCATTGCTGCCTTGGCAATGCTCAAAGCACTGGTCTAGTGAAGATAAATGGTGATCCAAGGCAATGAGCCAGCCCAGAGACACACATGGGAGATAGACTGCCTTTCCATTGCGCGTGTGACTCCTGGTCTACCACGCAGTCTCTCCAGCATAGTTGCTTCTCCCTGTTTTCTAATGCGCTTTCTGACCAAACAGAAAATCCACAAGTTCGCAGCCTGCTATTTTTCATCTTAGAGGACAGGAGGAATTGATTAAAAAGTGTAATTACCACTATGTAGGATTTTCTTCTAATTCTCATTGAGGTTTTGATTTATCTAAGGGTCAGATGGAAGTGAAAACTCCTGAACAATATTGTTTGCTCCTGGTGAATAGAAAATTGGAGCAAACCTTGTTTTCAGAAGTGCATAGGTATTATAAGACAATGTTCAATGGCATGAACTGTCATTTAAAAATAAAAAAAATTCTGGGAAAGAAACCCCTATTTTCAGTTTTGAAGCACTATTGTGGTTAGAATTTTTGTTACAGATAGCAAAACCTTTGGAATTACATTATCACAGATAAAAAACTTCAGCTGATATAAATTAGTACTCTTACACTGAAGCCAAATTTGTCCCAGAAAACAGATGAGGATCTGATCTATCGTCTCTAACAAGTTCATTACAGCATCTTTGACTGCTGTCACTAGAAGTGAGACAGCATATGCTGTATAGCTGCTTAGTGATAGTGATCACAGGTTCTAGGATGTACCAATTATTGGAGGCTTTGGATCAGATTGTCAGATATTTCTAAACACTTAACATGTTAGTATACCTGCTATATCACCAGTTTTAAGTGAATAATGATTATTACCTCTTTTCTGAAGAACAGTGGCAGTAAGCTTCACAGACTTCTTTAAACTAAATTTCTAAATACTTACTTTTTCTTAAATTTTTTTGAACTTTTAAGAGAAGTTCAAAGGCTTTTGGGAGAAAGCTAATTGATGCGAAAGGTTAAGAAAATGTAGCAAAGATCACCATTACTTTTTGCAAGTTCTCTAAGGAAAGATTTAAATAAACCAGGATGAGAGATACAGATAAACCAGTGTGACTTTAAATTCATTTTGGGCAACAGTATTTCTCTAGCTCTTGACTTGTAATTGGCTTTTTAGAATGTCCAGTCTGCTTCCTAATAAGACATTTGGGTTTAAGAGCACATTCAGGAAAGTCTTTTGTTCTGTATCTTTGTTCCTTACTCCTTCAACTGAGTTCTAGAATCAGTCTAGGCTTCTGTTTCCATCTCTTGTCAACATCTGGAGGACCATTTCATGTATCTACTTGTGATATACAATACCTAAATTCAGTAATTCTCTTGCTGTCACTTTATCACTGACTTCTCACTAGTCAGTACTGAGATACCTTCCGCTAGATTACTCATGCTTTCTTGTGTCTATAGGCAAGTGAAAAAATAAAAAGGACCTGCTTCAGAATTTCTTTATTCCATTACAAGATTGCTTTTATATTGTAAATCTGAAGAAATAACTTAAAGCCTTCCATACTAATTGGTTATTCATGTGTTACCAATAGTTCGAGACTGGTAGGAGCCTTTCAACAACTCAAATATTCTGAATGGTTTATAAAATCTGACAGAAGCCAGATTTAAGATAACATTAAAAATAGATATCAGGTAGTACCCAAAGAAATTTAAAACCTAAATCAAAGGTTATGTAGTGAAGATGAAAATGGACAGTACTATGAGCGTATTTTAATAAATGCTGCTGCGCAACCTCTGATTTAAAGCAGTAGACTGCTAGGGGTTGCATCTGGTTCTTGATGGCTTGACAAGCAGGATGAAAAGCAGAAGGTTCTATAGGTACAATCGAATACATGGCAAAGTGTATCGACTGTCTTAGTCATGTTGCCAGGTGCCTTGTGCCGTTATGCATCATAAGCTGTGCTGGTACTGTGCTTTGTTCTGGACCATGAAGGGATGAACTACAACAGCATGTGGTACAAAGCAAATAGGGTAAGCTTTCCTGTAAGGCCTCCAGAGCCCAGTACTGTAGTGATGTGTCTGTACTGAAAATACAAAGTTAAATCAGATTGTCCAAACCATTAATCGTTTGGTATGATAACTTTTGTGCAAGAGGATGGAAACTTAAAGGACAGGGGTTTTTCAGTTTGGTTTTCGGTTGGGTTTATTTTGGATTTAGTTGTCGGGGGGGGGTTCAGGAAAAAAGGGGGAGTGGTGACCTTGCTGTCTTTTAGCTCGCTTGTTTCACGTCTGGTTTGCTTTCATCCTTTCAGCAGCTCTCAAATCTCCCTTACAGTAGAGGAAAAAAAAAGCTCTTTGTTTTGGCCAGCCAGGCAGCATCCACATGCACTGGGCAAGCCTAGCCATTGTATGTACTGTCAGGTAATGAAAGGCAGGGGATTTTGTGGGAGCTAAAAATACTGTCAGTGAGGGATACTGGAATGGGAACAAGCTGTGGCTTTTGTCTTGGTCATCATGGAGAATAAAAAACACCTGAAATGCTTCATGTGTGCCCAAGGTTGGGCCATGTAGACCAGTGAGTGAACTCATTTGGGTGGTGTTAGTTGTGGAGAGTAGTGTGTTGCCAAATCATGTTACAGCATTAAAAAAATAATAAAGTGCACTTTGCAAGTGAAGCAAGATAAAAGGATAAAGTTACTTACAAAGCTTGCTTATGGGAAAGATTTTAGAACAACCTGCACTGAAATTTCTTACATAATTTGTTCAAATTCCTGATTTAAACGCTTTTTCACCAGAGATTGCAGATGAAATTGTGACTTTTCTACTGTTTATTGCTATTACTAGGCAAGTTGATTGATAACCACAGAAATTAATTTTCTTAATTCTCAGTTCTCTGCACATCTAAACGCACAGTGTTTTCTTCCCTTTAAAAAAGAGGGACGGGGAATGCTTGACAGAATGTATACACTAAAAAAACAAAGAAAATGTATATGGGGAACTCCACTGATGAAAACACCTAGCTTCCAGTGCTAGATAATGGTTCATCTTAAAGTAGTTCAGTGAGAAACAGTTCCTATTAAAACTAAATATTTAAGAGCTGTAATGTTTATATTGGTTTACTTCCAGTTTCTAAGATCTGTTATTTGTATTGACAAGGAATGGTTTTGCTGACAAGGTCTAATCCTGTTGACTCTGGCCTCTTTTGCTGTGAATGCTCTAACAGCTAACTAGATTCTGTTGATTTTTTTTTAAACATCCCCATAGTTAAATGTGAAGTATGATGACAAGAATGTTTTTTATGAGAAGCAGAAATGGATTGTTACTTATAAACCTCAACTCATAATTAAGTGATATGCATGGGGGGAGATTTCAACTGTTAACTGAAACTGTAATTTTAGTCATCTAAAGGATGAAGTATTTACCTGGTTCTTGCTGCATACAATAAGCAGGAGGGGAGAATTCTTAGCGCTTTTGTTTTCAGATAGCAGAACTGCTAGGAATTTGATACAATGTTATCTGGTGATGCAATGAAATAAATTTTAATGATGTTTAGTCTCATGGAATGCACCTGTCAGAGACACATGGGAGGAGGGCAACCTATCTGACACTAATGAATGATGTCCTTTAGGTCTGTGAACATTTTGCATGTGAATGCAAGTATTTGAGAACTGAGCTCTGCTCCACTACATTGAAATCATAGTTTCTCAGTCATATTGAAGTGGATGAATAAAAGAAAATCTCTTCGGAAATAGCTAGTGAACTCTTCCATCAAATGTCCTCCTCCCTTGTCTCATGCTGTTACTTTCATGTCCACATAGCGCAGTTCTGTGAAGGATGTACTCATCGGGAAGAAATCTTAGTGAGAATAGGAAAATAAATAGAGGTATCTGAGCAGTGCAATAACACTAAGATCAAAATAATATTGGTAAAAGAATCTTGCTCTTCCGGAATATTAGATCAAACCTCTTTCTAAAGACTTTACTTTTGAGAAGAGGCTTCAAGTTCACTTGTTTCTCAGTGTCTTCTATATGAAACTGGTGCACTTGGGGAAAACTGGAAACATTCTCCCCTGTGCTACAGTTTCTTTATTTGAGCAGAAGCTGATGAGTTCTGTTTTGTGTGTTACTAATCATTTAATGTTGATAAGCAAACTGATACTATTCTGTTACTTTAGCAACACGATTGAAGTGTGTCAGAAAAGTGAGTAATTTTACATTTTTTTCAGTTGCTGGCATCTGAACATGAGTAGACAGTATGTACAAATGCCTCTGACACAACTTCAACATTATAATATGTTTAAGGTGGAAAAAACCCAACTTTTTTCTTATCTCCTAGGAGGAAGAGTTGAGAAAAAGTGGAGAGGCAAAGTACTTCCACCTAAACGATGACCTGCATGTTTTAATTGAAGTATTTGCGCCACCGGCAGAAGCATATGCCAGAATGGGACACGCATTGGAAGAAATCAAGAAGTTCCTTATCCCTGTTAGTATTTTAATTCTTGCATAAAAATTTTGGTAGTCTTGAGTGAGAAATTTTGTGTATTTTACTAACTTACTGTACAATGTTGGTCAGGTCATGCTGCGTGATTTCCTTCACCTGTGATATAGGCAGTTATTGGGTGAATGCATAACTGTCCATATACACTCTCATCTCATGATACAACCTGTAGTAAAAGAACAACTTAATCTTACTTAACTGGTCATAGGCAAAATGTTTAAGTCTACAAATAATTGTAAAAATTTGTAAAATGTGGAAAAAATAACTTTCTTAGCTTAAGGTATGGTTTTTCTGTGTTCTTGGTACACCTGAAGCATCAGCATAGGGTTCTGTTTCACTAAGAAAAAATAAATCTGACGCTGTAGTATTGCTGTCACCCATAATCCTGGTTTAGTGTTCAGTGCTGAGAATCAATACAGTTTTATCTTTATTTTTTTCACAAAGCTAGTGATACATGGGTTATGCTTGTCTTCTGGTGTATACATCAGCTTGTGATGTATGCATGGGTAAAAGGAGATGCTATTTCCAGCGTAAGGGTGTACTCCAGGTTTGAGATATGTATAGACAATGGTGTGGCAGGGTTTCCAGTGTCTTACAGAAGATTCCTTTATTTGCTTCTTATGGAAGGACTGACCTTGATTGCTTTGCAATGTTAAACTGCTTGGAACAATCCAAGCTCTCAAGCTGGGGCAGCTGGGGTAGAAGCTGAGGTGAGGTGTGAAGCTCCTAACTGTATCAGTACTTCAGTGAACGTTCTTGATTTTTATTGGTTATCAAATGAATGAATAAAGCATTCTCAAGGTGCATTGACTTCTATTTATTTTTACTGCTGAAAATGTTGTCCAAGTGTTAGTCTTGATTTATGTCAGGTCTTGGAAATGTGGGAGACCTAGCTAAGCAAACATTGCTAAGGTGTGTAATCTGAGTGACAGCAGCATCTAAATGTTTGAGGGTATGGTCGGTGCAGCTGTACTCAGGACCAGCTGGGGGTGCCTGTGTTTGGCCACTTGTTGTGGTTTAACCCCAGCCAGAGGGATGGGGAGGAGAATCTGAAAGGAATGTAAAAGTCAAGGGTTGAGATAAGAACAATTTCATAGGTAAAACAGAATAAAGAAGTAAGAACAACAATAATAACAATAACAATATTAATAATAATACCAACAAAATGGAAAGGTGGGGGGAAAAGAGTAAAGCAAAAGCTGCGCACGCAAGCAAAGCAAAGGGAGGAATTCATTCACCACTTCCCATGGGCAGGCAGGTGTTCGGCCATCCCCAGGGAAGCAGGGCTTCATCACGCGTAGCGGTTACTTGGGAAGACAAACGCCATAATGCCAAATGTCCCCCCCTTCCTTCTTCTTCCCACAGTTTATATACTCAGCATGATGTCATATGATATGGAATACCTCTTTGGCTAGCTTAGGTCACCTGTCCTGGCTGTGTCCCTTCCCAGTCTCTTGTGCCCCTCCAGCATTCTGGCTGGCAAGGCCCAAGAAACCAAAAAGTCCTTGACTTAGTATAAACATCACCCAGCAACAACTAAAAACATTAGCGCATTATCAACATTGTTCTCACATCAGAGCCAAGACACAGCACTATACTAACTATTAAGAAGAAAATTAACTCTATCCCAGCTGAAACCAGGACACCACTACAGCCTTCTGTGGGTAGAACTGCCAGATCTACTGTGAGGTGAAACAGTTGGTGCTGATGACCTGATAGTAATACCGTATACATTTTGGGGACTTTAGTTTGTACTAAACCTAGTCCAGAGCCATGAAACTGAAGTCCCAAGTGAATGAGTTGACTGTGCGCTCCTTGAGTTTTTCTTCTGGCATGTTTTTCTTTCAATGAAAGTTAATTCATATGCCCCAATACTACTCCATGACAGGAACCAAAGCATGGTAAGTAATGATCATCAGGAGTTTCGTTTAGGAATACATCCTGATGTGAAATAACACACTAATGTAGGTGCACCTTTTGACAGTTAAAAACTACATAAATGTCCTGAGCATTATGTTCTCATGTTATAAAGAAGCAAGCACTGCGTCGTAATTTTGTCTGCAGGTTCCACATGGCTGTTGTCTTGAGGTATATGAATGACTAAATTTAAAACATACTGTTCAAACCTCCTAACTGATCTGGGGATACTCAACAGAATATTTGAAGGAATGCTGGGCTGTTACGATGTTGAAGGTTACTGTAGTTGCATGATTCATGATTTGATTGTATGAAGAGATAAGGGAGAATTAAGTTCTTGGCTATTCCAGTGAGCAAACAACTGCTTTCTTTTTAGATGGAAATATGCTCAATTAGATGAGTGCTTTTTTGCATGCACTGGAAGTAAGGATATCTGATACCATGCCCTCTTCATCAGAGATCTTATTTTTCTTCATTAGGCTTGATTCACCTAATGTCGTAATAAATGAAGTAAGCTTGTCAAAACCTAGCCATTACTCTGCTGCTGTGAAGCCAGTAGAATTAGACTGATAATGAGCAATTCCATTCATTGGTTTTACACTTTTGCATCTCAATATTTGATCATTGCGCCTTTATTGTACTGAGCTGAACTGATGCTACATAATCTTTTCTGAACTATGGAATCAAGCCAGCACTCTTAATTTCCCTTTGGCTTTTCAAATGAATCTTATCAGAATGGTTCGAAATGCCTAAATCTCTTCTGTCCACCTCTCCCTTGCAGCAGCCGCTCCAGGAAGCAATAAGGAGCAGCTTTGTCTTCTCTAGGACTACTATTTGCTTAACTGCTGCCGAATGCAACTTGATTTTTATTTTCCATAAGGTTTGCTGTGGCTTTCTTAGAAAATAATCAGTTTTATTTCAAGAAGGGAGTCCTGCTATCAGTATATATGATTATGATGTTAATTTGTGTTCTTACAATGTAAGCTAACCGTGCCTTCCAACAACTTTAGCTGTTGAACTGAACTTATGACTATGGTCATTGTTCAGTTTGCAGATCAGGCATGAATATACAATCACAACTGATGCTAGAATCTAGGATGAAAAATATCCTAGTAACTGACTATAGCAAAAATTCCTTAGCCTCTGTTCTCAGAACTTTTTAGATCCATGAACAAACACCTTTGCATTGAAGTCCAGCTGTAGTGATGTGCTCTTCTTAAACTATTGGTGTAACACAAACCAAGACATAAAACCTCGACTTGTGTTTTTTGGCCTATTTTTCTCATATTGCCTTGACTCTCACTGGTCTTCTGCAGGTAGAATTGTGGTTTCTGGCTTCAGCTATAGCCTCTAAATTAGCCAGTCCCTTTGTTCTGGCCAGACCCTTTGGTCAGCAGTCTGACTGTTAGTTGGGTGGGTGTTCTGCTTGATGTTCATTGTCTCAGAATTACTTCTGTCAGGACAAAAAGCCAGGTATGTCCACCCTTAGCTCCCCCAGGGTTCTGGATTATACCACAATTACCGTAGTTTTGGCCAACAGGATTTTTCTTAGTCTATCTTGGTTAATTTTTGAGTGGTGGCAGTCATTCTTCTTTTGGTAAGTACAACATTAATTATGCTTTGCTCTTGGTTACCAGTTACTCGTTTTCCTTGTCTTTAAAACAAAGTATAGGAATATCTTTGAGAGAACAATCTGTAGCAGTCAATTTACCATCTGAGCAGAATTTAGAAGTTTTTCCTGTAGACTGCCTTGCCTCCCGCAATGTTCAGTTTGTAAGGAGTGGTGATGCAATAGAGTTTGGGGGCATTTTGAAGAGCTTGATGGGCTTTGGAACCTCTCACACACTTTTCTTTAAGCAAGCTAGTGAGTAACAGTAAGGGGCGGGGGGGTGTGTGTGTATAAAGGTGGCTGCAAGCCTGATAGCTCTTTATTGCTCACTGCCAGGATAAAGATCTGCTTGGGTGTTTTGCAAAAACTGCATAGGGTTTTGCAGGGATCAGTCCTAAGGTTAAACAAAAAATGTTTTTACTAATAGTTTGAATGATAAATTGGAATAAGTTCTTAATTTACAGATGATCCCAAGGAGAGCTGCTGCTAGTGCGTTGATCAGGACTAGGTGAAAATTGCAGAGAAAGTCTTGAAACAATGTTGCTTAGTTCTGTCCTGTTAGTAATCCCCTGTAGGGAGAGATTTCTTGCATGTATCTTGATGGCTGGGTCACTCCTACAGAAGAAAACATCCTCCATGTTCAGAGAAGGCTGTAGTCAGTCAGGATGGGCAATATTTGTAAGAAGAGAGTACATCTATTGACTTGAAATTCGTCGGCAACATTTGACTGAAACTTGAGTGTCACCTCAGCATAAACTGTACAGGGATGAGTACAGTCTAAAGGTTTCCAAGTCCATCTTGTGTTCTAGGTGAGGAAGAGATTGTTGTCTCCTCAGTTGGACTTGAAGTGTACTGTTTTCCAGTAGTGGGCAGTCAGAAGTTGACCATCTGTTACTTTTAATTGAAGAATCCATTTCAGAGTCTAATGGATTAACACTGCTTATCATGGCTTCCTTGTACTACCCCTTCGCTTTATACCCTCTTGCTGCTTCTGGCTTATGTGATAAGGACCATACTTTCTGTTCTGTGCCTTTGCACAGTGGAGTCCTTGTCTGTGACTGAGACGGCTAGTATGTCTGGTAGTATGCTACAGGAAAATGAGAAAGCATCAGGGAGAAAAGAATAAGGACCTAACATGCACACTGGCAACCTAACCACATCTTTGTTAAGAAATCAAATGTAATTATTGTGAAATGATCAAAAGTGATTTTCCAGGACCCCAATTCTGAGAAGAATATCTCGTGGAGAAGATATAAAGGGCATCCCTGATATATGTTATGACAGAACTTTGAGACCTGTATGTTTGTGGTACAGTTCCTTAGCATTTTCTTTCAAGATTGAGTATTTGTTCCAAAGAAATTTTGTATTTTTAGTCAGTTGTGGTCCAGCAACAGATTACAAATGTAAAGTGGGTTTCTGTACAGTAGTTGGTCAGAATAGTGTTGGATTGCCTGTTTCTGTTCTACTGCTTGTGATGGGCTGGCTGTGCATTGGGTACAAGCAGTTTTGTAATGGAATCTGTTTCTCAAAAGCTTCAGTCACACGGTTTGAAACAGTTGATTCAGTCTTTCAGACTTTTTTCTTCATCTTGTTCACTGGTTGGTTTCTGCTGCTAGATAGAGTATGATCTCACATGGGCAGTTGTGGGTTAAACTTAAGAGCCAGTACAAGACAGTTTGAACAAAATGTTTTTAGAGTGCCACTCTTTTTAACACTAGTAGCTATCTTCTTCAATGGCATGTAAAGGAAATCTTATTTCTGTTTGTAGAAGTCTAGGGAAAGCAGAATGTTTCAAAGATAATTGAGATCTTTGAATTCATAGAAGTTCTAATCTTCTTTCAAGGCAGAGTTATGTTTCAGAGTTGCCTGCAAAGCTACCTGTCTTTTGGTACCTTCTTGTGTAAAACTCAGTTTTCCAGTGGGATGCAGATCCTTGGTTTTGTAATTGAATTGTAAAATGGGTGGTATTTGCACAAACCTTCCTTCTTTGAAATGAATTTGCAGAAGAGCTGTTATATCAGAAGTATCACCTCGTCGTTAGAGGGCCTATTAATATTTTGATACTTGGTTTGTATGTATACATGTTGAGTAAAATATTTTTGATTCACCTTTACAGATGCATTCTTTGGCTTGCTTTAAGTGGAACAAAAATGGTAGAAAAATGTATGTAGCTCAAGAGTTCATTGCTGTATCTGTTTCTGTGATGTGCTCATTTTGGAGGTTGGCTGAAGGTTCCTGAAAACTTGCTTATTTGAGAAATACTGTATTAAAATCCCATGTAAATAACTTCAGCTTTCTTTTTGATAGACCTTGAGAGAGATTTTGTGCAGAGTAAGGAACAAGGCATGTGTCTTCAGCTTGTTTACTGTTGCATATTGGAGAATTGAAATTTTTGGTGCCCTTTTGATTAGGTAATAGTGCACATGTGTATTGAATGAATTTCCTTGTTTAATTTTTCTTTAACTCCTGATTTTAAAAGTGTAGATGTCTGTAATCTATTCCTTCTTTTTGAGGGGCTATTCTCAACAGAATGGGTTTTGTTACTGCTTTGCAACATGAGGCAATGAGATTTTTCCTGTTCTTAATACATCATTCTACAACTGGAACTACAAACCAGATCTCAGCTTAGAATATGGCACCTTGATTTTGTTGTTGTTTCACCCTATCTACAGCATTCTAACATTGGCATTTTAATTGGTAAGGCTACATGGAGGTAATATGCAGTGGGAAGGAAAATAATGCCTCAGCAAAAACTGCAATTGGTACGTAGAATTCTTTTAGAAATTTTTGACTGAATAATATGCCTATTATATTATGAATATTAAAATTTTCAGTGGGATGTTCAACTTTTTAAGAGGAAACTTTCAGGAGCAGTGTTTGCTGATCCTAACTTGGTGTGGTGGTTGAACAGTTTGTTTTTTTCTCACTCTGCCCTCCTGTTTTAGGATTACAATGATGAAATCAGACAGGCACAGCTTCAAGAATTAACATATTTAAATGGTGGTTCAGAAAATGCAGAAGTTCCAGTAGTTCGTGGAAAAGCATCTATTCGAGCAAGAGGAGTGCCAGTTCCTGCTTTGTCCAGGTAAGTATCTCAGCTGCAGTGGAATTTCATTTGAATGTATATATTTTAAGCTTTTCACTTCAAACACAACACCACCCCTGTGCCCCCACCCCCAAGTACACCAATGAGATACATTAAGGACTCACGTAATAATGAGCAAAAGTTTAAGAAAACAGTCTTGAGTCATTGGAGATAGTCTAATTGGTTTAGACTGCGTTAACAGTGGTGGTGGATTTTGTGGCATGAAACTTGAATGATACCTATGTTAAGAAACCATGTACATCACGTAAGGTGTTCAGTCTTAATGTGAGCATCTGCTTGACTTCTAACTCGGTTCTTCCTTCAGGGGCATGTAGGGTCTGTGTATGGGCCCAGTGAAGCTCACAGCTTTTAAAAACTGGTAAATTTGGCTTGCCTCGATTGACATACAAATTTCAGAGCGATTTCTTTAACCTATGGAATATACATATTCCTTTTTTACCGTATTGCTAAGTTTTTGTAGTCATGACAAAAGTTATAGAAGTGCTTTGGAGGTAGAATTTGGATTTAGTCTCATCTGAGTGGCACTTATTTAGTAAAAAAAGTGGCTTTTGTTTGATTCAGGAATAGGCAAGTCTACTGCTTTTGCTTTGTTTTTCTTTGACACAGGAGATGTTTTATTTTTACTTTAGCATCCCCTATCTTCCTTGCAGTACTGAGATGACAGCTTCAACTCCTTTGAGTATTGAAGTGTGAAAACAAAAAGTAAAGTGCATAACTGTTTCTGTTACAGTACAGAGAGACTGTGGCTGCAGCAGCTAAGTGTAACTTTTCTACAGTAAACTATTTTCCTTCAGTTGTAGCTATGGTTCTTACTAATGCAAGCTTGAAACTTGCATTTCAGGTTTTAAAATAATTTCAAAACAGTGTTCTGAAGTGTTTTAACTCAGATTAAGCATGTTAGAGAAAATAAAGGCACCAAGGAATTATTCCATTTATATAGATCTACTTACACAGTTACATGTATCCCAATCATGATTGCAAACACAATGCAGAATGAATCTTAATCTAAAGAATTTACACTTACTGATGGTTGTGTCCTGTAAGAATATAACTATTTTTTCTAAATCAACAAATTTTTGTTCTGTTAAGTAATATTGTGTAATATATCTATTCTGCTTCTTGATTTTTTAATGTTCAGAGCAGTGGTGATTATATACCAAGGTTCACTTCTTTAGCACTGTAATCAGTGATACAAAAGTGCTTGCAAATTCGAGATCTGATTTGATTTTGGAGGTTGGTTTTTTGCTAATCTTACTTCAGTTCTTAAATATCTGTTTTTAACTTTGCCATAGATGCCTGTAATGGTTCTGTTACAGACATTCATTACAGATACACTTGCAGTTCTAATTTGTGTTTTTATTCTTCATGTCCTTAAGCTAGTGTTTCTGGAATATAGAGGTTGTTTAGTTTGATCTTATCACTAAAGCTTGATACCTAACTTCCACTACTAGTATCTAGTACATGCATGCATAATTAACTTATAGTACTGAATTCCTAACATCACTAGTTCCATCCTCTGGATTTTGGTAAACTATTTTTTTAAAATCTGCAATTTACGCAAGACATACATGCTGTTACATAGCTCACAAAATCCTTTGTTGTTGGCCTACAACTATTGAAATGTCTTCAAGGTAAATTTAAATGTTATTAGTATTTGACTTGGAGGTGACAGCTAAAAATTGTGGGTTTGTCATCTCCATTTTTCTTAAATGTTCGAAAGAAAACTCAGACATTGTTGGTTTAACTTGTCCTTACTTCAAGGCTTGTCTTAAACTCTAAGACTTTTTCCCTTCAGAAACTGAAGCACTCTGTTAACATAATCCTTAAGTGAAATTCAGTGCTACTGCTACTGAGATACTACAGCCATTCAGTTAAAGATCTCAAACGCAGTTGTAATGCTCTGATTCTTTTTTAGCACAAATTAATTTCAGTAAGTAATACTTTTCTTGAAGGAAAGCTTTGTTAAAGGATTTGTCTCAGTGTTAAATAAAACAGTTTAATACCAAGCATCCCTGAGATTTCTCAGGCTTTGCTTTAACCTCTCCTGGATTTGTAAAATGAAGCCTAAAACCTTGATCCTAACCTCTCTTTATAATCTGTAGAATATTTTTAAGATATCAGCCTTGATACATATAACATCCTGTTGAGGATGCAATATCTGAATGTGTTTTAAGTTCCCAATTTTTTTAAGCCTATATTATTCCTGAATATTTTCACTTTTAAAAAGTACTAATTTATGCCTTTTTTTACTCCTTATCAGACATGTTGAAACTGGAGATAATGCATCTTATCAAGTGCCTTCTTTTAAGAAGACTTGTTACGTGTATATTTAGCTCCATACCAAAATTTTACTTTGTAGAAAACAATACATTTGTTGTGCTTGCATACCAAATTCTAGCTTGTGCACAGGTATTCCTGTATATGGTAAGTAAATTCCTAACGGTTGTGATTCGGTAACTTTTTATTCTGCTATTTCTGGCTTGTTCCAGATTTTCCTGACTAAATTTTTTATGATTCTAGAGCCAAGTAAGATTTTGGAATTTGCTGTAGAAGGATTGTGTGTGTTTTGAGCTTTACCTTTAGGAATGTGCTTTTCTCATCATTGATCTTGGGCATATAGCTGCTTCCTTTTCCCCTTTGCTCCCATTTTTGTGTTTTTTACTTCATCCTAATACTGTTGAAGATGACCTTCAGATATAATCACAAAATTTCTATTTTCTGTGACGTTTACGCTGAGCATTTAACCTATTTAGGTGATACCTGCCTCTTCTGTGCAATAAGAGAAGGGACGTGAGAATCTTCCCCTGGTGAACATCTGGTTTTTATTCCTTTGTTTTTATTGTAAACTGACATTGGTTTTAAAAAATTTTTTGGAGGCAACTATATGAAATAAAGGATCATACCAGTTATTTTTAAATTTATTGTGCTAGCAAGCTTTGAGGATCCATGATGTTTAGTGTGATGCTGTTATAGTGAGTAGCTGGAAGATGTAACTCTCTTGGAGTCGGTGTTTCTTTAATGCATTTGAATTCCCATCCTGAATCAGTGCAGTATAAGTGATAATACTAAAATGTGAATTGAGATTTCTGATTAACTACAGACTGAAAATAAATATGTGTTACCATTCTTATTAATGTGCACATCTAAGGGCATTTTGCCAATAAAGTAGCATTTCCTCTCTAAAAATTCACATTCCTATTTTAAGAATAAGTAAAAATAAAATTTAAGGATCACTCAATTCTGACTCAAACTAAGATGTATTGGAAAAGTGAAATTCTAGAGGACGATGATAATAAGCCTAAGAATATGGATAAATCTTCCTTGCTACCTTGGGTTGGGTAGAGGGAACAGTTCATGTTACTTATAGCTAGACATCACTGTTACAATCGTAGAATGGTTTGGGTTTGAAGGGGTCTTTTAAAGATCATCTAGTTCCAACCCCCCTGCCACAGACAGGGACACCCTCCGCTAGACCAGGTTGCTCAAAGCCCCATCCAGCCTGGCCTTGAACACATCCACAGCTTCTCTGGGCAACGTGTTCCAGTGCCTCACCACTCTCATTGTGAAGAATTTTGTCCTTACGTTCAATTTAAACCTACCCTCTTTGTGTTTAAAACAGTTGCTCCTTGTCCTGTGACTGCAGACCCTGGTTAAAAGTCTCTCTCCATCTTTATTATAAGCAGCTCTCCTTAAACATTGAAAGGCCACAATAAGGGAGAGCTGACTGGGTTCACTCCCCAGATTGAGAGGAATTGTATTTGAAAGCAGATATACTTGGCTTTCACAAAGATGAGGGAAGGAAAAGGTAATTTCTTACAAAGCCAACATGTAGGTACAGTCTAATTAAAGAAATAGCAAAATTCTGTGTTATGCTTGCATGACAGTGTGTGGATTTTTTACTTTTCCATTTATTCTTTCTATTCATATTTCAGTGTGTGCATGGCTAGGATCCTAATGGTTGAATGACTGTCACCCTATCTGGGGAAAAATAAAACTGTTACAAAAGCGGTAGGTTAGAATTTGCTGTCTTATATGTCAGAAGTAATATGAGGTGATGTGGATCACTGCTGCAATGTGTTCACAACTTCCAATTGTTCTCCTGTCATGTCTGGAATCAACAGGTTTATTTTTTGGAGAATAACTTTTTGTTGAACATGTAGGTACTGTGCTGCAGAAGATTCTGTAGCACAAAAAAATATTTGGCAAAGCCAGTTCAGGATCCAGGACAAAGGCAGGTATTATGTTCAGTGTGTTTTGTTTCTATAGTCTTGTGATAAATCTCCCAGTTCTCACAAAATTGAAACATGAACATACATATGACTGTTTTAAAATAAAAATATGAAATAACACTTGCATAAGAGTAACTTCAGTGGTGACTCATTTAAAAACATATTAAAAGGCAGGAAGCCTAGCTCTGAGTGGTATCCAGATGTGTTCAGTATTTTGGTGCTGACATTTTAAAATAACAGGTCTGTTTTTCACATGTCTAATATAAAACCTGAACAAAAATATTTACAGTTTGAGTAACATTGAGTGTAGTTGGCTGTGCTTAAAGGAAGAAAATACATCAACATCTGGTAACAAAATTTGTTAGATCAATTTACTGAACAGTTCAAATGCCTGCCGATGTATGGAACTACAAATGCTAAAACTGAGTGTTTCCAAGTGTTTCCTCATTGAATAATAAAGTGTTAGGGAACAGGTCCTAAAATTCACAAGTATTTTTATTTTAAAGCTATCCCTACATTTACTTCCCCTTCCCCACACGAAAGCAAGCTGTGAACTGACTAGTTGTGACTTCATCATCAAAGTAATTTTACTAACTCAGTCATCGCATGAAAGGTGAAACTTGAAATAAAAATCTGTATAATACTGGAGAGAAGAAAGTGATAAATGAAAAGATAAGAAAGAGCTATTGCGAGGGAAGTTGGAAGCGAGCATCAGCTAGGCGCTGTGCCTGCTGTGGTCAAGGGTAATAACTTAGTTTGCTGGAAACAAATCCAAGAAACACTGTGGGACTACTATGAAGTGGAAATGTCAAATTATTGCTAATAACAGCCAAAGAAGAAGTATTTAAGTAGTTTTCTATGGATGTATTTTAAGTTGTATGGGTTGGTAAAATACTATTTTAGTGGCAATCAACAACGGGACTAGTACCTGTGAAGTACTTCTAAATATTGACAAATTTTTTGAGTTCTTTTTTAACATAGTATAATGTGATTTTAAATGGTATTAGATTTTCTTTAGAATGTTTTTCCACACATTAAACTCTTCATTCAAACAGTGAGAGGTTAATCAATCACAAAATGCAGTGCTTCAGTAGTACTTTAACTGTACACAGTAAGGTACGCTTTTCAGGTTTTGTACATTGAAATTATCTTGTATGATTACTATACTTTATTTACAAATCACATTAGCACATCTAACACTTCTGTGAAAGGCTTGTTCTCCCATTCTCTAATGTATGTATGGTACCTTGACAGAAATCAAGTGCTTTACTTATTCTTTTTCTCATATACTAAATTGCAAGTATAAATAATGAAATAATGTTATGGGGGAAAGAGTCAGGTTCCAACAAAAATAGTTTTCATGACGTTATCTTCAAGGAATGCTGTGACATATGAGTTAAATTTGATTATTTCCCCCACTATGTTGGTACACTGTTCTGTGTAGTGAAACAAAAGATATTAAATGAGTTACTGGGATTTGCTTTATTTAGTCTAGTCCATGGTACCCAGATTGAAAAAGACTTTTTTTTTGCAATGAAGAGCCTACAAGTTAATTCCCCAGCTTTGGGAGTAAAATTATTCTTAATTTAACCCCCTAAATTACTTGTGTATTTAATGGGGAAGCGTTAACTTCTTTCACTGGATTCACTGCTGCCAAATTAATAAATTCAAGAAAATCAAAACCAAAGTGATAATAAAGATGAAACAGAAATATTTCAAATTTTCTTGTAGCCAGAATAATCTGGTTTATGGCAGTTAAATGTTTCTTTGAGAATAGGACGCAATGGTCTCAAGTACACAGATAATCACTTTGTTGCTAAAGCATGTCTGGAGGTGACAATAATGGCACCTGGCTAGAAGCTAGGATTTACTGAGTATGTTTAAGTACTGTCTATTTAACTTCTACAGCGTGTTTAGTAGAAAATACAGTTAATGTGTACTTAAGGTGTAGGGTTGCCCTCATCCAAAGAAATCTATGAGATTCTGGATAGTATCCTGACATAATATTCAGAAGAGTAGAGTTTTAATT
The DNA here is from genome assembly GCA_035590275.1 of Ibycter americanus. Taxonomy (NCBI): domain Eukaryota; kingdom Metazoa; phylum Chordata; class Aves; order Falconiformes; family Falconidae; genus Ibycter; species Ibycter americanus. The sequence continues at coordinate 1,584,749 of JAVJGI010000040.1, forward strand.
ACAAATGTAGCAAAAAGAAAACCAAACACTAGTGTCTCCTGTGATGTTTCAGTACTCATGTATTTGCAGTCTTACAAATCCGAGGAATCACCAGAAAGGACCTTTTTATTTCACATGTCCTGAAAATAAGGCACATTAACTCTGTTTCAAAGTACTTACACAATCAAAGTGTACAAAAAGTTCGAAGACTTTTGTCTTGTGGGAGGTTCAGTGCCCATTTGTGCATATGATTAGCCTGGATATGTTGGCAGTCGCAATACTGTAAAAGACGTTCTTATGGGCACAGGGGTAAACAGGACATTCAAAAGACTTCTGAAAGGGAATGAGATGACAGCATGGTACGGAGGAAGGAAAATAAAGGCAGAAAGACCCTTCTTGTACTTCAGAATATGAGCAGGTCAAGTCTGACATGGGCTGACAAATGAGTTTGATAATGTACAACGTTCAAGGTTTGGGAATAATGCTTTGTGGCCTGTAGAAGTGGAAACAAAGATATTTTTTCTTCTGTAACAAAGAAATAGTAGAAGGATTAAGAGGGCTAACTGATCAAATTTCAGATTCAGAAGCATTCCGATTGAGAGTTATAGCACAGTTTTCTTTATCAAAAGGAACAGTTATTTTCAGTAGTTATGCTGCTTGTAGTGAAACCATGAATTATGTGCTTGAACCAAAGTTGTGGGTCAGGACTGTTTCATAGTTATTTGAACAAATGTGCTATATTTTTAAATGGGAATTTGGTATCTAATCACTGATGCTTCAGAAAGTTTCAAAATCTACTTTTCTAAACCTGTAATTAATATGATAGAGGATCTGGTTTTGGGAGAGCAACTCTTCCTTGTCTTACAAGTTTTGATGTCACCTGAAATCTCCATGCCAAGTAGCCTTTTTTTTCAAATTACACCAAGAGTTATTTCAGGTGATTTTATAAAGAAAAAAGTCTGTAGGCCATGTGCAAAGACAAGGAGAGTTGGTGATGGCAGCTGAAATTTGGCCTGCAGAATGATGTCCTTGGTCAAACCAGCAAGCAGTGAAAGACTTGGAAGGACTAGGAGCTGTGATGAATTTGATTTGATGGTAAGGTGTATCTGTGAATGTGATAGCTCAGAGCTGAGATATCTTGATTTGGATGAAATAAGTAGAAGAATGAATCTAAATGTTAGTAGGTGCACCAAGGTTTTTGAATTTATAGGTGAGACAGTGTAGAAGAAAAAGGGTAGAGAAAAGACTGCCTGTAATTTTTTCAGAGACCTGAGAAGCAGATGGATACCCCTCAAAAGTAGTTGATTACGAGAGGGGAAAGCCCAGGAAAGTGAAAGAACAAGATTCCAGAAGGAAAAATGTCATTGGATCAGAAATTGTAAATACAACATGGACTACGTGGAAAAACTCTGTAGAAAATCTAGCTGAAAAGTCATTAGATACCCACTGGGAGTGCTTTCTAATACGCTATGTATATTTGCACACCACTGGGTATAGAGGGAAAAGTCTATTAGCACATTCACTAAACTTAGTAGTGGGTGGTTACATTCAAGTATGTGTGAGTGGAGCTTTTACTTAAGAAGTAAAATAAAACCACTTCAACCTTAAACACCTGGAGAAATACAGAAATTACAAAGAATTGAAATGGAAAACAAGAGTAGACAAGATGGATCTGAATTGAGAGCTGTGGAAGGATTAGCTAAGCATAGACAGAAGATGAGAATTGTATGAGATGTGTGGGGACTAAACCGCCCTAGGGTCATCAGTTCTGCCCCAATGGACAGACACATTGCTGCATGGACGCAAGTAGGGGTGGGTTAAAGGAGTCATAAGTGACTGGTGAGGGATGTCAAAGTCAACAAGAAGTACTTCTATGAATACTTAAGTAGCAGTAGAAGGACTAGGAAAAATGTGGACCTACTGCTGAATGGTGAAAGGAGCCCTGGTGACACAGGGCATGGAAGAGACTAAGGTACCTTAATGACTTTTTGGGCTCAGTCTTTACTAGTAAGAGGGGCCTTCTGAAATCCTAGGACCCAAAGATGGGGGGGAAGGCTTACCCTTGCTGGAAGAGGATCAGGTTAGAGAATAACTAAGCAGACTGGACACAAGTCCATGGGCTCTGATGGGACATACCCATGAGTGCTGAGGGAGCTGACAGATGTCATTGTGAAGCCACTTTGAATCTTTGAACAATTGTGGATATTGAGAGAGGTGCCTGAGGACTGGAGGAAAATAAATGACACTCGTACCTTCAAAAATGGCAAGGAGAACCTGGTGAACTATAGGGCTAGTCAGCCTCACCTCAGTCCCTGGGAAGATGATGGAGCAGCTAATCCTGGAAATCATTTCCAGGCACATAAATGACAAGGCCATCAGGAGGAGTAAACATGGATTTACAAAGGGGAAGTCATACTTGCTCAGCATCATAGCATTCTATGATGAAGTGACTGTCCTCGTAGGTAAAGGGAGAGCAGTGGATATTGTCTGCTGTGACTTCAGGAAGGCTGTCTCTCATAAGATCCTCATAGAGCAATTGTTGATGTGTGGGCTGGATGAAGAGAGAATTGGATTGGAGTTTGGATTGGAATTTGGCTGAATGGCTAGGTCCAGAGGGTGGTGATCAGTGGTACAAAGTCCAGCTGGAGGACAGTAACAAGCAGTGTACCCCAGGGATCAGTGCTGGGTCTGGGGCAGAGTGTAACCTCAGCAAGTTTGCAGGTGACACTGGACTGGGAGTAGTGAGTGATAAGCCAGAGGGTTGTGCTGCCATCCAGGAGGGACCTTGACAGGCTGGAGAAATGGCCTGATAGGAACCCCATGAAGCTCAACAAGGGGAAGTGCAAAGCCCTACACACCTGCAGGGTGCTGCACAGCCAGGCTGCAAGAACAACCCCATGCACCAAAATATGCTGGAGGCCACCCAGGTGGAAAACAGCTTGGCAGAAAGAACCTGGGTGGACACCAAGTTGAACATGAACCAGCAATGTACATTTGCTGTGGAGAAGGCTAATGGCATCCTGGGCTGCATTAGTGGTGCTTGCAGGCTGAGGGAGGTGATCCTTCCCCTGTACTCATCACTGGTGACACCATACCTGGAGTGTTGATTCCAGTTCTGAGCTCCCCAGTACAAAAGGCATGTGGGCACATACTGCAGAGAGTTTAGTGAAGGGTTACAAAGATGATGAAGGGTATGGAGGATCTCTTCTGGAGGAGAGCCTGAAAGCTGGGACTGTTCAACCTAGAGAAGAGAAGGCTCTTTTCAGTGGTGCTCAGTGACAGGACAGTGGCACACATTGCCCATAGAGGTTGTGAAATCTCCATCGTTGGAGATGTTAAAAAAACCCACCTGGGTATGGTCCTGGGCAGCTGGTTCTAGGTGGTCCTGCTTGAGCAGGAGGTTGGATCAGATGACCTCCAGCAGCCCCTTCAAACTTAAACCAGTCTGTCATTCAGTGATTACATTTCATAGCAGTCATAGTGGCTGAGGCCTTAAGGCAGTCTATTCTGTCCCTACATGTTGATATCCCCTGATTCTTACACTGGAAATGACTGCTGTGTAATTCGTTTTGTACCTTAGAATATCTCAAGTTGGAAGGGACCCTTAAGGCTGGAGTCCAAATCCCTGCTCCTTGCAGGACTACCTAAAACTAAACCATATGATGAAGTCTCATCCAGACACTCCTTGCGCTCTGCCAAACTCAGTGCCGTGACCACTTCCCTGGGGATCCTGTTCCAATGACTGACCACTCTCTCGGTGAAGAACCTTTTCCTAATGTCCCATCTGAACTTCCCCTGATGCAGCTTCATTCCATTCCCTCTGGTCACCAAAGAGAGGAGTCAGCACCTGCCCTTTCACTGCCCACCCTTGAGGAAGTCGTAGACTGCAATGAGGTCGCCCCTCAGCCTTCTCCATTCCTTTGATGGTTCCCATTTGATTCTATCATATTAGCCTCAGTTGTCATTTGTAGTATGAAATGCCTTGATCTGCTTAATTTTTCCTTATTTGTAAGCTGTTCTGTACTGTTGGTCATCTTTGACGTAGTTTCTGATGTACTTCCAGTTCATTTATGTTCTTTCCAAATTAGAAGACAGGACTGTGAATACACAGTCAAGTAACAAAGTTTTCTGTGTTCTCTTCTTATATTTTCTAAAATTGTATTTGATTTTACCATCCTGGCCACTGGGACCAATCTTAATTACAGGTTCTGCGCTATCACTACCGGTAGAACATCTATTACTTCATATAATGTTAGGATATATAAATTTATATATGTGTGTGTATATTAACTCCTGAGTGTCCCTTCTTATAGTTTGCTGCTTTGAAATTTTTTTTTGCTATTTTCATTCAGGTTGGGATTCAGCTACAGATGAAGGAGCTAGGCATCTGAAGTCCTGTTGTAGTTTATAGAAAGCAATTACTGTTATTTGCTCCTTTTGTTCTGCAATTTGTCTCTAAGACAGTTGGCAGCACCATCCAATGCATTCCCCAAAAGGAAAGGCTCTACCATGAGAACCCTGTCCAGGCTTTCTTGATTGTGTAGCAAAAACCTTAATGTATACATACATCTATACATATGTTACTGTTTTTCGCTGGTGATTTAGCCTCGCTTTGGCAGGTTTCCCAATTCCAGAATGTTTGAAGGACTTTTTTTTTTTTTCTTTTTAAGGCTTTTTACAAATTCCTTGAATTGTCTCTGACCTGCTTTTCTGAGTATTTTACATTTGTTTTATTAGCATTTTTCCTTTGAGGTTAGAGATGGGTTCGGCTTTTCAAGCGATACCTCCTTTAATACCTCTCCTTAGCCTGCTGTTCTCACCTTACTGAGCTCCTTTTGCCCTTTCAAGCTTTTTCTTTTTTACCAATTGTTGTGTATTTACTCTGACTTCCCATAGGTTTCTCTAAATGTCTTCCCATATTGTGTATATACATTTCACTCTTTTAAATCTTTTAAAACATAATTTATATAGCTGCCCTTTTTCAGATTAACCAATACTGGAACTGATCTGTTGTTTTTGCAAAGGTATGCAAATGTTCCTATTCAAGTGGTTCCTCAATATTTTGAGCCAGTTCCTGTTCATCATTCATGTCAATCAAACTTCTGTAGTTCCCTGAGAACTTCTTAATGAAATAACAATATACTGTTTCTAAAAATCTGCTCTTAGCATCATGCCCTGATATGACTGAAATCTACATGGTGGTAATTGAACTCTCCTGTTACTGGGTTTCCTATCTCTGCACCTTTCTAGTCTCCTCCAGCCTGGTGCAGTAACCATCTGAGTGCTGCAATAAAGAACTATACATCTCAGATTGTTAATTCTTCCTATAGTAACTCTTTAAAAAAATGTGTAAATGGTCTCCTAATATAGGAGAGAGATTATTTCCCACCCATCACCACTCCAATCTTATTAACTTTTTGAAATGCAGAAAAGACCTTCTCATCATGTGGATCTGTTGTTCTAATTACTCTTCAAGAATAAATCTATGCTGGCTCTAAAAACTGTACTTTTTTTTTCCTCCCTCAAATGTTTTTTTTTTCCATGTTTTTCAGCATGTCCCATTTCCTGCTGCTTTCACTTGCACCCTGTCTGAAGGATGCCGTGAAGATTATGGCTAGTGATTCTTGAATCTTTTTACTGACTTTTTTTTTTTTTTTTTAACTTGGTATTGACTATTGTCTATGCCAGTAGGTTCATTTCCCTTTCTTTGGCTTCACTTGGAAAGTATCACATTTGCTATTTCTTTATATTACTTCAGCAGGCTGTGTCTGGGAACTTCACTGCTCACCCCTGCCCCCACTACAATGAAGTCAAATAAGCAGCTGGTACCCTGTCCTGAGGAGGCATTCTACAGAGTAGCCAAAACCAAGTAATAAGCACAGTTTTAAATCACTTACTCTCTAGGCTTGTTTAAAATACTTTGTGACCGTGTTTTGATCCGTCATTAGAATTAATAAAATCTATCCTGATTGTATTTGCATTTTTGCATTGTCCATTTAGTGATGCAGTTTTTCAAATACTAATTATTTGTGAGAAAATGATTCTATTTTTTTTCTGATAAGTTTACCAATGAGAAATTATGCGACTTATTTGAAAAGGGATAGGAAATCTTAAGGCCAAATCTGGATCTTTTAAGTTGGAAATTTCTACTGAAATCAGGACAGAGTATTTTCACTCATTACTACTATGAAGATTAATTAGATGATGACCTGATAGATAGAAAGGGTAGTGTAGAGCTTGTGCTTGTTTGTTTTTCCTCTGTGTATCTGTTACAGTATACAATAAGGGTGTGAATTCCTTGAAACAAGTCTATTTGCCTACAGAGCAGTCATTTAAACTCAATTATAGTCCATGGGGTGAAATGATCTCCTTTAAAAAGGAGACCTCTATTAGCAATGTTTTAGACAACCTGTTAAAAAGAGAATAAATGATGCAAATTTCTCACAGACTGTACCTCTAAGTCTCTCCCTTTACCATAGGGAGGTGGGGGGGAATGCTACCTCTAAATGGATCAAATAGTTTTGAAACCTGTTTCGGTTTAGCTCTGATATTTTTTCATCCATACATTAAGTCTCCAAAGTAACGGAATGCAAGTTAATGCCTATCATTCTTTCAGAAATTTAAAACTAAATATACTGTTATTTCTTGTTCTTAAATGCATACAGACCATCAGGTTATATCCTATAATCACCCTGCACATTTATTACATGTTTGAATGTTTCCTGCAGCAGCTGGAAATCTCTTCTTGAAAGCAGAAGAAAATGTAGTATTTCTGACCCACTCAATCTCTTACAGGCAGTGTGGTCTTTGGATTGCATTTAGAAGCTTATACAGGATCAGAATGGAGTTGCAACTGATTCCTCTGTGCAGGGTTTGAGTATGATATAGCCTGACAGCTTCAAATTAACCTGTTATTCTATGATTGTGATTTCACATACTATAAGTCAAATTCTAGTGAAGTTGACTGATTCCAGCAAATTGGTTTGGGTGTCTCTGTATGTGAGAATGATTCAAGCTAGTGAGAAGTTCATCACTGAATCATGTTTAGTTTGTATCTTTCAGCATTTTTTGCATAATGTGTGGATTTGCATTAAAACGTAAAGAAAAATGACAAACTACAAATCTCTTTTAGACTTTTTCTGGCTCTAGCAAAACAAAATTGTGGGGGAGGGAGCTGTTGACAAGGAGGCCAAGAGTGTCATATTTAGTGGTAAGTGATCCATACATTCACAGGGGCCGTGGAGGAGTGCCTCCACCACCAGCAGGAGTACCAAGAGGGGCACCAGCACCTAGAGGAGTGCCTCCCAGTAGAGGACCAGTCAGTCGTAGCCGTGGACTTCTAGCACCCAGAGCAAGAGGAGTTCCTCCACCTGCAGGCTACCGGCCCCTTCCACCACCTCCAGCACAGGAGACTTATGGTGAATATGTAAGTCGATCTATTGACATACCAAGTGTAAAATGTTTAATTTTGGAGAGGTGATCCTAACTATCTCTTCAGGACTCATTAGAATCTCTTTAATTAGTACCTAATTAAGTCTTGCACCCAGAATCTATGGCAAATGTGGTCATCTCTTCTCACCTTTTCAGACTTGGTGTTTCATATTAATAAAACTTCAGGTTATATGTACTACCATAAAGACATTTATAGTGCATTTGGCAAAATAGTTGTGTACCTCTTAAACATATTATACTGGGTTTCTGCTTTACAAAAATCTGAAAAATCACATTGTCAGTAGATTTTTTAATTCTCAACTAAAACTGAGAATAATATTCCACTCTTCTTCCTAAACCTATCTTTGTGGTCATATAACTGTTCAACGTTTAGACAATTAAAATATTTTTATGAATGCTTCAGAACTGATCCTAAAATTTTAACAGTATATGGTGTATCTCAATAAGCCATACAAACTTTACTTGATTTTATTATATTAAAAATTAAAAATATCAAAATACTTTATATTCTACATGACTGAAAATTATAGACAGTTATGAATTGTTAGGGTAAATTTAACTGAAATTGAACTTACAGAGCAGTGAGACAAAGAAAAAAGCTTATTAAATCAAAACTATTGTAATAAAATGGATTTAGTCTTATAGAAAAATAACATTTTCAAGGACAATGCTTTTAATGCTTTATGTATCTTAAAGCTTTTAGCGTGCCCTCTTTATAGCTATGTCTGTCTGGACTTTGTCTGTCTTACTCAGACTAGCAAAGAAAGATTTCCTGAGTTCCAGAAAATGGTTTTGCTATTTAGACAGGTTTTTTCTTTTCTTTCAACCTTTCCTCCACCTTCTCCCTCTCTTTCACTGGCCCCCTAACCCCTCTAAATCAAACCTCAGCCTTTGTCCTTTTGATCAGAAAGCTAGTTTTCTGTATAACTTACAGCTTTATGCAGAAAGAAGTGTTTTGTTAGTTTGTTAGTACAAACATTTATAAATGTACCTGAAAAATTCAAAAGAAATTAATGTAGTCTATTAGTTTTATGGGAACTAGTACTTGAACAATGTATCTAAATGTCCCCTGGCTATATCTGACTTGACTAGTCAAGGTGGGTACTGCAAATAAGTGGTTATTTCACAATGTTTTCACAGCTATTAGTCCTCAGTAAGCAGCCTGTTTCGAGGTCATACACTGTAGAACATGTGGTGATGTGGTAGAAAATAAACTTCATTTATTAACTTCATATTTAGATATATATCTGCTGTTTATAGCATGTGTATATGGAAATGGCATGGAAATAACAGCTGGTTGAATCGATATCCTGATGTATACTTCACTTCTAAGGGAGAATAATTAGAAAATAGCACTAAACTGTGCTAAATAACTTCTAAAAAGGATGTTCCCTAGAACTGAGTCACTTACCTTCCAAACTGGGAGATATATATATTTAAAGCTGTAACTGATAAAGCAATGCTAGCTGGTCCATTTAAAAATTGCCGTATTTTCTGTGTCTCCTTTGTGAATGGAGAGTCATTAGAATAAAGTTTTGCTAGAACATGAACCATTAGTGTATTGTATGTTAAATTTTATGCATGGTATTTTTTCACCTGGTCATTTGTAGTACATTATCAAAGTGCCTTAACTGTATCTTTTACAGGTTGGTTAAGGTAACATGGTAGGAGTCATTAATAGTATTTCTGGCCTTTCCTTACTAATTGCTGTTTAGCTGTATCTAGTATTAACCGCTGGTTTGCCAACCTGAATATCTGAGCAGGGTAAAGCGTCACTGTTTGCTGGGAAGTGTCTGCAGAATAAGAACATCAGTTAGATTGTGGGTATCATGAGAAGTTATTTTAAGCAGCATATAGTTTCAGAGACTTGGAGACAGGGATATCCAGATAGGTTACAGAGCAGCCTTTAGAAGTGTATTGCATTTGCGTGGCAACGTTTTGGTAGTGGGGGAGCTACACAGGTGGCTGCTGTGAGAAGCTGCCAGAAGCTTCCCCTGTGTCACACGGAGCCAACGCCAGCCGGCTGCAAGATGGACACACCGCTG
>JAVJGI010000040.1:1594926-1647426 GCA_035590275.1 Ibycter americanus
CCCTGCCCTCACCCCGACCCACGGGCCTGTCGCTGCATTTTCTCCCCCCTGCCCGGCTGAGGAGGGCAGTGACAGAGCAGCTGTGGTGGGCACCTGGCATCCAGCCTGGGCCAAGCCATGGCAAGGCGGCTTTCCACTGAGGATTGGAAAGTCTGCAAAGACTCATGAAGCTTTTAATTCCCTTAGGCTTACAAGCGTCTGCTTTGTACTCATTAAATTAATGTGAAACTATGCAAGTTCAGAAAGAAACTCTATTCTGGATGGAAGCCTTCAGCCACTTCCTTGCGTAACTCTGTAAATATCTCAAAGATGATGTAGGGCTATCAGTACATAATGTCCTTGCCCATTTCCTCTGTGGAATACTATTAAGCATACCTTGTGACAGAAAATGTGGCCATCAAGTCATAAAGAGCCTTCTTTTCCTTCAGTCTCTTTGCTACCTTTTTTCTGCAGTCCTTGAGACCAGTAAAGCTTTAAAATCTGCATGGAACTTACTCAGCTCTGCCTCCTGCCTATCGTAATCTGTCTCCTTCCTCTTGATTTTTTAAGAAGGTTTTTTCTAAAAGGTAATATCAAAATGGGAATGGGAATACCTATTTCATTCTGAAAAGTTGGAAGGGTTCCTTCTGGAGGCACACGGGGAAAATCATGCGACAAGCAAAAAAACCATTAATTTGAATGTAGATGCATTTTAATGTGGGCTCAAGATCAACAAAACTAGGTGGCCATTGCTGTCCTGTGTTTGAAACCCCTAGGGAAGTTGTCCAGAACTTGCCTGTTACAGAAATCTCTGCATAGAGGTAGACAATCTCTGTTGTCTGTCAGCTTTCTGGGATGTTTCTAATGCTGGATCTGAATGCTTGTAGTCATGCAGCGTATTGGACTAGCAGCAATGTCTGTACATTTTTCCAGTTCAATATAACTAGTTTTCCCACTCCACTGTTGCTCGTCTCACTCATGTATCTTTCGGTCCCAGGACCAGTTTCTCCTGGAACCTCACCATATTGTTAGTACTATGATGAATTTTTTGAAGCCACTAAATGACAGTTCCTTACTGTTTTCCTTGAACATTGTGTCTTTAATACCTGTAGCATCACCTTAGATGACAGGAAAAATTCAGGCCTTTATGGCCAGCCAGCTTTATAATCACTGTTCTAACCTCACTGCTCCGTTTAGTGTGATAAACTTTATCTGAAGGCTAACATGCCTCCCATTTTTATGTCTTCAGCTGCTTAGGTCAGGAGAAAGCCTAGTATCTAGACTAGTGAAGCTTGGCCAGGATTACTTTTATAATACTTGGATAAGGGAAATCATACTAGATGGTTGCTAGATTTATTGAAGCCCTTACAGATAATTTCAGGCACATCGTTCTCTTAATTATATGAGAATTTTTCTCATTGAACCAAACTGTGTAATAGATAAAAATATTTTCATGTATTTTTAAGTTGGCAATTTATTCCATTAAGGTAAGAGATGGAAATGGTATTTAACTACTAGCTGGAAATGTTAAGCTTTTCCATAATTTTCAATAAGCAGGAAATTAGTAAGGGTATGCTAGAAATTCACTACTCTTTAATAGTATGAATTCCTTAGTGAATGTTCAGTCATACATAGGCTAGAACATAACTGTTCCGTCTCAGTTACTCTCTAGTAACAGTTGCTGTTCTCTGCCTCTTCTGTTGTCCTCTTCTTACCAGCTTCAAACCTTTGAGGCTTTTTCCAAATTAGTAACACAGCAATGTGACTGAAGCTGTTTGAAGAATAGATTTTTGTTTGCTGCTATTTTCATTTTACAAAGGTAGATATTTTGCGAATGTTCTGTAAATATTTCAATACTATACTTTGTATGACTATATTTGTGATGATGCCATGTCAAGTCCTGTCTTGGCTGCTGAGGTGTGTTATATGCAAAGTGAAATTTATCTGAGTTCATAATCAGATTTTTAGGCAACGGACTTTTAACATGGATTTAAACCCCATTGCTGTGGCAGTGTGGAACGTCTGCACTGGAAAATAAAACTCATTATTCTAGCAAGTTATGGCCAAGGCTTGCTTCAACACTACTTTGGAAAGCAAATGGATCGAAATTTTCCTCCCAAGTGTGTGTCATGGGAAAATTGTGGCAGAACTTTAGTTCTGTTCCTGGCAATTTTATTGATGTTCTCTTGTGTTCAGACAAGGGTTACCTCGGTGGCAGATTTTTCTAATGCAGTGACCACATGTATAATTTTTAGCAGTTAATGCTTCAATTAGAATGCTTCAATGAGATTGCTTTGTGTAATACGAAATTGAATTAAGATGGAATGTCTACCAGTAACAGACCTAGGGAGCTTGTCTAATGTTAAGTAAATTGTAACTTGAAAAAGAACATTTTGAACTATTTCCAATTACATACCAAGATATTTTTTAACTTAAAGATACAGATACAGATACTGATAACAAACTTCAAAATCTATTTTTTAAAATCTGTGTTTAGTTACTGCCTGATTCTGGAAGATCCAAAAACTTAGGAATTGCTAAGTTTTTAAGCTTCATATTTCCTGAAGCGTACATTTCTGGATATTTCCAGAAATACATTTATTTTACTGATGGACAAAGGAGTGCTTCAGACTTAATTCAGACTTACGTTTTTAATTCTTATACTGAGTCTATATTTTGAGTAAGTATATACTTACACTATGTATACCGTAATGTACATATATTTATATATATAGTAGATACTACAATAGTGTAAGGCTATGCTTATACCGTTTTCCATGAGTAATGGGGAAGACGCAAAAGACATTACCATAACGTGCTATCTAACAAGATCTCACCCAAAACAGTGAGCAGATGATGTGGTGCTACATGTCTCTCTTCGTAGCTGAAAGCTCAGTATTTCTCCAGTAGTTGAAGGCCCTTGATTCAAATTCCTGTTGCAGGTATTTGTATTCCCTTGATTCTCTCTGGAGGTGGTGTGCTGACCACCAGGATACTGGTCATCCCAGCATACACAGTGCCAGGAGCAGTGGCTTCTGTCCTTTCAGTTTTGCAAGAAATCCCTACAAATTTGTGGGAAGACTTAAGGGAAGTTTGTTCACAAATAACATCTGGCTGGATGGCCAAGAACAAAATAAATTTTGTGATCCAGTGATTATTATAAAATATGCATGTATGTATCCATTAGTGAAATGAATGAACACAAAGTCTTTCTATTGACAAGTGAAAGCCCATTCAGCTGAATAACCTATAGCCTATTATTTAGTGCACCTTCTTAGAAAAGTAGTGCAAGTCCTCTGGTTTGATCTCCAGCACTGAGCTTGAACTTCCTGTCTTCTCGTTGAGATAATTTTTAGTTTAGATTTTGAAAAGCTGAAAATTAGGATTAATGTGGAAGCCGTTTCTTGGAGCTTTTAATACAATGCTGATTTTGCATGGTGAACTGTTCTTAAAGTAGACTTTTTTTCTCATTGACATTCATTTGCTCACTTGCTATTCATGGTTGAAGAAGCGAAAATCTGTAGAAAAAAAAAGCAAAACCTTTATATACCCCAAGCTTTTTATTTACAGGTGAATCCTTCTTGGAGTTGAGGTGGCAAAATACTAGGTAACGTAAGGGCTAGTCCAGATGACATAAGACTTTGAGAAGAATTTAAATTCTCCCTGAATAGAGTTCAAGTATAATTTTAATTTTAAGGTCACTTTGCAAGAGTCACACCATATTTTAATTTACCTCATTCTTCTGAATATTGATGGTTTCCTAAAAATGTAATATTAATTTCAAATGTTTTTATTTGCTTGGGTTTTTTGAGTGTGAAGCTTTTTGTTTGGGTTTCTGGAAAAGGGCCTGAGGTAGCTTCCTTCTGGAAGAACTAGAGAAATGTGGCCATTCTGTTTCTGTTCCTGTTCCCCTCTGTATCCCCTCTGTGGATAATGTAATACCTAAGTGGAAACCATAATGCCTTTTATTTAAGCAATGTATTTACTGACTTCTGGTGTTTCAGAAGAACTAAAGACTATTCTTAAGGTCAGGATGAGTTCAGGTAAGACTTCTGGAAAGCAAGTTCATAACATCAAAGCATTCTTTTTTGGCTTTTTTTGCCAGTTATAATGTTCTTTTTGATGCTAAATAGGCCAAGCAAGAAGAAATAAATGCTAAAAAAAGTGCTTTAAATTTAAGTCCCTCAATTGTTTTGTTTTATTTTGAGTCTTTTACTTTTACCTTCTCTGGGGTTTTCAAGAAGAGGTGGAGAGAGAATGGAAAATCTTTTTATTTACTCAGTAACTCAGGCAGCCTTGGCTGTGGAGGAAAGGCTGAAAAGTTTCTCCACCTGCCTATCTTGAAGTTGAAAGTTCACTTACAATGTGCATATAAAATATTTTCTTTGAAAGTATTTCAGTTTAAGCTGCTCATCTAAGATGACTATTTTATGACCTGGTATTACTGAATGAGCCTGAGTGTCTTCTAATTCTGACACTGCTCCCTGCTGTTGTACATAGAAAGACAGAACAGTTTTGGCCTGAAATTAACTTGGTTTAAATGTTACTGCCTATATTCATTAGCAACATTTCTTCTTTTTTTTTTTTTTTTTTCTTTTTTTTTCTTTTTTTTTTCTTTTGAGGTGCATGAAAGACAGTCCCCTCGTACATCTCTCATTCCAGAAACACCTTGTTTGTTCTGGTTGAATATGCACTAGGCTCCTTCTAGATGAAAACAGATGAAAATCTGCAAAATAAGAGATTACAGTCTGTGCATGTTCACTGCTAATGTCCTTAATGTTATCACTCAGACTTTAGATGGTAGTAGCTACCCATATTTGTTTTGATTGCCCTGTATTCCCAGTTGATTAAATGATGGGAAGATGTTATTTCCGTGTAACAAAATGGTTGTTCCTTCCCTTTACAATTCCAATTTGCCAAAAAAAAAAATAAATTCTCCATTGCATTGCAGTGATGATGTCTCATGTTCTTTCTCCTTCAAGTTAATCTCTGCACAGACAATTTTTTTTTGAATGTGTTAGTTTTTATCTAAAAGGAAGACATTCCAGTATGCTGTGATAAAGTACTGGTGTAAGCATTAATTTCAGAGAATGATGAGGAAAAGAAACAACAACCTTTTAGTTGTAGTGATAATAGCCTTAAATTTTTTGTCCCCCGGATGGATTTCCTTAGTTGGAGAGCTGGAAAATTGATTTCTTATTGATTTCATGATTTTTTTCCAACACTGCAAATGGCCTTTTTGTTAAAATGAACTTTTTACCTTCTCCTTTCTTCCTGTTTCTCTGTCTTGTTCTCTTTGAAACATTGTTTATTTCCCCTAAAGAGGGCCCAAACACTAGTCTGTCGTTGTCACTGCCAGCAGATTATAATTTAAAGTCACCATTTCCTATTCCTCATGAACAAGATAAGTTTAGAGTACATAATTATTAGAGAAACAGTGATGAGCAAGGCTTGGCATGACTTATAATGTTTTGGGTAGTGCAGAGGTTTTGGCAGAGATTGCTTTCATTGCTTTTATTGCCTTTTGACCTGTGACAGTAACTTACTGTTTAATGTGTTTGAAAGGTGCATATTTACACATTGCCTTTGGATCTGTTCATGAAAGATTTCTGCACTTTGCACTGAACAATTACTGCGACCAGTGCTGCTCTTTGGATTTATATCAGCTGCGTGCATGATCATTGAGACAACTGCAGGCAGAAGCTCTCTTTAAGAAGTAATGTGATTCTGCCTTATAGGCTGGCTTAATAAAGGAGTTTTATTAATAGGGTTTGAGTTTTTACAGAATAATTTCATATTCTTCTCGGAAGATCTGTCTTGTAATTCTAGCTGTTCTGTTAACTTGGGGAAAGATTCTTAAGGCTGAAATTAACAGAAATCGGCACTATTGTTCTTGATACCTTCCTAGCTGACATTTCCAATGTTGTGTGGAAAATGTGTGCGGACTTTGCCATTTTCAGCTCATTTTTTGTCTACATTTTTTTTGTAAGCACTAACACTTAACCTTCTTTTGATCAGACTAAATCTGGTGAGAGTTAGTTTTCTAGGTTATCCTGAAGAGTAGAATAATGAATAACAGAAACAAAATGCTCCCATTCATGGGAGGAAAATATGATCTGGTTTGGGCTTTTGTTTTTTGGAGTGAGAGAGAAAATATGCTTTTGCCAGTAAACTCTTTCTGATTACTGAGTACCTTTAGGAAGAGCTATTTACAGACTTAGGCAGTTGGAGTAGAGACGGAAGTCCATTGCTTTGCATTTTGTAGATAGTAGGAAAGCAAATGCGGTCCTCCATGTGAAGAAGAATAATGGCTTTAAATAAAAAAATGATTTTTATAGATACCTGAAACATGCCGAAAAATAAGCAGGAAAAAAGCGATTAAAATACTCTTATGAAGGTGTAATTCTTCCTGTAGTACACAGAAAGAAATCTATAGCAATGCTTGTCAGTGATTCTGTGACGTACTTTAGTAGAGGATATCTGTGCATATATAAGTTCTGTCCTGTCCATTTGCATTATATATGTGTAAAAATGATAATCAATTTCATTTAAGTTAGCGTGATATTTTATAGTACAGAAACATGCCCAATGGCCAAAAGGTATTTCACCTAGATACTAAATAAGGTTAAAGAAAACATTTATTGAAGTTACAAGAGGTCTGCGTTTCAGAAGGAAAATACTCAAGTAGTATGGATTTAATCTAAAATGTAAAACATTCTGCCTGGGCCAACCTTATTTATAACCTCCTGAAAGAGAAAGTTTTCAAATACTATATGACTAAGGGAAAATACTGTGTCAGCCTTGATTCAAGGAAAGCTCTGAAACATAATTCAGCTGCCCATGCCTAATTGCTACTTCAAGGGAATAGTGCACAGTAAACAAATGTTTTGGAATTTGAATCTCTTATCTCTTAACAGAACAAGCCATTGAAAGCAGCTCTTTAAACGTATTCTGTATTTGCAGCTGTTGCACATGAAGTTTGTCTTGGTTTTATAAATGTAAATACAGCAATAAAAAGGAAGAATTGATCTATTTAAGCAGATTATAGTAATTGCAACAGCACAGGTTGATCTTTTTAATGCTAAGTGACAGGAGTCCCACATATAAACTACAAACCAGTTATCTTTCCATTCAGACATATGAGAGCCACCTTCAATATAATAATGCAGGGCTTAATTTCTGCAGTAGTCAATTTATTAACACAAAATGGTGAAAGTAATGAGTTATGGGCAAAATTTTTCTGGAAGAGAAGTGTTAATACTAGAAACACTTAAATCTGATACAGCATGGACCTCCCCCAATTTTTCCTTTTGTTCTGCTGGACATCTGGTTAAGGGTCTTCCTAGTTCCAATTTACTTTGTTTTCAAGAAATCGTAGATATACCATAACTTCAGAGTAGTCTGTTTTCCACTTTTCTTTCATGATCAATATTTTTCAGTAAAATAGTTAACATAAATGTGAAGAATTGGAGAATTCTTAAGCAATCAGACCTATGATTCCTTAGTGGCAGAGTTTTCCTAACATGTTAAATAAAAGGTTAATTTTAGTCCTCTGCTTTCATTTGGTGTCACTGCTGGGTGTGCATGACTTGAAGTTTGGGAGCCCCTTTTAAGGATGCCTGCTTCATGGTTGGGAGATTCTATAGGAGGAGACCAAATGTCATGTAAATGTTCTGGAATGAGCAAATAAGTTGGCTCAGACACTTTGTGCTGTTGATCAATGTATTGTTAACAGATGTCTGTGTATTGCATCAATAAGTAATAAAGTGCGTGTTTGTAATAACTGCCAGGAGGCAATGGTTTTGTGGGTTTAGTGTGTGTCTTATCAAGAAAATCCATATCCATATCCGATGGGCAAAGAAAGTGCTAAGACTATTTTAATTTTTAGTTTCGGGACAGTGCATCACTGAAAGAGAAAACAATCCATTTCCTTCTTGAGTGGGACTATTTATCTATGGATCTCTTCACAACAGACAACTGGAAGAATCCTCATTTCTTCTTCCAGACCTGTGAATAGGCACTCATCTGTGTCACTCGTAGGCACCCTTCTACTAATCTCTGCTGGGAAACAATCGTGTTCACTGATCTAGTGGTGGTGAAGCAGTATTGATGGGCCAATTGCCTGGTTTTCATATAAACAATTTCAAATAACTGGAAAAATTGCTAAAAACTCATAGCAAATTCACAGTTTCCTATCAGTTATTTTGAGGATGTCTTTAGCTTCTGCTATGGAAAGCTTTCCTGACAACGTCTAGAAAGCTGTTATATTCCAGTCATTGGAGATGTTCTCTACTAGAGTTGGATAATCCATCATTTGTCATCCCTACCTAATTGATACCACTAGTTGGTTTTGTTTTGTCATCACTGAAAGGTTCTTAGAGGTTCCTTTTCCTGGGAGTTTGTTCTCTCATGAGACTTTATCCTTATGTTGCCAGGGTTCACTGCACACTTATTCAGCAATCACCGTATATAAGATGATGCCAGATTTTCATTTCGCTGGTTCCCTTTATCATCAGTGTCTTCTCGTTAGGTCATTGTCACCTGGCAAAACTGAACAAGATACCCCTAAATATCCATTGAGGTCTTTGGCCTATTTGGATAGAATTTGGATATTAGGATTTCCTAGGAATCAGTACAAAGGAAGTGCCATTTCTACTTTTGATTTTTAGCTCAGTTAGGCTTGGTTTTGGATGAAACAATAAACTAGTGACAGTTCTTTGGATTTATGTAGTTCATCCTTCTCTGGTAAAACATAGCATCATTCTAACTTGTTTTTAACTTCTGTATGGCTTGTAGCTGAGTTAGAGGTTTTTTTCAACTTGGTATTTAAATCCAGTGCTATTTTGGGAAGGGTGTTACTACAATATATACTTAAATAATATGGATAATGTGGGAGGAGTAAGAAATCCTTACTTTTAGTTTCCTAATGGATGCTAAACTCCTACAAGTTGAAGAGTATACAGGGGGCATTCAAAGAAGTAAACCCATCATTCTTACTAGTCTTATCTCCAGGGAATTTCTTTCCCATCCATAGTCTATGTAGAATATTGAATTTATTGTCTGCAAATGTCAGTTGCCTAAGCTAGTTGCACAATATTTATTCAGATGTTTTGATTCCTGAGATGCTTCCCAGAACTTTCTTGAAGATCAGTAATTCACTCATCTCAAATTCAAGTACATGGAGGCGTGAAGCATTTGTACTGTCTCTGCACAAGCCAGTATTAACTAAAAAAAGTCTTTTCAAAGCACATTGCCAATAGTTCAAAATATCTTTAAAGTCATTACAGTCTTAGGTGTATGTGGCCTCCTGAGTGGAAGCAGTCACTATTAATATCATTAAGATTTTTGCTATTTCATGGTGTACGTGTCATATATGCATTTCAGAGGAGTACCGTCTTTCATACTTAGAACTAGGTTACTACTTTGTTTCTGGAGTGCTTACAGTTAATACTACCTTTCTTTTACATCATTTCAGGAGTATGATGATGGTTATGGAGCTGCTTATGATGAACAAAGCTATGACTCCTATAATAACAGCTATAGCACTCAAGCACAAAGGTAAGTCTTCCAAATCTGCTGTAACTACATTTCAAATATTTTACAGTTGAAAAGTTAGTTTTACTTAAAGCTTTCAATTTCATCTTAAATAGCAAAAATGTTATAAGAGGCTTATTAGAAATAATCCCCAGTGTTCTTTGTTTCTAGCATCACATAAGTTTAAAAAGTCAAGTTACTGACTGGTTGAAAAGAAACAGAAATGAGAACTTGAAACAGAGTTTTAGTGATGCCAGATCATAAATCAGAGTGTCTTCGAAAGTTCAGGAAATTTAGGAAAACTTAATTTGGACTCATTTTGGGAGGGAGGAGGGAGGAGGAAAAAACCCACTTTATAAAAGGTATTAAATAATCTGAAACAGAGCTGATTGCATTTTCTTAAACATGCTTATATTCCCATATTTTACCTTTATTTAGCTGTAAAAAAGTAACCTCTTTAGTTTGTTTTACTCCTCTGTGGAATTATCTTTGTGACAAATTTGAATCTCTTGTTGTTTGTGTTCCTTGCCTCACTTCATTCTCAGCAGTATCTTTAAGCACTTCTGATTTATCTTCTTAAAATTTTGCTTTCTTCAAAGGAGTTGCTATTCGGAAACTCCATGAATTACAAGGAATATTAATGTGTCTGAATGATGAGAAAGATGCTATGAAGTACAAACTACTTGTATTAGGTGGTAGTCTGAACTTAATGGCAAATATCCCATGACACAGTTTTTAGCAGCTTGGGTGATCATCCTCAGTATTAGGTACTTCTAATGTGCATGTCTGGAAAGGGAACTTCTGTGCATCTTTTACTGAGTGGTAATTTATTCTTGCTCTTTTTCCCTTAGACCAAGCATTCAGAGTTTGATCAGTATTAGATTTTGTAATACTGAGAATTTCTGGAAATGTTTAAAACAAGAATGTTGAGAAAAAGATAAAATAAAATACTGCAGTTCTGTATTTCTGCTTTGGTTATTTGGGGTGACTAAAGTTTCAAACCTTGCCCACTTGGAAGAAGATGACATTAGGAAAGGGAGATATTGGTCGATATTGTGATATTGATAAATAAGTACTGCTTAGACTGTTTTACCTTCTGCTAAGTAGTTAAGACTTTTTTTACAATGTAGCCTTATCTGAAGGAACCATTCACAGCAAAGTTGAGAACTAAGCTGTTCACGCCATCTGCTTTGCTGTACTATTGACACAACTAACTTAAATTTTATTGTATAAATGAATATTTTCCTGTGCCCAACAACAGTGTGAAAAAGCTAAGTGGGAAAGTTCAAGTGTCATTATTGTTGAGAACTAACAGAATGAAAGTACTTTTGTCTGATACTTGGCTCCTACAGAGTCTTGTAACCTACTGAAAATTAATAAAAATAATATGACTTAAGAAACGAGCAGTGTAGGACTTCCAAAATATGAGGCTCTACAGAATGTTACATTTAGAGAGCAGCTGCTGGTAATGGTATTTTCTCCAAAAAGAAAATTACCAAAATAGTCCTCAACTTTTATGTTGGTAATTCTGTTCTGTTTTACTGCTGCTAGTGTTGGTAAATGGGTTTACTGCACACAAACATTTGGACTTCATTACAAAGTCATTTGCCTAAGCCAAAACTAAACATTACTTGGATTTGATTTTTTCCATGTTAAGAAGGTTTTCACTAAGATTTTTTTCCCTTTGAACTAAAGTTAGCAAAAAGCAAATCTCCTGAGAATTGAAATTGCTTTTGTAAACGACTAACACATAAGAATGTGTATAATATTCTTAAATATAACAGATACATATGCTTAGCTGCTTGGAAGGAGATACTTCATAAAATGATGGCACTACTTTGTATATTACCTGTAGTTTCACAATATATATACAGTTTGATTTTGTTGAATTCATTATCTCCTGAATGATTACTTCACTTTTTTCTGCTAATTTTATTAAGTGCTGCATGGTAAAAGAAAATGGGAACTGATTCACTTGTATGTTTCTCATGGGGTATTGACACTCATTTTCTAGCATATTTTCTGGCTCGGCAAAAAGATTTTTAGGATTATATTGGCAGGCAAAAACTAATAACTATAAACAGCCATCTGAGCTACCTAGAACAGCATTCCTATCTTTAATCTGAATATCAAATAGTAGCCCATATTGCAGAATGTAATTTTGTAACCACTAAGAGATACTTACCATATTTAGGTGCATTACAATGTCTTTACTGTGAAGGAAATTAGGGAAAAGTATATTGTTTTCATAGTTTAGCCTTATGTCTTTCTTGATATTTTGGCCTCATAAAACACGGAAGGAAAATACATTTGCACATAGAGGACATTCACGTGTTTAAAATGCACCATTTATTGATTAGGATATGTAAATAACTTTTCCTCTTTCATTGTGCAAGTTGAAAGTAGTAATCTTATGGTAGTAGTATTTCTAGCATGTCTTCTGTTACTAATTTTTCTAGAAGATTGGGATATTAATGATACTGTGTATTAAACAGGAAATTTGAGAAATAGCTAGTAAACCAAAAAGATGTGTTTGCTCATTAAATTATTTGCAGGAGTTTTTTAGTATATGAACCCTCTTCCTGCACCTCATCAATCTTGGTTCATGTTCACAAGTGTACATTGTGTGAACGATGTACATGTGCAATACAGTGGAGACAGTTGAAATACTCATTTTTGGTTTAATGTTTTTGCTTACTTTAGTGATTCCTCTGTTAAAGATGGAAACTTGCAATAGAATTGGAAATATCTTTAGAAATTTTTTAGGTGTATAATATAATCTTGAATGACAGCACATCTTTGATATCTGTGCGCAGGAGTGAGTACATTCTCCAAATTTGACCATTCAAGACGACACATCATGACTGTCCTTTATTGGTTTTAATTTTGACGTTTCTAGTATATTTCCCAGAAATGTCAAAATTGGAGATGGACTAGGTTGAATGATATGTTCAGATATGAAGAATAGCACACTGTGTATTTCTGTGTGCATTCAGGTAGTTGAGAATTTGCATACCTCTGCCAACAGTTCTTCCTTTCTATAACCTGACTGCTTGCTGCTACCAAATCATGTGTTTTCAGTTTAATGGCCTTTATTTGACATTGTGTGAGACTGTATCCTTGCTTGTGCTTGGCAATCTGAAGGTGTAGTTAAAATCTGTCACAGCACTAAGAGAGAGAGAGAAACAACAGAGTTTTCTCCAAATTCTCATCTATCTTAATGCCCTGTAATCCTATAAAAAATCATTTTCCTTTAAAACATTTTCTTATCCACAGTTGTTTGTTCATGCAACAAAGCCCCAAATAGTGCTTCAGGACATCTTTTAACAATTATTTTTTATGGTCAAAAAGACTTTTAAAAATATCCCTTGGAGCTATACTGAACTTGACTAGATATCTTAGCTGATTTTTAGAAGAGATGTGACTAAATTATATGTATAGTTTTTTGCAGAGGTTTGTTAGATATTATTTTTACCAGTATGAACTGGGATGGTTAATCAACTGGGATGTTCAGTATAGTTATAAAAAACAGAACAATCTAAGATAAATTTAACAAGAGATATCTCAATTTCTGAAAATCAAAGGCTAGCAAACACTTGAGGCAGCTGAGACAGTTTTACCCTAATAGAACATAATGAATGCTGTCAAAAGCTATTATCATTTATGGTTGATATTCAACACCTAGCTAAGGAGAGCAGCAAGGCTAGGCTGAATATTACTTTCTCATGCAGGGCAAATTTCACATTATGCAGTCAGTAATTCCTTCATAAAATTTCTTCTGTATACATATGTAGTAAATTAACATGTGCAGTTGTATGCCAAAAAGCTTTTTGGGATCTTATGGTAGAATGTGAATTGCAAGTGTGAAAAACCATACTCATGATTCCTGGTGCTGATACTTGCCTATGTTAGATACATGTAGACTTGTCAGCTTCCCTCACCAGCATGTACGCATCCTTACACAGCCTAGCTAACCCTTAAAGGACTTCCCCAAATCTGTCTAGAATTGTAATTCTTTACTTGGATTTACTGCAGATAGTACTAAGTGTTTTAATGGCCTGATGTTAATGCTAAACCAATTTTATTATGAAAATTCAGACAAGACTGTTGTGGAGGAAGCAGGAGCGTTTAGTTGGGTCTTCATTCGAGTTTGTAGATCAGTTTAAACATTTTCAGCATGAAGAAAAAAATTATTTATTTTAAATCTCTGAAATATGTTTCAAATTGAGCAAAAGTGCTTTTGTCCCTTAGTGGCTCCATACATGATCTGCACAAGTGTTTGCGAAGACAATAATAGGGCAAGGGGAAATGGATGCTAATAAATCAATTGTCTCTGTCAGTTCACTGTTTAATGTTCTCTAGAATACATAAGATTTATCACTGAGGAACTGCAGAATAATGGTAGTGTATGGAAACAAAGTCCACAAGGGAGATGTACTACATCATTCGGATTTAGCGCTGCCATCTGCTTAATAGCATTGAGATGACTACAGAGGTACTTATGATCAACCATTCATAGCAGTGACAGATGCTGCAGAGAGTTAACATGCCAGAGAATGAGGTTTGTTACTAAAATTCAGATTATGTGACAAGATTGCTGAGAAAGGGGGCTGGGTTTGTTACCTCTCCAACAGCATTAAAGGTTTACTGGGTACTTTTAAGTTTACTATCAAGAGAGAATGGCTTCCACAGTTTACTGTAGTACAAAACAATGTGGAGAACCCCATCTGTCTGCTTCATGGCAGTCAGAAGTTTCAAATAACTTCTTTAGGCTTGTCTGCTAGCATTTAAAACTGGATACTTCTTTTCCTAGGGGGAAAAAAAAAAAAAAAGCTTTTGTCTAGCTTCATTGTTTTTTACCTGCAACAGAGATCAGCAGCCTCAGCTATAAAAGGGATCGTTTATATAAGTACATACCTGTGTCTGTTTAGGGGCAAGAAGAAGTCATTCATGTAATAGTGTCATTTTGTGTTTAATTGTAACTTAAAATTTTAAAACGGTTTTTTAGATCTTCAGTCAGGGTGATCTCATCTTCACTCTGTTGCAGAATTTAATCTAAACACTGATATAGAAGGGGAAAAATAAGGATTTAGAGTAATTGCTGACTTTGTCTACAGTTTTCTGCAATGTTTTTTGGTTTCCACATTTAACTATTAATGCTATAAATTTCTCTTGGCAACAACCATCGTGCCATCGGCTTAAACATAGTGTTTCTCTGTTGCTCTTCTTGCGTATATGACAATAATTGCTACCATTTCAAATTATACCAAAAAGTGATACATTCAAATAACTGCAAGCTGCCTGTCTGAGGGAATTGGCAAATTCTCTTTAGTATACCTATGTTTATACAATGCCTCCAATTCATTCTTTGTTTATTGGTTACTGTGTTGGGAAGTGAGAAGTACATGCTGCAACTGTAAATCATTTACCTAAAAGCATAAAAAGATAACTGCCCATGTTATAATCCCCAAGCATGTTAAAAATGTGGTGTTGTGAATGTCTTGCGGTGAGGCCTTAGTCTTTACCTGTCATTTCAACAGTGACTGACTGATTCAAGACGCAAAATTTCTGTGAAGTAGGGAAGGCTATGCACAGAGACACTGTGGTTTTAAAGGTTTGAGGAAGTTTGTGTTTCGCAGCTTGTGAGAGTTACTTAAGAACTAAGTAACTGGATATCAGATTGAAGAGAGAACTGAAAAAAACCACTTTGGGATCCAGCAGTGGCCATTGTTTAGCTGAGGCCTAAATACAGCTACATTGGTTTACTAAAATCCCTCAGGTCTCCAAATCCCTGAATTTGTGCCACTCCACAGCACCTTAGCTTTGAGAGAAGCAGATTCCTAGTGTGTAGTTCTTGGCGAGACACCTCCCCATTTTCCAGTAGGAGCTTAAATTTTAAGGTGCGTTCTGAGACTGTGCTTAGTAGTCATACAAAAGATGATGACATTCCTGTTTGTAAGAGGAGGATTTTCATAAAAAGCTGAGTGTATGGATTTGAATTGGCTTATGGAGATGTCGCTATTGGTATTTGAAAGTTAATTGCTAACATTTTGTTTGTGATGCTCAGTGTTTTAAATTTACATTGTTAAGTTTGTCAGCAATCATGCATTTCCAGGATGTATAAATATGCATTATATGCAAAACAGTGTCTGTTACTGTAGTTTTTCAAGATGTAATTCTCTTGATTTTAATGCTAGTAGCTGTTTGTATTTCGTGCTCTGACTTATAAATCAAATCAATCCACAGCAGTTTGATTTCTGGGGACAATGGAAATGGCTGGTATTTTGCACTTGTGGTTGCTTATGAACACCTGGTACATATGAGCTTATTGGAGGTTGTATTTCTGTGCAAATAAATCCTCAGAAGCATTAGCATAAACAAGCTAATGTATCTTTAACTGAAAATACCTGCCATGTGGTTTCCTGCTTAATTTCTGCACTCATATTATTGGAAGAGATTATCTTCTGCAGTTTTTCACATCTAGTTTTTCAGGTTTAGATAGATGTTTTCATTTTTTTTGTCACCTATTAAAATGTGACAAGATAAAATATTCAGAAGTGCCTCAGTAGCACAGATAGTTTTAATTGTGAGTCTAACATGCATGTTTGAATTTTTTTTTATTGGTTTACAGAAATATGGTCTGAAACATCAGTGAATGGAAATAAGGCTAAGACAATTCAAGTGTAATGATGGAAAAACCACAAGTATATCTTATGGTGCACTTGTAAAATTGGAAAAGGTTTTTAGAATCCTTGTCATGTTGACATTGGTACATTACTTCACTATTTAAGAAATGTTTGGATTACTTTTCATCTGTACTACTTAATGAGATGTGTTTGAGATACAAAGATTATTTTGGGTTCCTTCATGGCTTTCCTATTAAACTTAACTATGACTATGCCTCAGTGTTTAGAAAGCAAGTAAAAATGCATTTAAAAATAGAGACCTGTTGGAGAAAACTTATATAGAGGTGGTATAGTAGTACAAAAAGTAGTAACATGAAATTTTAAATATTTGAGAAATCCAAAAAATGATTTATTTAATAAAAATCAGTATTCACTTTGCATGATTGGCTTAATTTTACCTAGGTGATTGTAGAGCATCTTAAATTGGGTGGTTGAATTACCACAATATAATTAAAGATGATTAGTATTTGGTAGGATTTAGGTTTTTTTCCTTGACTGATTACACAGGTGAATACATGAGAAAATGGTAGGTCAAATAGGATCTTTTAGGAAGTCCTGAATAGAAAGAAAAACACACTAATGGTGAATATTTTTGAAATGTTAAATGCTATATTGTAGTTATTAATGATAACTTGTGGAATTAGTGATAGCTTAAAAATATCTTAATTATGAGGGCTTCAATTTAATTATAGTGTTTTGCTTTAAAAAAAGCAAAAAATCATACTTCAAGCTTGGATGATGGAGGTAACAAAGGATGCTGCAGCAATCTGCTAGATGTATGGTCTTTGGAGATTGAACTTGGATGATCAGGCTTCCAAATCTTACAAATTGAAGTTACTCATTTAGAAATGACTTTTCAGATGTCTTACAGAATAATTAATTTTCTACAAGTGTCATGGAGACACCAAGTTAAGGAAGAGACTATGTAGTCTCTCTATGACTAGAGAAAGGACAACATCATGAATTTGCACTTCCAGTAGATAATGAAGACCATATATAGGGATGATTTCTTTTCACCGGTGTGGGGTGGAGAAGGAACTTCACTGGAAATTCACACTTGGAAGCCAAGGTCTATTAGTTGAATGAGAGAGGCAAAAGAAATAAGGCTTCATCAGTTCAGAACATATTTTTGTCACAGAACACATTTTTGTAGATGAGGATTTGGCACTATTTGGCTGGTTGACAGTCAACATACTATGTCTGCTTACTAGCAGTAATTGAAAATTGTGGTTTTCTCTCTTCAACTATCCTGTAGTATTTGGTTTGCTTTCAAGGGGAAAAAAAAAATCTGACTTCTTTCCATTGATAAATAAATATCTGTTTAATTGGGCAACTTTAGAAAAGCGAGATGTTCCAGGAAAACTTTAAAATGGTCTTACTTGTTCTCTTTGTATTTTATTTTAGTAGAAGTACTTTTAAGCACAATTTTGGTGTCATTCAGATGACAGATGATGAAGAAAACAGTTTAGTAATCATCAGAATTTGAGGTGTATCATGGTGTGTACTCATGTCAGGTGAGAGCTGTATATAATGCACTTGGAACATGCATTTCGATAGAAGTAGTAGAGTCCACATAAGGCCAGGAAACAAGTCTTTGCAGTTAAATGGATTGTATTGTCTTTAACAAAAGAGGAAAAGATCTGCCTTATTGTACTTGGAGGGGCAAGGCTCAGACCCTGTTGGTATAAGGGGCATGAGGGAAACACTGGGAAGATAATCAAATATGGTAGTGCATTGCTTTTAACGTCTGTCAGATGCTTGTGGTTATGCAGCCCTGAAAACAGTCAAATGTAATCTTTCTTTAACCAAATATATTCCTTGATGGCACTTTTATTATTTTTTGATTACAATCACATGAAACTGCGATGGACTGATTTTTTTCCTCTTAAATGCTCCTCAATTTCAACTGATGAGTCAGGGTATCAAATTTATAGGAAACTGATGAAAGTTGTACTGTTCCTTCGATAAATTAGAAAGACAAGAAGGTATGATACATATCTTACTGACTAGTATTTCTAATTACAGAATGGTGACATACCGTCTGTGCAGTTTTTGTAGATTATGTATTACAGACAGTATTATACTCCAGTCTGTGACAAGTAACGTCATCTTGGATCTCTTAACAGCTTATGCAGGCCCCAAGGGATAACCAAGAATTAGATGGAATAATACCCACAGCTCTTTTCAGTATTGGAATGGATGGTGTAAAGATTTTTTGATCTTTACTATGCTCTGCTGCTTCCAGTGTCCTGAGTAGTCTTGTCTGTTTGGAGGGAAAGGGAAGAAAGCACATCCTTTTTTGGATCTTACTGTTGATGTTGGTTCACATCTCTGTTCTCCATTTAGCAATTGGAACACTTGGTACGCACCTGGATCACTTAAGATTTCCAGTTTTATTTTCTCCGATAGCAGTCTAGTTCACTTCCCCCAAACTGCTTTGCAAACCAGACAAATGTGATGTGTGGTAGCTGGGGCTTGGTTCTAATTCACAGGCCAAACCAAAATGCTGATGTTTACACAGCCTGAATTTTTAGTTTTTCTGCCAGTGCTTTCTTGTTTGATGTAGCAAATTTCTGGCATTTTATTTAGCATCTGTCATGTGTAGGAATGGACTGTTGCTGTATTCTATTCATAGTTTTCAAGGTAAACATATAGTTCCCTGCTGCTGCTGTTCCGGAGCAGAAGCCCTATTTGTACTGTGTGCTTCAGTCACCTCTGCAACTTGCCATGTACCTTTCTTGTTTTGAGGGATGGGACATAGAGGGCGGGGGACAGGGACAACACAGAATTAGTTCAGACAGCAATAACTGGACATTTGGGATGCTAAAACTGTTACCTTTAGGGAGCTGTGTTGAGTTCTGCTAGAAATCTGTAGATAGACATAATTCTGTGCCTGGTAGGTAACACCAGAATGCAGATGCCTCCGAGGGCATTTCACTGTTCAGAAGTGAAATTTATTACAATTTCTGCCATAGAAAGTAATTTTTAAATAGTGATAGCCAAGGGAATCCTAGAGGGGGCACTCTGGTCACCTTTTAGTATTATAGGTATTAGATTTGCTATTGTTACTATCCATATAAAAGTACAATGAAATAGAATATAAGGAAGGTTGCATCATTTTTCTGTATTTTATAAAGCTTTCATGTATAGGTCTCAGTTGCTTTCTGAGATTGTTATCTGTTTTACAGACATAAACTGAGATGCAGGGATGAGAGTATATACCAAAAAACTTCTGCTAAGAAGTGGCAGAACTGGGCATTAAATAAAAATATATCTGAAAGATGCAAGAAAAGATGTGGGTGTCCTCTTGATATACTGGTTTTCTGCTACCCTGCTGTAAGCTGGGTTACAGAATATGGTGTTCTAGTGACCCACAGAAGCATTAAAAACAGATGCTCAACTCAATATTCAAGACAATTATGGAGTTGTGAGCAGCTGCACTACAATTATTGTTTTCTTGACAATAACATTTGGGACACACTTCTTCCTGTTTACTGTTGATGGTTGCTTTTTGATATCAGAGGCAGCTGAGCATGAAGATCTGTTATGAATGATAGAAGGAGGTTTGTCCTTGTCGAAGAGTTCTATTCAGATGTGATCATATCAGTCAGGGTCTATCATATGAGACCTCTTGCTAGAGAGAGCCTCATTTGTTTTGTCTGCTTTGCTGCTGTTCTGTGCAACCTCTGTGTAGAAAGACAAAGGTGATGCTTGTGGAGCTGCTCTTCACACAGAAGGAAGCCTCAGTGTTTGGAAGGGGGGTTTTTGTCACTTTCTGAAACTGCCCTGGCTTCTGTCTGAAGGGATCAGTCCCAAAGTGACTTGTTATACTAATGTGTGAAAGAAAAAGCAGATTTTTTTTCCAATTTTTCCCTAGTAAGCATTACAAGAAACTGAATTGATTGCAAAGGCTGTTTTTCATCACTGAAGATGAAGAACATTTCGGTTCACTCACTGCTTAAACCTGGTAACTAGGCTTGTCAGTGCTTAAGTCTTGGCTTTTCCAGTAAACTAGAAGCGTTCAGTCAGAGACATTTTACTCTCCCCTTAGCAGTCAGGCTCCCTGCCATACTACTATTGTTTCAAACACAGAAACAGCATAATGCTGATTCTAAAAGATGTTTGTATCAAATCTAAAGAGCCATGGCAATCGCATTCATTAATCACAATATATTTTTACTATCTTTATGCGTTCTTTTTAAATACTACAGAACACTTCCACTGTGTGGTTGACATGCCTGTTCTGGCATTGTGCCAAGAAATAGCCTAACAACCTATTTGGACATCTTCATAAGTGTTAGGTTGAAACTCAACCATTCTGTTGCTATCTGTCCCAAGAAAATATTCCAACATCTCTAGACAGAATAAGCTAATAGTTAATATACTATGAAAGGTAAGAGTTGCTTAAGACTTAACCATCATGTCAAAAGCAGTTACTGCTATTTGGTTTTTTCCATAAAGATTTGTTCTTCTATTACAGTTTATCAAGATATTTTCAGAAACAATCAGCTTAGCAGAAAAGCCTGAGAAATTCAGGTCATATTCCACAAGACCTTTGAAGTCTTATGTTGAATACCTCTAAATTAAAGTATTTTAAGACACTTCTCACAGCACAGTAGTTCTAGAAAAACAGCAGGAATCTTCCTAGTCCTCTGTTTTACTAGATAAAAAAGCTCCTGTAAGGCTTTTCTTCATCAGGGATGCAGTGCTAAAATCTGAGGTTGCTCTTCTCTATCTCAGGCTGTTTCTTGAACAGAGAAAACGGGCACTTCCCCCTGGCCTTACTTAAACTACTTAAGCCTCACTTCATGCTTCCTCTAGGCATTGTGGGATTAATGGTCAGCCCTCAGCAATTAGAAGTGACATACTTAAGTTTATTGCTGTTTGTTAATCCTTCCATTACCATTAGGTGGTTTCAAGTGTTTATGTTGAAGTGGAAAAACAGCATTTTTTGTCTTTGCTATCTCTGTCCTCTCTTGTCAGCCCAAAGACATTGTGCTGAATGGGAATACAAAAGAAGTTACATGTGAGGAGATATAAGCAAGGGCTCTGTATGTACAGAAGACCTGAATCAGGTCTGATACTCCAGTGTTGATTGCACTTGTACTGTTTACTTGATGGTTAGGAAGATTCTTGAAAACTCAGCTGACTGTACCATGTAATGCCATTATCCATTTACAAAGTAGACACCTGGAGAAGTAAGGAAACATTAAGAAGAGAAAATTGAAGAAAATGGCCTCAAGAAGACACTTCACATCTGAAAACATAGGAACTCAAGGCAAACTCCAAGTATAATCTTGCTAGGTTAAAAAGGAAAGGATCCAGGGCATGTTTTTTCCTTGTTCTGAAAGGAGGAAGGCACATGAGGTAAAGAAAATGAACCTGTTTTGTGGTTTTGTTCTCCTTTCTATGAGACAAAATGGAAGAAATGCGAAGAAAAGGGCTCTCCTTACAGAATAAATCCATTAGAGAAACACAGTTTGAATAGTTTTCAGTCACAATACTAAGATGCCAGAGAACCTATATAAAAAAGCAGAAATGTCAAGGATGCTTCTAAAACAAAAATTGACATCATACCCTCTGTCCAGAGGAAGAATTATTTAATACAGCTGCTTAATTTCTCAGAACAGAATTGATCTCATCTATCTCAGTTAATGAGTTCAAATGTATAATTTAGAAGTTTGGGGTTTGCAGGTTCCTTTTACCAGGTTTCCTTTTAGCAGGTAATTGCTTTGAAAAAATACAGTTCTGTAAGCTTTAACTTCATATACAGTACTAGATTTTTCTGTAATTCCTCTAAACCTCAGTTACCTTTGGTCTTCATTGTGAACTCTGTGGGCTATTCAGACTCTGTTACAGGTGAAACAAAATTGATGTTTTTTACCCGGATTTCTGTACAGCCATCTGTATGTCCCGTTTCATTTGGGTCATAGTCTTTAGTTGTCTTATCTGAAGTTTTGCATTTGTTTAACATACAGTTGAATTGCAAGAGCATTGGCATTATTCATAGACCACAAATCAAAGCAGTCAGAGTAGAGTTTTGAATTGGACTAGGCAACTTTACTTCCCATTATAACTTGTACTTTTTGAACAGATTATTAATTTTGAAGGGTTTGTCTGTTAATAAAGATTGGTCATGATATATTTTCAGTATAAGATTTTTTTTCCTTTCTGATGTTTATTTGTTTTGCAGTTTCCATGCTGTAAAATGAGTCATTTTTTGCTTAATAGATATTTTAGATCTATGAAATGAAACCCTGCAAAAGTCATTCTGTCAGGATTGACAGATATGGGGATAGGGCTCAGCTGCTATAGGCTTCTAAACCTAATGACAGCCTTAAATAATCAAGTAGTGTGTGGAAGGATAGTGATTGTCAGTTTTAAGTTGGTTGTCAGAATAAAGACTGTTTTATCACTGGCTGCTGCAGGGCAAAACTATGTTATTTCTTATGCTTCAGACTTTTCCCTTGTTATTCTGGGGTCCTCATCACATTGACTGACAAACCACATATAACATTTAGGTTGTATGCAGATACTGTTTTGTGGATCTTCATAGTGCATTGTGGTTAAATTTTTGTTTGGGAAGCCTTACACTAGCAATAACAAATACTCACCCACACTTCTTAGATACACATTTGCACACACCAGAACTGTATTATTTCTGGCCTGGATTATTTTATGGGTTTTGAAAAATCATTGTGGTTTTTTTCACTAAAAACTAAAACACAAACAACCCAAACACAACAAATGATCTTTTTCTTGTGTCAGTTTAGAAATTATAGTGATGTTGGTTTTGTATAAATGATTTACCTGCTAATTCATGTTAGTGCTATAAATTGTTTTTTCTGGGTTTTATTTTATTAGCAATCAAATGTTAGAAACATTTTGTCAATATTAGTAATTACTTTCTAGTGATCATATATTAGCGATTTTCTTCTTACTCAGAAGGTCATAACTTGGTAGCATCAGTTTGTAGAATATTTTCCAAATATCGCCAGCCCTGAGTCTGGCTGTGGTTAGAAAGAAAAGGAAAGAAACAATTAAGAGTTGCTTTTGATGTCCTACAAGCATGTCTAATAGACGTTTGTGCTGTCAGCTATATAAAAGACTATACATAGCCGTACTGACATGAAATATTGAAAGCATCATGGAAAAGTAGTATATAATAAGGCTTGTTCTTTGCTTTCCATTCAGTGGTCTTAATACAAATAGAAATGCCGTTAGGAAATAGAAGACTGTTTTAGGCCATGGTTACAGTATTCATACATATTTTTGAATCCTAATGACTGCAGATTTCTGCTTTTAACTTACTTCCTGTTGTCATTTCTTGTCTGCCTATTAAAGTGATAGCATTTACATACATGCACATTTGTCTTGTTTTGAAGATACTGGAACTTGTACAAGTATAGCAACTGTATAATCCTCTGATCAGCAAGTTGCTTGTCCTTTATTGCATTTTTGTCAGTGAATTCAAAGATGCAAAGGCAAAATACTAGGCAACAGTAGGTAATGAAAAGTAGTTCATACAACAAATTAATTGGCTCAGTACCAACACCTCCTGCTCTTCTTTCATTGACACTTGTAAGATCTTCAGCCTTCCCAACTATAAGTATGATTTTAAATACCAAATTCCCATATCCACATACACACTGTGGACCAGGGGCTCAGTGATGAAAAAGAATCCTAAATGAAAGTTAATATGGTTGCTTTTCTCTTCTAATCAATGAACAAACAGGACCTAAGCTGTCATTGTCACATGGATGCTTTACCTTTCTTATCTAAGGGCATGTCTGTATCCTTCAAGCTTTCTTCTTTTCAAAGAATGTGTAATGATAGGCATTGCTTCTTTAAATGTAATTGCTTTATTTCTTATTCTTCTTCCTACTTCCCTTCTCCCGTACAGTGGAGCAGATTACTATGACTATGGCCATGGACTGAGTGAAGAAACATATGACTCTTATGGTGAGTACCTTTCAGCTGAATGACTGCAGTAGTAGACTCTTGAAAAAATATCAAAGAAGAATTTCCATAAGGCAAGCTTAAGTTCTGCAGTGGATAACAGCTGTTCAGGGATTCCTGCACTGTCACAGAGCTCCTGATGTTTGAGAAAACTACTGAAGAAAGCTTCTGTGGTCTGTTAGCTGACATAAACTAAAATCAAAGAAATAACAAAATAAAATCTAAATCATGCTGCAAGTACCCTTTTCATGTCACATTCAGTGAGATTTAAGGGAAAGAATGGGGGTGTAGGACCTTTTTTCAGGAGCTGTTTGCAGCTGAAAGCAAATGCTTTTAGTGTGGCACAACTGGTGTTGAAACTTGGTACAAGGTAACAATATGCTGAAGTTCTCAGTTGGATCAGGGCCTAATTGAGTGCATTTTAGATTTGTATGGTCTTTTTCTGTTAGTTCATTTTCATACATCAGTCTTGGGAAATCAAGCAGGGAGTCATTATGTAAAGGTTATGAAAGTACTTTAGGTAGCTAATAGACATGAGGGCATTGGGTGACTCATATGGAGACAAAACAATGTGTAATGAAGCAAAAAACATATGCCAGTGGTGAAGATCACATTTTTTTTAAGTTAGAAGTATGGTAGTGACAGGTTTAATTAAAGAAATCTGTTACGGATTAGAAGCATAAAGCATGTTAAAAGGCACCTTTGATTAAGGGAAAAATGTTAAATCTCTGGCTAGAGATCAGAGAAATATAATCTAGATCACTCAAATCTCAAACATTTGAGGATTGTTAGTCACTAGTATAAAAGAGTTGTGATTCTGGGTAATGGGTGCTTAAGTGATTTTAGAGCTGTACATAAAATTTTCCATGGTGTGTTTTCTTGAACTCCATTTGAAGTGCTTCCTGCTGAAAACCAAAATGATCTCAACTAAGTTGTGATAAATGCACCTAATACAGACATCGGCTCAATGTTATCTGCTTAAACTAATTATTTTGCTTAAGGGGAAAGTCAGTTTATCAAAAGAGGTCACTTGAAATTCCTCTGTCCCCCAGCACTTTCAATTGGTGTTGATAGATGATATCACTTAAATCTTTATTTCAGCATTAAAATAAACTGTTTGCCATTATAAACCTGATACTTCTAAGACTATTTCATGAATGCAGGATTGGGGGCGGGTGGGGGCGGGGGGCAAGTATGAAACTGCTTAATGTAGATAGACTGATAGGGAAAAATGTGGATTGCAGTATTTAAGGTTGAAAGTATGGATTTTTCATTGCTTTTGGATTTCAGATTGGTTTTCTATTTATCAAAGCACAGCCACTCAGAATATTAAGTAATGTATTTACTCAAGTTGAGAGGAAGACTATAAATACCTTGAAGAATGATTATGAGTTACAACCACTGAAGTTCTTGCACATACAAATAAATAATTATACACTTTATTTCTTAACTAGCTGACCCTCAAGTACATCCCTAAATGCAGAGTTAGATGCTAATAATCACCCTTACAGTATGTAAGGAACATTAGGTGCATCAAACTAAAATCCATAAGACTGCTTAGTGAGCAGACGGTTGCCTAGTGCTGGCCAGGAGGAAACTCAAATTCCCAGGAAGTACCTGAACTTTTCCTTCTCTGAGAAGCTCAGTTGCCAATCCAGAGGATGTAGGAAGAATATCAGTATTTTTAGGATTCAAAGTCCTGAATGGCACCAAAATGAAAACTGATAAAAAGTAAAGTGACTCTTACCCTACCAATTTGATCAATTGCTTGAAAAGGAGCAAGTATTCCCCTTAAACTGTAACCAAGACTGCTTTTTACATTTAAGCAGTTCTTTGCAACAATGCTTAAAAGCTAAGATATTTTTAATTCTTACCCCTCAGCCAGCTGCCTTTACTGTCAGGTTAGGGTTCTTTTCCTTGCTTAATAGAAGCGTTGCTTTCTGTGCGATGAAGAAGCACAAGAGGTTGCTTCTCATGTATGTTATTCTATTATCAGATTCCTGTGGAACTTGCCTGAGGTACAAGTTTAATTCTTTCAGCCTGACACCAAATTTGAACTTGTTCCTTTTACCTCCTAGGCAAATGTTCTGACCACCTAGGTATGATATATAACCCAGGCTCTGCAGGCAACCACCTAAATTTTTAAAAATAAAGTAGCTAGAATGAGACTTTTATGAAGAAATTGTGAAAATGGACCCTTAACTTACAGGATTCTTGTCACTTAATTTCAGATATCTACTGTCAGAGCAAGTTACCTTACCATTCAAAGTACAAGGGTTCTTTGACTGTTGACTTTGATTTATTTATTTTTAATGGACTAGAAAGACAAAGTGATGCCAGTGTTCTAGGTTACTGTACATTTGCATTCCACCCTTAGTTTCTGGATTGCATTGGGTTCACTTGGACATCTGTCTGCTTAGGGCAGGGCAATTCTCCAAAAGGAGATATGGAAGCTCTTAACACTCTTTGCAGGTGTGTTTGCTTCTTGGGGTTTTTAGGGTGTGTGTGTGTGTTTTGTTTTTTTTCTCTCAGGGGTGATGCCGTACTCTGGTTCCTGTTTACTTGGTTAAAGTGTACTGAAGTACTGTTTCATTATAGTCTCCATTTAGGCCTGTATTTTTCCCTCCTGTCGCAAATGCCTGGCACAGCAGGTCTGACTCATTTAAGACAATACTTTGCTACTTTTTGTTAATATTTATTACTACTAGAATGTGGTAGCATTATGAAGCATTAAATACAGCAAGGTTTTCACAAACTTACAGTCAAAATTCAAAGCAGGAATTTCCCTTGTCCTTTTAATTTTTTTATAGTCTACCTTCCTATTTCTTACATTTCAGAGGAAAGTGTATGTTTACAGTGAAGCTGAATATTGCCCCTAGATTGTTAGAAGCCATAGGTGTTTGTAGTGATACTTGAGGCTTTTAACTGTTTGATTGCATATTTGAATTAAGCCTAAATTGGTACTGATGCAAAGAAGCTTATTTCGGAGGGTAGCTTAGTTGCTTGTACACAATTCATATCCTTCATTCATTTCATCCTAGCATAATTATTTGTAAGTCTGCTACTGTAGCTTCCATTTCTGTGTATTTGCAACAGACAGGTCCAGTTTAATGCCAGAATGTCAGAGCCCTAAATATTTTTGCCATATTAGCCTGTCACACTCCTGCTATTATGTGCTGAAAAAGCACTGTTGGATACTTCATATAGGCATGTTGTGCCCAGATTATGTGGTTCAAGTGTTAGACTTAACTTGGCATACCTCGGTTTCAGTAAATAAAATGTCACTATCTATTTCACAATTAAATAAAGAAAAAATCAGTACAGTGTCTGAGAAGGGGTCTAACTATATTTTCCCTTCTTGTAGGGCAAGAAGAATGGACCAACTCACGACACAAGGCACCTTCTGCAAGGACAACAAAAGGAGTCTACAGAGACCAGCCATATGCCAGATACTGATTGTACTGTCTGATGTTGTGAAATATCCAATCTCCACCAGTCCTGTATACTGTTCAAAGTAATTTTTTCTATGAACAATCCCTTTTTATTAAATCAAAGCGCATAAAAATCTGAATGGATGGACTGAACTTAAAATATTTTGTTGAAAGAACAACCTGGACAGAAAGATATGTAAAACAAGGAACTTTGTTATTTCCAAACTGTATTTGAAAAAATAGGTGATCAAAAAAATAACCTTTGATTAACTAGTGTTAAACAAAAAATAGGTTTACTAAATATGTTAGTCCATTCTTTTAACATAAGCGTAACCTTTTATTTTAAAGGTTTTTCAACAATTTAGTTTTTAGTTTTTATTTTCAGCCATTTGCTAGATTTTCTCTTTGCATACATGCGTAAAAAGGGAAGCAAATTACAAATGCAAATAATGTGGTATTTTGTAACTCAAGTCTTGAAATGTTCTGTAGTGTTAAGCAAAGTTTTACCCTTGCTTGATACTAAATAAACTTTTGAAAGAAAATCAGTGTGTGTGAGATTAATTTTATGCTTTATCTTATAATAAAACTTCATAAATAGTAGTAAACAGGGAGAAATGTTTAACAGTGATCAGTATAAAAGGCTCATATTAAACATTGCGCGACTTCTTTAAAAAATGGTATAAACCTAAATGTATATATATATATATACTCACAGTAGATATAAATGCTGTTTAAAGTATCCAAATGGTATGGATCTGCTTGAGTGCCACATTAAATCAAAATATTTTTGTTAAAAATGGTTTAAAATAGCTAATGAATTTTCTGAAAAAGATGTGACTAGTTTCATCTTGTTGAGCATTTTTTCACTAGTGCAACTTTGGATTTTTTATGAGAATTTTGGTACGTTAATGACCACCTCGCTCCGTGCTGGAAGCAATAAACACAAAGCTTTTAAAGACTTTCTGACTTGACTAATTGAGGTCGCTTTCGTCAGAGGCAGAGGATGTGTAACCATTAAAACGGTCTTCATTTGCAAAGGTAAATAAATCAAATAAGATTTTAATCTCACTTAATTTATCTTAATATAACCAATAAAAACAGGGAGGTTACAACTTAGAAAGTTTCATTTTTAGAATGCAGGAAAGACTTTGAGGACACCTAAATTCTCATTTTAAAACGTTTAATTTGTATTAGTAATCTAAAAAGCCTTAGTTTAGCTAGTTAAATTTGGACAAACTATTCCCTATTAAACAACGGTAAAACCTCATAACCAATAGTTTGTAATATTTTATTTTTCCATAAATTCTAGTAACTTAAACATTACAAATGTTGTCTAAAGCTTTTTGTTAATCATTAAGTTTGTATTAATTATAGTTTGATTTACATTGTTTTCTTTACTTTATATTTGAAAGTCTTTGAAATTTAGTAAAAATATCTTTTTTTTCTCTTGTCAGGAGACCCACCTCCTTGGACAGCCAAGAGAACAAAAACCTTAATCTTCCCATGCTTCGGTAGGTATCTTTATTCATCTGTGAAATTATTAGATAAATAATGGAGCCATCAATCAGGTCCTTAATTCTTTATACACAAGGCTTTAATTTGCATAATGATTACAGGTACTGAGCTGAAGACCAGCAAAAATCATTGGCTATGTTCAATTCTGGTGGGAAAAGTCATAGCTTTAAGCAGTCATTAAACAGGACATTAAACTGTCCCAGTGTGTGGACACTGTCCTCTGGCTGTTTGCTTATTGAAAGTTAT
The DNA here is from genome assembly GCA_035590275.1 of Ibycter americanus. Taxonomy (NCBI): domain Eukaryota; kingdom Metazoa; phylum Chordata; class Aves; order Falconiformes; family Falconidae; genus Ibycter; species Ibycter americanus. Next base: position 1,624,277 of record JAVJGI010000040.1, read on the forward strand.
ACATAGCTTTGACAACATTTCAACCAATTAAGTATTTCATTGGACAGAGGAAGGTGAAAGAAAAGGTACTTTTATGCTACTAGTGTTCAAATGGGAATTTAAAACTCTTAATCTGGTCAGCAAACATGTCTAAAATGGTTTTTAAAACTGAAGAAAGCATTTTGTAGAATGGTTTTCTAAGTCAAGCATTTCTGCACAAGGAACAAACTGATTTTTGGCACAAATGAAGAACAGGTCCATAGAGGAACATGAATAGTTAGCTTTACTGTTTCTGGTGAATTCAGTATATAAAGTAAGAAATAATTTAACTATATTTATGTTTACATTGTGTTAAATAGAACAGGGGTTTGGTTTTTATTTCCTAGTTGGAATGGTAATTCTTCCTGCTGACCTCATGATCTCAGTGCCTTTAGTTGACATGAGTTAAATAAATAGAGCTCTATACTTTGAAATATTGCATACGCTGCACTGCCTTTGTATACCACGGTAAATTTAAGATACTGCTGTCACAGGTTAAACTTTTTGTAACTTTTTATACATACAAAATGGCTTTACAACAATTCTGAGAGTATTTTAGAGATTTAAAGCAAAGGACCCTTTTAAGATTAGGAGAGCGTGGAGATTTCTTCCCTCTGGGGCTCAAAGGGCAAAGATTTGATACCAGCTGTTAGAATTGCTATGGTAAAACTGAGTATATAAATATCTTTTAAAAATACGTATTGGCTAAATCTCTTATTTCTCTTCACATCTTAAGTCACATAATGAGTTGCGTAAGTCATAACAAGTTTTTGTTTGCAAATATGAACTTTCATATTAACCGTATACAATGAGACTTGATTGGTTGAAACTAACATATCTAGTAGCAAGGATGGCTAGTAGACAAATAAGTGAATCAGAAGTAAATTCAATCTTCTGTATCTATCCAACTTGGGGATTTTGGGGGGTTTTGGAGTGTTTTTTTTTTTTGTGGTGTGCCATCTTTCCGTAGTGCCTCCTATATGGAGGATGAATGTATCATCATGCATTTGTGCCACTTCTGCTGCTCTGCCCTGAAGTCCTGTAAACCCTAAAATTGTTTCAGGTTCCTTTGGTGGCTGGAGGGGGCAGGTCTGTCTCTGTCACGTCATACGGAGGCTGTTTGGGTGCACCATTGTGTGAAAGGGTGTCATAATGACTGGATGTTGAAGGTTACATGAGTAAATTAAAAGAAAATCCCCTTCCTGACTAAAAACGCACCCGTCCTGTGGTCAGAAGTGATTTTGTCATGTGCTCGATGTGCATCTGACAAGATGGAGTAGTCTGTAGCCATATGGTGCTCTTATTAAGTAGCTGTGGCCCACCCTGATGGAAAAGTTAACCACTTCAGTCCAATTTTATTTGTTCTTTTGAGTTGCAAGATCTAAATTGATACATCTAAGAAAGTCTACATATATTGAGCATAACAGTGGTATGAATTTTAAATCCATTATCTTCCCTCTTCCATTGCTCCACATTGATACATCTTATTTCCCCTAAGAAAATGTGTTTTCATGCCCTTGAAAAAAAAGGTTGTATCAATTCTCATGTCCTATACATGTGTGTACAATAAGCTACATCTGTTCAAACAGCTGGTATTAGATATTCTTAGAAACTACACATTTGCAGTACAAAACTTCTTTTGACGATTCCTGAAATAACATGCACTAGCATTGTGTTCTGCTATTGAATTTCTGTTTGGTTTTTTGTTGGGTTTTTTTTTTTTCCTTTGGAATAATCTCTGAAATGAAATCCATTAGATTTTGAACAGAGGGAAATGTAATCTAAAAAGTCTCAAAACTTAAAAAAAAAAATATATATCAGGGTAGAAGGCAGCCTTTCTTTTATTGTGACAAACTAACCTAGAAGTGTTTATCCATTCTAGTAGGGTTTTGTATTCTGACACTGGTCAATGGCTGTATGTTACTGGTCAAACAAGTAATGTTAATGATTATAATTACTCATATAATTAATTTGCCTTTATTGAACCTTTTTTATCACATTTGCGCTGAATTTCAATGGTAGCAGTTTCTGCAATGGTTTCCATAAATCTACATAAATTTATTACAAGCATAATTGCCTGATCCCACTACTTATAATCTGACAGTCTTCAGAGAATTCATAGTCACTAGTCTCAGGATGTATACAAATAAATGATATTTTGCTCTTTTTCAGGAACTTCTGCCATGTTAATTACGGACTGCTTAGAGCATTGTACTTATCCGTGTGCCTAGACAACGAGACAGGCTACGGAGTATGAAAATCCTGTTCAGTATTTCTTGTATTAAAGCCTTAAAGTGTATAACAATATACACTTTTTAAAATAATTGTATATTTAAACTCTTGTTTAGTGATGCAACAATGTTTTATTTGGAGCTCAATAAAGAATTTTCATATATGTTCCTGTTACAAAGCAATAATGCAACCTCATGTTCCTTTAGTGACTCTTTTTAGCCTTATGCAGCAAGTGTAAGAGAGTGTGAAGTCTCATGACTAGAATTTAAATACTTTTGGAAATAGCTTGTCTAATGTATGAACAACATAGATAAGTTAAAATGAAGATTGGTGTTTTATGCTGAAGCTTTTCTTAATAGCTAATTGTAAACACATCTACTCAAAACAAGATTCTCGGGTAGAAATGATACTCCAATTTCCATTTCCTTCAGAAACTTGTATAACATGAAGGTGTTTTAATCCCTGTCAAATATACTATGCTGCTTATTCTCTTTCACTTGGTGTTTGATGCATAGGAATGTTTTCTCTAATATACAGTCACAGGTTTTCTAGTAGTAGAGTCTTGGATAAGGCTTTTACACCTTGATAAATCTTGTATCTGAGTCTTGTTTCCTCAGTGCTTTCTGATTTCTATTGATTGTGATTGTGATAATTTGTAACAGAAATAAAATTCTGATAATTTAATTTCTTGTGTTCTTTTTCCTAAATACTGCTTGCAAAGTATGAGCGTCCCATTCCTCAAATGTTTTCATCATATGTATTTTTCTTCTCTGAATTTCAAATTCATCCCAAGAAAAGCGTAATTTCAGTTTGCCTTGTTTATTTTTATGTTGGAAATAAGCAATATCACTTAATAGCTTCACACCAGATGCCTCCTCTTTGACATGTATTCATAGCTTCTAATATCGTATACTGACTACTGAAGAATGGCATTGAAATTTATGGGTATGTGGAGAAAAACAAGATTTCCTATTAACCTTGGCACTGATCAAAATGTCTTGAGTAAGATAGCATTTTTAATAGATGAAAAAACCTTTGACAGTTTAAAAAAAAAAAAGTATTTTTAACCTTTAAATATTTAAGGTGAATTTATCAGTTAATCTTACAATCTGGAAAGATTTTTCCAGCCATCATCTCTTACTGTACTACAACTGCATTTCTGCAATGTTTTCCACAGCAAGCAATAGTAATTATTTATTAAGTAAAATTAAAATACAGAAGCCTTTGAATAAGCACAGGAGATGTAGAATAATGATTCCTTTCAAAGTGACAGGCAGGAACCTCTGGTGTGGAAAAGCACCTAACATTTTAAATGCTAGCCAAGTATAAAAATTGTATATAAATACTGTGGGGGGAATTTAGATAGGCAGAATGCAATTTCACTAGCTGTAATTTGGACTGGACACCAGGACTACCAACACAGTCTCATTTGAGGAGTGCTATGAACTATTTGAGTGAAGTATCAAGCCTTTGACTCATTAAGAACAGCTTCTTAATGTCAGTACTAAAATATTTTGCTTGTATGACTTTAATATGTGACTATCAATGCTATCTAGCAAATCTGCTAATTTTTCTGAGATTCTGAACAGGAACTGTTGGGATCCAGTCAAAGTGGGTTGACTGCAGACTATCCAGCTGTTTGTCTTGCAAGTACTTTGCTTCATTTCACTAAAAAAATTAAGGACTGACTGTTTCTGTCTTTTGAAGCCTGGACTTCGTTTCTGCTGGGTTTGATTATCGCTAGGTAGAGGTTGGTGTATTTCTTGTGATTGTGTTTTGAGTTAAATTTGGGTCTTACTGGAATAGTTCTGTCATTCACTTCAAAAGACCACGTATATATGTGCATCCTGCCTGTGCTGTCATTGATGACTTTAACGTGCACTGTGGGACAGTCATGATGCTGTTGTGTGATACCAGTTGTATATCACATTGCCTTAGTTTTGAGCAAGGACATGAGCCTGCTGCTTCAAATAAATTGTCCAGTCTGCATCACAGTCTTTCCAATAGTGTTTCTCCTGCTGTGGGGATGTCCCCACGTTTAGGTACATAATAAATGTATGAAATTATATTTTATGACTATGAATTGGAACAAACCTTGAGGCCACACGTCTTTCTAAATAATGTTGTAAAGCATACTTTTCAGGTTGGAACTTCATCTTTCTGGGCAAAGGAACTGAAAATTTAAAGATCAAAATGCAAAGTTAAATGTATATAATGATTGATGATAAATAGAATCAAATCTACTCCTGCGTGATTTTGCTTCCATTTCTCCACACAGAACTTTGCAGTCTCTTGTAACTGTTTTAGCATTATAGTTGGATTTTTGTAGCAGGTTCACAATTGTGTGCTAAAAGACCCAGCTTGTAGTAGAATTTCCAGGTTTAACAACATCCAATAACCTCAGTACTGTTGCAGCTGAGTAAATGCTACACCAAGAGTCAGAATATCTTTGACTTTAAGTTTATGAAAAAAGATTAATTGGATGAAGGGGCCGAGAATTATTTTCACAAGCTCAGCAGTTTTGTCCAAGACAGCTGCATTTGTTTAATGGGGAGGAAAACCCCTTTGGTAATGGAAATTATTGAAGGTATTTAGTGTTAAAGCACATATCACTAAGATGATAAATGTTTGTGCAGCCTCAGATACTTCAATGAATTTGCAGTGCATTGACCCTTGTCTTCAGGCAGGCTTTCTCTACAAAAACAAGTCAAGAGAACATCTCTGGTAAACTTGGATTTTAAAAATGCTTAGAAACTGTAGCCAAGGGCAGAAATAAAGCTGCTTTGCTGTGTAGTTCTTTTTTAGGTTCCTCACTGGGAAAGTATTTAGGAAGTATGAAAAGTCGACATTCCTAAAAATAGCAAATTAGAGAACAGGCTTAATGGAAACTTCCACTTTTCAGTCAAAGATGTACTTGAACATTATGAAATTAAAGTAATTTAGATTTAATAAAGGTTTATGACAAGTTTTCTGGAGAATCTTTATATCCAGTAATCAAAATAACTCATGTGCTTTCAAGATAGAAAGCTACTGAGATAGGATTGCTGACTAAACAAGGTTCTGCTTTTATTACCCCGAGAGAAATCAAATGTAAATCACTCCTTGGATGTGAGTTTCTGCTTTTGCAAAGCTAGACACTTAACCAGTCCTTTATGCCTAGACCCATAGCTTAAATGATCTTATCTTTATCTTACTGAAATCTAGAATCAAGAAAGGAACTTTTCACCTGAAATTATATGCTAGCCCCTTTGTGAAGATAAGGGAAGTTGTTCTTTCTACTGACCTCCATAGACTGATTTATTTATTTTTTCTCCCTCTTACACAAAACATAGTGAGCAGCTCCAAATGCTTAGTCAAGCAGCAACCTATGAACTCAATAGTTCATTGTCTTCTATGGCAAAAGAGTAAGTGGTAATTTGTGCTGTTCCTGTTGATGTGTTTGTAAAAGACCCTGATGCCCTAAACATCTCATGAAACACTCACTTTTTTATTCACTTGATAAACTGCCTTGTTTCTTCATTCTTGTATGAAGAGTTGGGGTTTCTTAATGTGAACGTAGCTGTTTCTTGCATGTTTCTTACTGAGAGAAAATATGCAGATTCCATCTCACAGAATTCACTACTCTAATTAAGGATATATTAAAAAACAGAGAGACAAATGTGTCAAATGTGTTGTAAGTTCATTCTTCTGATAATGCAATTACCAGTTCAAAAATCCATCGATGAAGATCCTTTTGCTTCAGGTTGTAAGACTGCTACAGAATTACGCTGCTAAATATACATTCACTGACTTTGGGCTTTGCAAAATGATTTAGTAAATGTTCATATCATAATATAAACACTGTTTTAAAAGTTCAGTAGACCTTTCAAGATAGTTAATGACAGGCTTGAAAGCAAATGAGAAGACTAAGTATAAAGTATGGTGAATGCTACCTATGTGCAGCATGGAAATCATCTGAGTAATTATTATGATCAGAATTATCCACATGTGAAAATTAACCTTATTCCATTTAGTATGTTTCACTTTTTTACAGCATTTGAGGCTCTAACTTGAAATTGAATAGAAAATGCCCAAAGATATTTAAAATATTCCAGTGATGATTTTCTCATATAGCATATTAATAAGAAAAGTGTTTCTTCTTTTCATTATTCACTTGAAGACTGTATTATTGTTACATTCAGAAATAGAGTCCCTCTCAGACTTGACAAAATTAAGGAAGTACAAGTCAAGAAAGCAGAGAGAATCTTCAGGCAGTTAGTCCTCTTGAAAGATCTGTGGGATAAATGCATAAGGGGTTGTGGTAATGTTTTGTGGTATGTTTTACAGTGGTGGTCATGAGTTGCGCTTACCTTTTTATTACACTCATTACATACTTGAGGAAATGGAAAAAATAATATAAGCATATTACACAACAGGAAACTTGATGGGGGGTGGGAATGATAGGTTGTTAAAAACAATCTAAATGCTAAAAGCCATTTAGGATTTCAAATTCTGCAATGGAAGAGGAAAGCCTCTGTATTTCAGAGTGTATCTTCCCTAAACTAGCTTGAGAAGCCATGCAATAGCTGCTAATCTTTAAAATAGCTTTTTTTTTTCTCATAGACTATTCCGACAATTATTCCTAGGAGTTCAGTCTTGATTTAGACATTTTGATGTCAGAAAGTTTAAGTGATGCATCCTAGTTCAGAGGGGTAAGAGAAACAGGTCACAAGCATGGTCTATGATAATGAACTTTTTTTTTTTCACCTGTATCTAGCTAGTTTGGCATTGGAATCCTTCGTGTAGTACGAATAGCTTCATTAATTTTTGGTGATACCCTTCAAAGGTATAAACGGATAACTTTTGTAAATGCTACAATCAATACCCCTTTGAAAGGTCACTTTGTGTACTCTTGAATAATATTTATATGCATGTGTACATAATTTAAAGTATTTGGTAAGGGCTCTTCAGAAGAATAATTCAAAGGACAGAAGATGATATCTTACTGTGAGAGACTTAAAAAGTTTGATTATGGTTTATAATTGCTTGCACAGGGAGAAAACAACAAGTACTAAATGACTCTAATCTAGTAGTGAAAAAGAGTAAGAACTAATGCTGAGTGTAAAAGCCCTGCAGTTTTAAATGAGAAATTAGACTCAAATGAGAGTGATTAACCGCAGCAACAACCTACATACAGAAGAATGGGCTTCTGTTGGTTTTCCTACGTAGCAGGCTGGATTGAACTATCCAGTAACTGTGTCTGAACTTGAAAGTCATGGATCAATGATTGTTGTATAATAATTCTAACCATCACAAGAAAGCACTTTTTCTGATTTGCAGGCTAATAATCTGTGAGAGTTATGATCAAAATACGTTTTATTAACAAGGATGAATTCTCCATTTCTGTATATATATTTTATATATATTATGCATGTCTTACTGCCTTTACAAACAGTGAAAGTGCTGGCAAATCAATATTTACTGATGCTAACATACCAACACAACTCTTATTCCTCATGCAAGCAACATTTAGAAATCTTGTCTATTGCTGCTGTTAACTTGCAAATTATGCCTTTTGAACAACAGCATCTACTTACGAAGTTAACAGAAGTCTCTAAATTTTGTTTCAGAAACAGGGTGGATATTTCAGTTCTAACTTACGTATCTACAACTCAGATGAAAAACTCTTGATTGGTTGCCCACGCTACCCTTATAGTCAACCAAGAGAAACAAGCTCAAAGGATAATCCATCTTTTTGAGACATAAGTACGTTGACATCAGGTGGCTCACCCTCTGAAAGCACCTGGCTCTTCCCCCTTGACTTTTGTGGGTGATTAAACTTAACTTGGATGTTTAAGACTTGGATGTCTGAAGAAAAAGTGATGAATCCCACTGATATTTCTGTCCCGAATCCAGCTTTGGTGATACCTTGAAAACAGCAGCAGTTGGTGTGGTCTGGAAGTAGATAAATGTTTGGAGAAAATCACTGAAGACAGTTGTCATGGCGATGTGTGTAGAAGAAGGTTTGCTACACAGTGTAGAGGGGACTATTCCAAATAGGTAGGAATAGGTGAAAGGATATGTATGTAACCATGTTTGTTACCTTCTGGCTGGCTGTCCTTCTCTCCATCCTTCCTTTCTCCAGCAAAAGTGTTATGCTCTGCTGCTTGTAAGCAGAAAAGCCAGGCTGTCTTTTGATGGCTTCTGCTCCAGATGTTTCTGTGACATAGCCGCCTTAGCGTATGTATTTATCAGGACAGTTTCATACTCAGTGTTTGTTTCCAGAGCCTTCTGTTAAATATGCCTACATTTTTTTTTGTTTGTTTGTAACACCTTAAATCTAAGGATTAGCTAGAATATTGGCTGAGAGGACTTGTACAAGATGGAATTTATGGTTATGCTATAAATGTTAGTCACTGCTTAAAGGGAAGTTTTAAATGGGATTGGCTGAAAGAAAGTCTAGAGACTAGAAAAAAACAGTCAAATTTCTGTGCATAAATATTTAGAACAATAGGAAGTAAAACATTTCCTGTTTCAGTCTAGTGTCTAAAATATTAGTATCCAGACCCCACTAATAACCATTAGATGCTACACAGAAGGAAAATAAAAACTTCCAGTGTACTTATCCAGTTATCCGGAGCTGTATAAATAACATTATCTCTCCTTCAGAATATCTGCAGGAAATCTTTTAACTAGGAAACAGGAAATATGCAGCACTTCTGCTAATGGAAATCTAAGACTTCATACTTCTGTGGTTCTTAACATTTAAGGAATTGACTAACTTTGAAATGCTGGTGTGTTAAGGAAGAGGTGAAGCAGGTAGATCATTTTGCACTATACAGAAGAAGAGCCAAAACAAGTCTGAAATTTAGAATTGGTGCAATATTCCTCAGAAAGTCAAATTTTCCCAGAAAAAACATTGGTCTGCAGGAAAATATATATTGAGAACAGAGTTACTATTTCATTTTAAAATGATGTATTTAAAACCTTTTTTGAAAAAGTTGTATATCTTCAAAGCATGACTTTCAGGACATGCCTAGTATTGCTAGGTGGCTAAAAAGACATGAGAAAATCAATTGGGAGGGGAACAACAACAACAACAAAGAAGTAGTAGCAAAAATAGCAGGACACTGACACAGAACTCTCACACTGTAGTTCTCTGTATTAACGTAGTCCTGGGCAACCTGCTCTAGGTGGCCCTGCTTGAGCAGGGGTGAACATGATGACCTCAACAGGTCCCTTCCAACCTCGACCATTCTGTGATTTTGTAACATAGTAATGCCACTGAGACAGAGGTCTACCTGAATAGAAGCCCTGTCTTGCAATGTATTAACCGTGTTCCCAGCCCCCCCACCCCCAGTCTCTACAGGTGTACATATGGTGCACTCCATCCTATTGTCCAGTATTGGCTCCAGTATAGATCCATGAGGCATGCTGTTAGGAACTGGCAGCTACCAAATCTTCAAAACAGTGACCACTGCCCTTGGAGTCCAGCTATTTTTTCAATACAGCCTGGTTTTCCAGTCGTCTTGAAGTCCATCCAATCACTCTTTGTATCTCTAGATTGACTGCAAGTTTGCCACACTTGTCAGACTATACGACATTGACCGCTCCTCTGGGTCTACCATGCCAGTCACCACAGAAGGCAATCAGGTTGGTCAGGTGTGATTTGCCCTTGGTAAATTCATGTTGGCTGTTCCTAGTTACCTTCTTGTCCTTCATGTGCATGGAAATTTGAGTCTGGGTGGATTTGCTCCATAACCTTCTCAGAGACCAACATTAGGCCAGCCAGCCTGTAGCTCCCCAGTCGCTCATCCTTGATAATGGGCATTACATCCAGGCATCAAGAACATCATTCTTTTGCTTTATACTTAGTTTTATATAGGTCATGGGGGGGTGGGGTGGGGGGAAAGTGGGATGAACCTTCTCCTAGATTTTCCTGTATTCTTCAATACCTAGTACATTGGACTAGTTAGTTAGCATTTCTTCAAGTGAAGGTCATTGAGAGGAACCTGAACCTACAGAGGTCCTTCCTCCTGTCCTTTCTGTAAAAATACATTAAAAGTAAGTTAAAGATATACTATATGCTTCCTTATTGTTACTTTTTCTTCTCAAATCGGTCATGGTACAACAGCGATGTTTAGATATCTTTTTTTCTCCCTGAACCAACAGGCCTTGGAACCATTGCAACAATCTTGTTCAGTGCAGTCTTGAAGGATGCTGTAAGCATCTGCAGGCTTTTTAAAGGTACTTACAGTGTTAGGGAGCGTAAATGCCTCCAGTGTTTATTGAAGCATACATGTTTCAGTTATACTGGAACCACATAATGTGATCTTAAATCTATGCTGTAGGTGTTCTAGACTCCTTTACAGGCAGCTGTGATAGAAAGCCATTGAAGACAGGGAGAGAGATGTGTGCCAGATATTATTTGGCTACCCTGAGAAACATGAGAACACTCTTCTATGCTAGAAGCCTCATTTGGTTGCCTGAGGTCAGCTGAGATCTCCATACTGACCCACATGAACAGCTTTTGAAATAATCGCAGTTGTTAATATAGTAATAGAATTAATTTAGTAATAAATAAACACACTAAAGATGTAGTCTGTGCTCCCTCTATTTTTCTTTCTAGCGCAAACACAGACTGTCAGTGACCTGTTTATAAATAAGTTCCCTAGGATCAGCATATGTTAGCAGGAAAGCGTTGACTTCCCTATGCTACCCTACCACCAGACCCATTATTGTCATTCAGCAACGATACCCTGTTCAGCTACTTCAAGTGGAGGATTGTGTAAATGGGAATGTTGTTAATCAGATAGTGCTTGAGAAACAGTGCTACTTATTAATCATCCCTGCAGATCTTTTGTTCTACTACAGGAACATCTGGAAAGCAAGCAACATTTCCAATTATATACAGGCATTTATTTTTCAAAGAGTTTCTTAGTATTAAAAAAACACCAAAAAGACTTGCAAACTTCAATTTGTTATTACTTTCTTTCAAGCATCTGCAGCGTTTCATATCTAGTGGGCAGAACACAACACTGCTTTAGTTCATGTATCTGAATGTATTGTTCCTATTAGCTCCGTCTAAGAGCCTTTAAAATTTAAAAAGCCTCAGCTATATTTTAGGACAGGCCTCCTGATCCATCTGTATCTTTCAGAAGAACAATGGTCAGAATTTTAAGTACCTGGCCATAATATATTATAGCTGGATTGGGACGGAGCATGCCTTAAAAGATTTACAGCTTTGACTGGACAGCAGGTTGCCCACGAGCCAGCAGTGTGCCCTTGTGGCCAAGAAGGCCAATGGGATCCTGGGGTGCATTAGGAGGAATGTGGCCAGAAGGTTGAGGGAGGTGATCCTCCCCCCCTGCTCTGCCCTGGTGAGGCTGCATCTGGAGTGCTGTGTCCAGTGCTGGGCTCCCCAGTTCAAGAGAGACAGGGAACTACTGGAGAGGGGCCAGCAGCGGGCTATGAAGATGGTTAAGGGACTGGAGCATCTCCCTTCTGAGGAAAGGCTGAGAGAGCTGGGCCTGTTTAGCCTGGAGGAGAGAAGACTGAGGGCGGATCTTATCAATGCCTACAAATATCTTAAGGGCGAGTGTGAAGAGGATGGGGCCAGGCTCTTTCCAGTAGCACCCAGCGACAGGACAAGGGGCAAAGGGCACAAACTGCAACACAGGAAGTTCCTTCCAAATGTGAAGAAGAACTTGTTTCCCTTGAGGGTGACAGATCCCTGGCACAGGCTGCCCAGAGAGGCTGTGGAGTCTCCTTCTCTGGAGACATTCAAAACCCTCCTGGATGTGACTCTGTGCCGCCTGCTCTAGGAGAACCTGCTTTAGCAGGGGGCTGGAATAGATGATCTCTAGAGGTCCCTTCCAACCTTGACCATTCTGTAATTCTGTAAATACTTAGAATTTCAGTTCAAAATTGGGAAGGTTCTGCAAATAATTCAATTTTTGTGGAATGTGTAGTTCTGGATTAGAAGTTCTATTACATCAAATGAGGACCAATTTTTGTGTCACTAAAAAAGGATCAAAATGTTTGGTTTTAATTTCAAGCAGTTATTAATACTATTATTAATAATAACTATATATATTATATAATGTAGTATAATAATAATAATGTAATAATTAGCACTGTTAAAACATCCTTGTACTCCAGACATGTACAACTAAATGTCCTCAGAATATAATATCAAGAATAGCAAGTATTACTGATTAATTTCATAGAATCATAGAATCCTTTAGGTAGGAAAAGACCTTTGAGATCACCAAGTCCAACCATCAACCCAGGACTGCCAAGTAAATCACTAAACCGCGTCCCTAGGCACCACGTCTACTCATTTTTAAAACACCTCCAGGGATGGTGATTCCACCACGTCCCTGGGCAGCCCGTTCCAGTGCTTGACCACCAATTCAGTGAAGAAATTTTTCCTAATATCCAATGTAAACCTCCCCGGCACAGCCTGAGGCTGTTTCCTCTTGTCTTATTGCTTGTTATCTGGGAGAAAAGACCTACCCCGCCTGCTTACAACCTTCTTTCAGGTAGTTTTAGAGAGCAATAAGATGCCCTCTGAGTCTCCTCCAGACTAAGCAACCCCAGTTCACTCAGCTGCTCCTCATAAGACTTGTGCTCCAGCCCCATCACCAGCTTCGCTGATCCTCTCTGGACATGCTCCAGCACCTCAATGTCCCTCTTGCAGTGAGGGGCCCAAAACCAAACACAGTATTGGAGGTGCAGCCTCACCAGTGCCAAGTACAGGGGGATAATCACTGCCCTTGTCCTGCTGACCACATAGTCTCAATACAAACCAGGATGCTATTGGTGATCTTGCCACCTAGGCACAGTGCTGGCTCACGTTCAGCCAGGTGTCAACCAGCACCCCCAGGTCCTTTCTCCCCAGGCAGCTTTTCAGCCACTCTGCCCCAAGCCTGTAGTGTTGCATGGGGTTGTTATGACCCAAGTGCGGGACCTGGCACTGAGCCTTGTTGGACTTCATACAATCAGCCTTGGCCCACCAGTCAATGCTGTCCAGATCCCTCTGCAGAGCCTTCCTACCCTCCAGCAGATCAACAGTCCCATCCAAGTCGATGTCGTCTACACACTCACCGAGGGTGCACTCAATCCCCTCGTCCAAATTGTTGATAAAGATATTAAACAGGACTGGGCCTCATACTGAGCCCTGGGGAACACCACTTGTGACCGACCGCCAGCTGGAGGTAACTCCATTCACCATCACTCTTTAGGCTCGGCCGTCCAGCCAGCTTTTAACCTAGCACAGAGTACACCTGTCCAAGTAATGAGCAGCCAGTTTCTCCAGAAGAATGCTGTGGGAGACAGTGTCAAAGTCTTTACTAAGGCCCAGGTAGACAACATCCACAGCCTTTCCCTCATCCACTAGGTGGGTCACCTTGTCATAGAAGGAGATCAGGTTTGTCAAGCAGGACCTGCCTTTCACAAACCCACGCTGACTGGGCCTGATCCTCCAGTTGTCCTGCACATGCCGTGTGATGGTGTTCAGGGTGATCTGCTCCTTAACTTTCCCTGGCACCGAGGTCAGGCTGACAGGCCTGCAGTTCCCGGGATCCTCCTTCCTGCCCAACCCTTCCCCTTCATGATACAGGTTACAGTATTCTCTTTGGAGAGTCACTCAATACTAGTTATCAAAGTATGTGCAGAGGAGAGGTGAAGGTCGTGATACTGTCTGGAGAACACAGCTGGCAAAGTAAACTTTCAGCCAAGAGTTCTGTGCATGACTTATTACTTCTAATAATGTAAATATGTGCATATTAGAGGCTCTATTGATCATCAGTAGCTACATTTCAAGTCAGAATTAACAAAGGTAGTGAGACAAACACAGAAAATAATAGCCCATTAATCTAGGTAACAGATGTGAACTGCGAAGCTTAGTGCCCATTTGAAATTGAAAGTCACTAGTAGAATAGAGTTTTATTCTACCCATGTAGTAACTGCAGAGAGGAGAAGGAAAAGTAGTATCTTTCTTATATGTCTGAGATTGGTACTGCAATGGCTACTACTGCAAACTACCTATTTTCTTCTTAATGCTATTATTGTTTTTCTCAGTGTCCGTAACATCTAACACATATATGTTTGTTTTCACCTATGTACAGTAACTTCCACTACAAGTAGTTTACTGAATGGAAAGTCAATATAAGGATTCTCTCTCTCACACAAATATTCTCTAAAACCACAGGCAATTTGATTAGTCCTTTTCTGCTTCTGTTTTTCCTTTTATCACCTTTCCTTTGCATTAGAAACATTTATCTGGAATGGCTACTTACCTCATCTTGTTCCAACTGATCTTCCCACTATAGCTGCAAACTCTAATGCCTTATTATAATACTTATAAATAATAGCTCTTACACACCAAGAAAAAATTTAAGATGAACTTTCATTTAGGTAAAAAACAACCTATTCCTTAACAACAAACAAATAAACACAACAAAACCATCCCTTCCCTCCACAACTTACCATCACTAATTAATTTTTAAAGTTTAGTATTTATGAAACTGCACAGAAAAATCAGACCATCTGGAAATTAAAACATTTCTTATACATGATAACTTTAGCCTAAACTATACCAGTTTCACTGACTTTACATTGCTGGTTCCAGCTATTTGAGGTAACTGGAGCAGAGAGGGAGGTAGACCGTGTCACCCAGGTGATGAACGTGGTGGAAATCACTCAAGTTTCATTCTGCCAGCTGAAACGAGAATCCCCTCCTTTCCACAGATGGATGTGGTCAGCCAGCCACCTGCAACTGTGGGCTGTTAACACCCACCCAATCACACCAACTTGCATTGTCCATGAAGAATTAGAATTCCTTTCTTTATTGCTAAAGAGAAAAGGTAAGGAAACATGGCCTATAAAATGGAAATTAACACAGGGAGCTTTGTCACTGTGGTGACCATCTGTGTCTGGCAGGCTAGCAGACTCATTTAGCTGGTGGAAACACATGATGCACTGAATTACAGGAGGGGAGAAGATGGAAACTTGAACCCACCTGAGCCCTGTAAAATTACTTTTCTCCATGATGTGGCAGCTTTGTCATCTTTTACAGTGACTTACGGGTGATAACAAACACCATCTACGTGGAGGCTAGTCTAACTCTCCTATTGATTTTTCCCAGTCCTGTGTGCTTGTTTAACAAGAAAAATGTTGCTTGAAACTGAGTCTGATAATCTTAAAGATGTTATTTACTTTTTGAAAGGTGAGCTGGATTATGATTAATATGGTAAATAGCTAAAACCTAATCGAGTCAATGCTTCTTTATATCTCACAGTGATCCCGTCGTGGTGTGGAGAAGAAAGTAACAGTCAAGCCTGAATTAAACACTCCCAGTTTTCATGTTTGTGCAAGGGATTTTGATTTATTTATTTATATCTATGTGTAGGCCCCCGTTCAATCACAGGAGCTATTACCATCCTACTGCACAGAATGGGCATGAGAAAGTCAGCTACCTGCCAGGTACAACCTCCTTCCCGACTTCCCCTGCCCCTTTCCAGGGCTGGTCTCAGTGCTGGTCTCTTCAGGCACCCCTCTGTTTTGGTGATCAACTGAGTAACATGGTACGTGTTTTCCTCTGAGTTGATCAGAGACACTTTTTATAGCACAGTGTAGTGAATGCATGACAGTTCCTCTACCTTTTGTTTGCACTGGGACACTGTGACAGGCAGGGACCTCAATGGCACCAGCGTAGCCCAGGAGGAATGGTACAAGTGAACCATGCCACCCTACACCTATCCCCATCCCTCTCTCTTCTCCTTTCTTTCTTCCCTTTTTAACCAAATCACATCCCACCAGTGCACCAAGACTCTGAGCAACTCCCTTAGGAGTCACCTTAGGATGGGACTGGCCACCCACCAAATATCTCTTGCCTCCCTCCACTGGAAATGGGGGATCATCTATTAAGAGCCTGCAGAAGATACAGCTTCTCCTTGGCAAGTGAGGCAAGATGGGTCCAACCCACAAGTTTTGCCCTTCCTTGCTGCCTCTCAGAAGGGGCTCAAGGACCCCCATCAGCCATAAACCTGTTGTAGGAGGTCTGTGTGGAATCTTTCCTGTAGAATATACAGGAACAGGAGTTCTTGCTATTGATTAACAACAGCTCAATATAAAAGTGTTTTAGGTAGCAGAGCTTTACTGGAACCACAGTTGTTCCTAGTACTGCTGACTGTCAAAGACAGAGCACCGTTCATTACACGCTTCCTGAGCTCATCTTCCTTTCTCTTGAGATCACAATGTACATTTTTCATGTTGCGCAGGAGCCTACAAACACCAGTGCTTGCTTTGATTTTCCTCTTGGCATCCCAGCTGGGCAGTGATATGTTGTCTTGTCATGCTGAACTACCACTTTGTTCTGATACTTTTTACACAGTGACACAATATTTTCCAACATCTTACTTTGAAATTGGAGCTGGGCCTAAATGGATGGAAAAAATGTTAAAACTTTCTTGTTAAAATGGAAAAATAAATAAAAATAAAAAATGAATAAGCCTTTATGAGTTAGTACTCATAAGGGAATTTATCTACAGCATGGTTTGGTTTTAACTCATAAATTTAAACTGATGGTAGCTTTTTGCACTGTCAAAATGTACAAAACTATCTACCAAAATTACTTTAATAAGCCATCTACTCAGTAGAGTGAAATTTCTACCGTGTTCCAAATAAGATCGGAAAGTAATTCAGTCAATTTAAAAGACCATTCAGTATTATTTTTTCTTATTCGTGCTGGGAGGAAGCTGTGATGTGTTTTGTGAACTCTCACCAGAGATGTTTGACTTTTCAGTCAGGACTTATTCTACTGAAGGAAGCAAGCACAATTCAGTTAGTAACATACCAGTGACACTGTGATGCAGTCATGAAGCACATTGAAAACCCCAAAGGAAAGCAGCTGTATGAAGCCCCCTACAGCAAGTCACAGAAACTGCTGAACAAGAAGGTAAATCAAGTCAGTTCACGGAAGTGAAACCTGTCAGGATGGCTTTAGACACTGCTGAACAAGAAAAATGGCCAATACTTTGTCTCTATACCAACTCATCGATAGTGGCAAACGCCCTGTGGGGGTGGTTGCAGCAGTGGAGGTAGAGCAACTGGCAGTGCAGAGGCAAAAATATTTGGGCTGCTGCATTGTGGCAAGACATTGCTACCCAGGTGGAGAACCTGGCTGTGAAGGTATGTCACATAGATGCTCACGTACCCAAGTCAGCCAGCTGAAGAACATCAAAACAACCAGCAGGTAGATCAGGCTGCTAAATTGAAGTGGCTTAGGTGGATCTGGATTGACAATGTAAGGATGAATTATTGGGCTTGGTGGGCCCATGACACCTCAGGCCACCAAAGGAGAGATGTAACATATAGATGGGCTTGTGACTGAGGGATACACTTGACCATGGACACTATTGCACAGATTATCCATGAATGTGAAACATGCTGCAATTAAGCAAGTCAAGTGGTTAAAGCCTCTTTGGTATGGAGTAAAATGGGTGAAATAGAAATATGGGGAGGCCTGGCAGATTGACTGTATCACACTCCCACAAACCCACCAAGGCAAGCACCATGTGCTTACAATGGTGGAAGCAACTACCGGATGGCTGGAAACATCCCATGCCCCATGCCGCTGCCTGGAACACTATCCTGGGCCTTGAATGGCAACATGGCACCCCAGGAAGAATTGAGTCAGATAACGGGACTCATTTCTGAGACGTCGTAGACACCTGGGCCAAATGGCATTGAGTGAGTATATCACATCCCCTGTCATGAACCAGCCTCTGAAAAAAAATGGAATGATACAATAGACTGTTAAAGATTACACTGAGAGCAATGGGTGGTGCGACTTTCAAACATTGTGATTCACATTAGCAAAAGCCACCTGGTTAGTCAACACTAGAGGATCTGCCAATTGAGCTGGCCCTGCCCAATCAAAGCTTTTACGTATGTAGAAGGTGATAAAGTTCCTGTAGCACACATAAAAAATATGCTGGGGAAAACAATCTGGTTATTTCTGCCTCAGACAAAGGCAACTCATTCGTGGGTGTCGTGTTTTAACTCCAGCCAACAATTAAGCACCACACAGCCGCTCATTCACTCCCCACCTCCCCTGGTGGGATGAGGAGGAAAATTGGGAAAAAGGTGAAACTTGTGGGTTGAGATAAGAACAAGTTAATAATTGAAATAAAATGAAATATAATAGTAATAATAATAATAATAACAACAACAACAACAGCATTAATTGTAATGAAAAAGAGAGAGGGAGAGGGGAATATGATCCAAAAGGAAAAAAAAACCAAACTGAAACCACAAGTGATGTACAACGCAATTGCTTACTGCCCGCTGACTGATTCCCAGCCAGTCTCTGAGCAGCAATCGGAAGGCTCTGGCCAACTCCCACAGTTTGTATATACTCAGTATGACGTTCTATGGTATGAAATATCCCTTTGGCTGGTTCGAGTCAGCTGCCCTGGATGTGTCCTCTCCCAGTTTCTTGTGCCACTCCATCCTTCTCACTGGCATGGCCTAAGGAACTGAAAAGTCCTTGACTTAGCAAATGTTTCTTAGCAACAACTAAAAACATCAGCATGTTATCAACATTATTCTCACACTAAATCCAAAACACAGCATTGTACCAGATACTGAAAAGAAAATTAACTCTATTCCAGCCGAAACCAGGATTTTTCAGGTTCCCATGATCAGTGAGGGAGGAGGTGCACAAGAAGTTGGGAGGGGACACAGCCAGGACAGCTGACCTGAACTAGCCAAAGGGATATTCCATACCACAGAACATCACGCTCAGTGTATAAACTGGGGGAAGTTGGCCAGGGGCTGCTGATCATTGCTTGGGGACTGGCTGGGCATGGGTTGGTGGGTGGTGAGCAATTATTGTGCATCACTTGGTTTTGGTTTGGTTTTTTTCTTCCCTCTCTCTTTTTATCTCCTTTTCATTGCAATTGTTGTTGTTATTATTACTATTGTAATATTATTTTACTGTATTTAAATTATTAAATTGTTCTTATCTCAACCTATGAGTTCAACTTTTTCATGATACTTCTCCCCATCCCACTGTGGGGTGGGGGTGGGGGTGGGGGTGGGGTGGAGGGAGCGGGGCAGGGAGTGAGTGAGCAGCGGTGTGGTACTTAGTTGCTGGCTGGAGTGAAACCACATAATAACTCAGGATCACTGGTCATGCCTTCCAGAGAACAGTGATTAAAAACATCAGTTGCAAGGGTTTTTTTGTATGTTTGTTCGTGTTACATCTCTCTTTCACTTTAACAGAAATAAAATACACTTCAGAAAGGCACCAGTACAAAAATGGAACTGAGGAAGATTTTAAGTAATTGAGTCTATTATTTTAATAAGTGCTGCTGCGTGCAGTGAAAGGCATGGTGGAGTCCCCACTGTTGTGAACTCTCATGTCAAGATAATTGCTCTCATTAAGTGTCTTTCTATGGATGGAGAATTCACAGCATTCCCTTCCCATGTGGATTCTCTGGTGCTTAAATTGTAGTTGAGGTTGGGGTTCACCATTCCTTAGGAGAACACTAGCTTGGGTCTTTGTGTATTTCCACAAAACATAAACAAATTTGGTAGTGTAGATGTAGGTTCCTTCCCCCAATCTGAGAGGCAGAAGAATTTCATTCACTTCCATTCTCTACTCACTCTCTTCTTGACCCAGTATTTCTCCTGTCTTGCAAGCATTTCCCCTTTGACCTATCTGCTCCTTTATCTCACTTATCTTCAAAGAAAAAAGAAAAAGGAAAACAAAAACAAACCTAAAAAAACCCCTAATTGGCTTTTCAACTCTGTCTGCCTCCTGCTCTTACTAAAAGCACTGTCTCAAATCATTGTCTGAAATGATTTGTTACACCTAATCCCACTGTTCTGTTGGACTTGCAGGTCCTTAGCTATGTTCAAATTTAGGTCCTCATCTTTCCTAAACTAAAAGCTTTTGCAGCCATTCTGACATTCCTGCCCAGGTTTTGTTCAGGTCTTGTTCTGATAAGCAAGATTCTTCTCTGTCACCCCATCATATGCAAGCTTGCCTTCCTCATATCTGTGTCAGTCACTCCTGTCAGGAGTGCTCTCCCAGGCTGCTACTTTGACCACATCTCCCCTCTCCTGACATCTTTTGTCACTTCCCTGTGGATTCTCTTTTCTTATTACAAGAAAACCAAAACAAAGCACCTATTTGCTGTAACTGAACTATCCACCCAGTTGCTTTCAACAAGCATGACAACGTCAACTCCTGCCTCTGCCTCCACCCACGATCTGCCAGTTTCCAGTTGTTGCCCTCTCCCTTACTGGTGTGCATTTCCCACAACAAATGGCAAAGTTCATAGCTTCACCCCCCCCAAATACCCTTAAACTCCACCCTCATCAGGAACCCTACAAAGAACTTAACATTATGCAGCCACCCCCTCTGCAGCCTGAATTTTTACCTTTGTTTTCTTGGTTTCCCCACCCCTGCCCAGATGTTCGGTTTCAGCTCTGCGGTGAGGAGTTTTGGGGTAGAGGATGCCTTTTTGTTGCCTATTTATCTGTGAGGTATGTGGAGCAACAGGATACTGACATCGTCCTAGTGAGGGTTTCCAAGGACTAACAAAGATAGCAATGAAGAAAAGATGATATCTGAGAAAAGTAGATGCTGCAGAAAAACAAGTAGAAAAAATGTTTTGAAGTTTATGCATACTTTTACCTGGTATAGACAACTTCTTATGTACTTTGAGGCCAGAAAGAATCACTTTTGTGATCCATGTGTTGTATCTTGAGGTGCAAAATTGCAAATCTGCAGTATAACTTCAAAAAAAATTACCATTTTGACTGAAAATTTTCTCTTGGTAAAATACGCTAATGTTTCACTACCTCTTACATCAAAATTTGGGTTGTGTACTGCCCCCACCCCCAGTTTATGTTTTTTGCTGTGCATTTTTCTGCTAGGTGAGAAAGACCATCTCTGGTGAGCATACTACCTCTTGGCATTCAACTCCTGAGTTTGCATTCCTAGTCCTGTTATGAATATTTGAATTTCAAAAACTTGTACTAAAGAGAAGATTGAAACTTCTACACAGATGTGGGTCTTGGTTTGTGTACTGATTTTGTCTGGGATTAAGTTAATTTTCTTCATAGTAGCTAGTATGAGGCTATGTTTTGGATTTGTGATGAAAAGAACAATGCTGGTAATACAGGGATATTTTCATTATTGCCGAGCAGTGCTGACACAGAGCCAAGGGCTTTTCTGCTCCTCACCCCACCCCACCCCACCACTGAGCAGGCTGGGGGTGGGCAAGAAGTTGGGAGGGGACACAGCCGGGACAGCTGACCCCAGCTGACCCAAGGGATATCCCATACCACATGATGTCATACTCAGCATATAAAGCTGGGGCGAGGGGAAGTATACCAGGGATTTTCTAACTTCTGCTCTTCTGATTCTCTTCCCCATCCCATTGGGGGTGTGAGTGAGTGGCTGTGTGGGGCTGAGCTGCCCACCAGTGTTAACTCACAACAGTTTGTCCCTGAGGTCCTAAGATAGCTGGCATAGCCTCTATAGACAACTTCTACCCATTCTTCTGCTGCCATGGTGGACGGGAACTATCAGATGAAAAATGACTGCTTCACTGGTGATCAATGTGAGACTTTGCCTTTTGAGAAATCATCCACGAGTGTTCCACTTGTTTCCCAGGACCAGAAATAAGAGCATCAGTGCCAGTAACCAAATGATTCAGGATCTACCAGTGTATCAGCAGTTAGGTATGCAACTATTAGGGTTAGGAAGACAGTTTCTGGAGGGCACTGAGCTTTATTGGAGTATTAATTACAAGGGACAACCCTGTAGCTAGCAACACATTGTAATTCAGAACTTGAGTATATTTTCACATAGATTATAAATAAAAACTGTGGCCTCCAATCAATCCCAGTTCAGTGCCTTAAATTTTTGTTGTTGTTTTTTTCTTTTTTCCTTGAATTTCATAGATTATTTGTAGCCATTAAATATAAAAAGAAATGAAATGAGGATTCAACTGGGTCCAAATATGAACTGAAATACCTACATTGGCTACCTGGTTGGAAAGCAGCCTGACTACTCAGAGCATGAGAATTTTTTCCCCAAGCCTCCCATTACACATTTTATATTTTAAGATGTTTTGTTGTATGTTTTTAATCTCAAAACACTTAGCTTCAAACTAGATAGACCTTAAAAAACCCCAGTCACCCAAAAGACTGTTCTAGATGACTAACAGAAGATAGCCCCACATACGTGTTTCTCTTGAACTCTTCTTCAAGCTTACTGATGCTTTCCCTACGATAACTCCCACATGTGTGAGAAACCACCATGTCAAGATTCACAAGCCTTTTGGTTTTGACCTTCATTCTTTTTGTTATCAGATCCATTCAACCAGTTCCTGTTCTTTTCCCTCCCTCTGTTTGTCTGAATGGCTCACCTGTTGCATCCCTTCTGGCATTTAACTTCTGAGTTGTCTGGGTAGGGACTCTGTTGTGATTTAGCTTTATAGCATCTGGTCCTAAAGGACTCTGACCCCAGTGATGGTCTTTCAGCATTCCTGCTTTCCCAGTGATTCTGCCTCATATAGCAGACAGGTCAGGAAGTACCTGAAAATATACCAAGCATATAGCACAATGACACATTCCAAAAGAATCTGATTTAAGACCATATCTTTGTTTTTACTATATACTTTCTTGTTGAACAGTTCAAGTTAAGGACAAAGTGTCAGCTAAATTTACCATCTTTAGTTATCTCATGTCACAGTCTTCATGTTATTTTTATGCAGTTTACTTAGACATGCAACAAATAAAGGTCATTTCCTTCTACTTAGAAGAATTTTCATTGCTTTATTTTTAAGTGACCTTATTGTTAGTGAAGAGAGATAGGCAGCTCAGGAGTCTGGAAT
>JAVJGI010000040.1:1649926-1686048 GCA_035590275.1 Ibycter americanus
GTAACGTTTTCTCACATCAGTAGCAAATACACAGCAATACAATTAGTTCAGGCCATATTCAAGTTTATGAAATGGAAGAATCTTACTATGCCGTTAGATATCACTTCAGGGGGAAAAAGGCTGCTACTGTCTTTCTGCTCATCTTGAGGTCTTATTAAGCCAAATAAAATCGAAGAGGAGATTATAATATAACATTGCATTTTGCATCCAAATATTGCAAAAACAAATATTAAAAATGGCAACATTTTTTGTTTTTGTTTTTACACACACACAGAAAACCTGAAAACAAAACTGGACAAAAAAATCTCCCTAGAAAGTAAAAAAAAAAAAAAAAAAAAAAAGATAAATCTTATTTATCAAGGATGCCTACTGTTTCAGAGCACAAGCTCTAAACCGAGCCACAGAGACTTGTGGAACACTCCTATGCAACAGAAATTAAACGTTACTTCCCTCTAAATAACGTGCTGTCTTTATATGTTATTTCAAATAAATGAACAGGAGTGCTAGCTTGTCTTTCCTGGATATCAGGCATTACAAGAGCACAAGCCATCCACATTTGCTCTGATATGAGACTTCCCCTCTCAATTATCTCTTTGCAGCCTCAATGGTAGTATTGCTGCAAGAAGCAAGCTACCTTCATTTTAAAGCACTGACTTATCAATACTTTGAAAAAAATAGTAGGATTATTACATCTCAATCAGTTATATGATTGTAAATTTTACACTCAGTATATCAAGCACGTTTCTTTTTGAGTTCAGCTTTATAGACAGGTACTTATCTCTAATTAAAAATCAAGCTGATTTTGATAAAAGCATTTGTCTGAAGAACATAAATGCAAGCGCATGTATTTGGCCTCCATTTGGGCACTAATTTATCTTGTTGTAGTTAAAATAAGAAAAGAACAACAGGTAACATTAAATCTGACTGTCATGTGCTGATTTTAGTGTACAGTAGGGCAACAATGATGGAAGTGCTTAGCTACAAGGCACCATGCAGCTTTCCTTCATGGACTCCACTTCAAACCTCCTAATGTCCTGTGGCAATGCCATAAATTTCATAAAATTTGGAATGTGAGTGAACAATGTGTGAGGCAGTATTAGAGTAGATGATACACTCTGGGCTATATATTAAAGACCCCAATGTCAAATTTCTAACAAAACAAGCTCCATTCTCTGGGAAATTGAGCAATTCTGAATCCTCCATCTGTACAAACCAAATGTCCTTCTTGCCACCTAAGAGCAGTGGGTGTGGGAGAAGTGATTGAATGCTTTTTATCATGAAATAAGGTATCTGTTTTAGAATAACTTCACAACTGCATGTGTACTAATGTCTTTACACTTGCCTTCTACCACAGTGACCTGAAATTGCCAAGGACCACAGCTGGACACAGAGTAAGAACTCAGCTGCATTCATCTTCCAGTTCTATTTCAATCTCTCTGTGCTACTCTTTAGGTAAAAAAAGAAGCATGAAGCACTGCTTTTAATCACAAAATAATGAGAAGTAGCCTCCATAAAGACGAACTTGTGTGTTGCAGTATGGCTACCAGCTCTACCATAACAGCTGTTTCAAAGATTAGAGCACCTGATATGCTGTGCCTCTAACCACCTCCATCCATCTAATTCTTCTGCAAAGAGATGGCAGTTTCATATTTTGCCCTGTTGGATTCTAGAAGCAAAGCTTACAAAAAACAGCCTTTATATTTCTGTCATTTACCTGCATCAGAGAGCACTGTTATACCTAGCATCTGACCTGAAATCAAGATGCCCAGTTGCTTGAAGACAAAGCTAGCATATTGATTGTGTCCAGTAAATTAAGGAATAAGCTAACCTACAAAAGCACTGTTATTTATAAAAGAAACTTTCATTTTTCTAGGAATTCTTCCTCCAAAGTATTGACTACATCAGGCCCTGCATAATTTATAACATGTCTAATGTTGACTTCTAAAGCTAACATGGCTACAGTTTAAATAAAGGTTTTATTGTACCACTTTGAGAAACTTCAACAAAGATATTTTCTTCTGTGGAATCACAGCTCGGGTAAGAAAATAAAAATGCCAAAACCAGAATAAGTTTTAAACTGTACACAATGCATAAGCCCAGGCACTAAGCTGCATAAGACACAGCGACTCTACAGTGGTTTTCATTCTTTTACTAATAAAGTTCAAGTCCTTGCCTTGATATTCAAAAACCATCAATACACTACCCTTTTTCAACTTTTTGTAACAGTGACCCACCATAACAATTATGTTCCACAAATACAAAATACAGCTTTAGAACAAAAAGGACAGCATGACACTGAAGAAGACACATTGCATTTTGCAAAGAGCTGAACAACTCTGTAGAACATATTTCCACATGCAATACTTTGTATTAGCTTTTTCCTCAAGCATTTCTTTGTATATAGATAGGTTAGAAAAAGGAAAATAGCAAATAGGCACCCAGAAAACTTGCTGCTTTCTCCCAAAATGGCAAAAATAAGCTACTTTAACTATTCCAAAGGGAGGATATATTTTGTTTTTTCTATTTGCAAATTTTGTATTTTCCCACATATAACCCATAACACACAGAACATGAACCCTCAGGTAACCAAAACTAACCTAGAGGCAGGAGGCTCTTGCAAGCAGAAGTAAGCCATTACAGATGAGGTTATTCTGGTAGAGAAAGCTTGCAAGGTCCTGTCACACTACGCACAGGGTATTGATGCTGAATTGTAGGTTTGGGTTTTGTATTCTGTTTGTTTGGATTTATTTCCTCCTTAGGTATAGGTTCTGTATGTGAAAGTATAATACTGACCGGTGTTCAGATTGGTGAGAGAGAATTATCTGTGACTACCTCAAAAAAAAGAAGATAGAAAAGTGACATTATCTTCATCTTCGCCAAATACAGGCCACAGTTTAGACCTTAAAACTTCAGAAAATGTAAGAATTCTCCTTTCCAAACCACAGACAGATGAAATTAAAATAGCCAGCTAACTACAATCAACCCATGAAGTTGCACTGTAACTTCTTATCTTCCACGCTTTTTAGATGTATGAACTCATAATGAAGTTACATTACATCAAGCTATAATATTTGAAATAGCAGCATAAGTTATATTACTATTGCTATACAAAGTAACATGAAAACATGTTAATTAAGATTTAAGCTACATCAGAGAAAAAAAAAATACTCTATTGAAAACATTCTATAAGAAAGTCATTAAGAAGACCCATTATTAGCCAAGCTGATCACAGAGCTTGAATACCTTGATAGATACTATTTATTCTAAATATAACCGATAAGATATCATTTTACTTACACACTAATTTGACTTAGAAGAAAACAAAAACATATAATGAGGCATCATATAGCATCAAAAATAAGCATGTTGAATACAAAACAGAACTTTATTAGATAAGGCACTGTACTAAGAAGCCTGTGAGAAGAACAAATAGAACAAAAGTCAAATACCAGTTAAAATATTGGAAGACTGTAAGATCACAAGGCTGTAAAGCTTTTGAAGTTGAATGACCAACAGATATACAAACTACTTTCATATATGTAGCAATCCCCACAAGTTTATGATTCCAGATTAAAAAAAAAAAAAATGGTATGAACATGATACTGTTGTTTTATATGATCACTAATAGTTGTTAAAGATACTGGCCAATAAAATAATTCATACATCATATTTTTTGGGAAAAAGTAAAAACCCATTCTGTTCAAGTCTATCTGAAGTTAAGGACATTTCTGTAAACATCTAGAAGTGTGGATGGTTGAAACGAGCATGGAGTTTCACAAAGCCAGTCGAAGCACAGCAGAGAAGACCAACACAGTAAGCACCCACTAGTAACATGTAAAACCAGAAAGTCAGTAGCTCCAGTGGATCTGCAGGAAACATAGCCAGAGGGGGCTTGGTACGTCCTATCCAAATATTGGTCTAAGTCAAAAGTTAAGAAGGAGAGGACAATGCCCGGAGTCATGGACACAACTTATGTCTTCCACCTAACTTTTGTTCAGATCACAGAGCAAAATCCAGCAGAATAACTGATAAAACTACCAGGTTTTGTTCAGCATGTTGTTCCTGAAACAAAAACATCCAGGAAAGAAAGCCTGAGCAGCAGTGTTGTTAGCTGGCTAGCATGAGCAGCCTCCTGCCTGATAATAGTTTCAGTCTTGTCACTGACAATCACCCTATTAATGCTGTCTTTTAAAATCTGTCTGGGGAGACTGATACAAAATCCAAAAAGAGATTAGGAATACACCTGTCACAACACTATGAGTGAATCATGTGAACAAACTCTTTATTTCAAAAGATTGATTATTGCAACTGTGAAGATGAGCTGGAGAACCTACCCTCGTGTCAGCTCTCACAAATGATCAGGAAAATGTTCTCTGCATGCATACTCCTGACTCAAGGGACAAGTTGGTAAGCCGAATTAAATATTTTCCAGGGACCACAGACCTCAACTAAAACTTCTTGAAATTCTCACCTGCTTGGAAGTCCTATAGCCACAGGTATCTACAAGCCAGATCAAATCACCATGTAACTGAAATACTAATACAAGCGGAATTAAATACACTGATTGAACCAGTATTCCTACTTTACTAAACTAGTACCAGGAGATTGGAACCTCTTATTAACAAATAAGGACTGGACTATATTACTAATGAAGTATTACTTTATTAGCAAAAAAAGCTATGAAAAGCACTCAATGTTTTAAAAAACTCAGTATGAAAAATCCCACTAATGATAAAAAGAATTCATACAATCTTGAACAAAAACAAAACACAGCTTTGAACTGGCAATAACATTATAACTATTAGAAGCTCTGATTACAATGGCATAAAGACTTATGGCTGACCAAATACTACACAAATTAGATATCTTCAAAATTATAATTTTCATATTAGGTTTTGAATTTTTATGTGACAGAGTTAGGTACCTCCAAGAGATAATGTTCTAGTATTAAGTTACATCTTAGCAAAGCGATTTTGAACATCTGAAATACCATTATTTGAAAACTAAGCAACTAAAAAATAGTTTGTCAAACTCATTGTACAAGCATTTGGTTAAACTTATATGATCAGTCCCATGACGTTGCTGATATGTATCTCTGATGAAGGAAATGAAGAGCAGCACAAGGAACAATAGTTTGTATCAACACTGAAATAACCTACTTTGACCACAAAAATAAAAGATCTGCCTTTCGAACAGATTATAACCTCAAGTTAGCCAGATTCATTATTCCTTGATGACTGTAATGTCACATATTGATTTACATTTCTGATACTGTCTGAACTATTTTCTGATATTACTGTGTTTAGTATAATTTCTTAACTGCTTTAGCTAATAAAATTGATGCAATTATAATGATTGGCTAGTCTCTGTATTAGCCAAGAAATGCAGATTCAAAGAAAACTGAAAAACCAAGCAGAAATCTTTAGTTAAATTAGTTAACCATCATAACCATCATAACCATCATGTGTTTTATAATGGGCCCACACAGTTCATAACCATTTATATAAACATTCACTGATGGTTAGCTAAAGCTAGTATGACAATTACTTACAAGCTGATGGAAGTTCCTGCCCAAATTCAGTGATGTCTGGGGTTAGTTTAATCAAACAAAGGTTAAGATGGAGGCTTATTTCTTTGGTAATACAGAATTGTCACCACCCACAACAGCATATATAGAAAATAAATTTTGCTCTCTTGGGCACAAATACCTCTGCTCAATGAACAATGGCTTTCACTCTGCTAATTGGAGAACGGAGAGGTAAAGGTCATGTGTAAAAACAATAGGGGATATAAAAATAATGCAAACTAAGGAAATTACAGCATTTTCCAATTGTCAGCGTGACAACTGCCGGTGAGAAATAAGGACATCAGGTACATGTGCCCTACTGTGCCGGCTGGGTAACAAGACAGTCTGCACTCCTGTATGCTGGCAGTATGTAAACATGTTTCCTTTCTAGGGACAATGGGGCTATGCCCCAACAAATGTAATAATCTTCTCTAGAATTATGTTGACCTGGAATTTAGCTAATCATTTCAATAGGAGGAAATAGGAAAAGGGAGAAAAGGATGAAAACAGAAAAAAAAGGCTTTGAAATAGGTCATTGAAGTGCAACCATTTGAACAATTCTGTTCTGAGTAAATTAACTTTAATGTTCTTTTTAGTTTTTGTTCATATTTAAGTACTACCTTGTTTAGCAGTTTGGTTGGGTGAAAAATAAGAGCAGGGATTCAAGCAGCATTGTGTACCTAACTTTCTTCCCACAGATTAGACAAATGCAAATTGTGGTAAAACATTCAGAAAAAAAGTACATGCAGGCAAATGACCATTTAACTTTTTGAAAAATCCTTATGCCTATAGTTGTGTCCTTTTCTTAATTTAAATGACAGATGCAGATGTTGTTCTTAGTAGTTAGCACTCATATTAATTTATTTTTAAATGTTTGTACACAGGTTTCAGACCATATTAAGAGAAACATTTTCAAATGAAATTATAGCAAGGAATTTTTAATCAAGTTTCCTTCTTCCTCCGGTTCTTCCCTGCTTCTATTTTAAACAGTTGCCTTGAAAACACATATACCTCTGAAAAACTCTAGACTCTGATTTTTTTTCAGACTTGTGAAGGGTTGTCATGTTTCAGCTCCTTTCCCCTTACTTACTTGTCCAGTCTTCAGTGTTCGAAGACATGCACTTAAAGGATAATAAAAGAAGACCACATTATGTGTCAAATTAAATGTTGTTGATACTTGCTTTAAGTGTACATGCACTGACATTCTGTTATGGATCAGCTGCTGGACAATAATACTTGCACATTCCCCGCCTGACAGATTGTTCTGTATTTTGTTTGAGATGCTCTAATGTTTCTGACGACCCATACAAGGCCACACATTTCAGCAAATTTTCCAAATTAATACTGAGACCAGTTTACAATGTTTTCTTCAGTAGCGCTCACTCTTACTGATTGTGTCCTAAATAATAAACCATGGCCTCAGGCAGTTTTTCTCAGAATGTTTATGATGAGAACTCATTCATCTAAATCTACTGGCCAATGGAATAAAATAAATCAAGAATTTCCCAAAATATAACAATATTTGTGTTCTCTAGATAATTGATGACTGCAGCTGCACTAATTAAAACCCATGTGAGTTTCATTAATCTTGGTCACTGGGTCCAATTGCTGTACGCCACACCCTGATCACTGCATATTGCCCTTGTGTCACATTCAGGTAAGACTTGACTTTTAGTTAGGATGTCACGATATCATTAGTATATTTTTTAAATCTATCATGCATACATCTATTATGCATCTAAGTGACTCAATTCACAATAGGTAAGCTCAAAAATAAATTATTCTCAGTAAAATGTTTGCCAATTATCTGCCACCCCAAAGAAGACAGTGAGATATGGATAAGGGTGAAGATGATCTGTAATAAAAACCTCTCTATTCAGAGGGGGGAAAAAATAATATTTTCTTTAATGTTACTACAGTGGCATTTTGTTTGCATACCTACACTTTCCTCTACTGGAAATCAAAACCACATCTTCACTAGAGTATTTCTAGGTAATAGCTGTATTATACATATATTTTTCTGTATCAGAGAACATTTTTATAGCTGTAGATATGCTTTGCTTGTTAAAGAAAAAGAAATGTGTCAAAAACTTGTGGTTCAGATAAATATCTACAGAAATAGCTATAACTAATGTTAATAACTAAGCTGCCTTGCAGATCATAAATACTAGGAAATATAAATAACTCCTAGAGACAACTGCACAATCTATATTTGAGGAAAGGCAGTGTTTGAGTGATCAATCACATGAAGCCAACACTGTCATAAGCTGAGTTTATGAAAATACTTGTAAACATTTATTAAATGTAAATCTCTCTTCAAAATGTGTTATCGGAGATCCCCATTTTTTCATGCAATTTGGAGTATGTAATATACAGCAGCTGATGAATATACAAAAGCCTTGTTGCAGGAGCTGCTTCCTGTTGGTCTCTTAAAGTGCTGGCAGCGATACAATTTCTTTCATACTAATGTCATATAGAACATGTTCTAAAGAATAACTGATAAAATTTAAAAGCTGGCTGTATCATCCTTACCAAACAAAATAATTCTTGCTATTAACACTACTTCTTTTTCAAGATTAAGGAGTACGTTTTGCATTCATTTTCTGGTTGAAGTCAATGGAATAAATAATAACTCATGTAACTGGGAACAAGTTTTGGACCATAATGTACAGGCTTATTTTTACATCGTGATAAAGCTTTTAAGCTTTTGTCAAAATAACTTAAAAGCTGACATGCAAATTTAATAAGTGCTGCACTGCAAAATGCTTCCACAGAAAAGCTTTTTGCTGCCCCTTTGGTAGGTTCTTCCTATGTATGGGAAGGAAATGTTGCAAATCTCTCCAAAGAAATGCTGCTATGTCCTCAGCACCTGTGCCCTCAGGCACACGTGATTTGCTCCTCTCTAGTTTTCTACTTTCTTTCAGATCTTGGAGGATTAGCCATGCTCTGGCCAGCCACCAGGGCTCTGACCACAGCAATCCGAAGGCTATTCAGCATACTCAGACCTAAAACCCATGGACCAGTTTCCTGCTTATCTGCTTGACAAATTAGCTGCCCCAAAAGTTCTCCAAGAATGGAACATAAGCTAGGCAGGGATGAGTTCCCAAAAGGAGAGACAGTAATGACATCAGTAGGGCATTATTAATGCTATACATAATGGCATTTGAAGGTCCAAGAAATAACATGGAAACGATGCTACAGAACAGTCAAACAACTCAGTTGCTTCTGACTGCAACAAACTTACATCTCAGTGGGGACTGATGACCCAGACAGTCCACAGTTTGCAGACCATACCCAACATGGAAGGAAAAATCATGAGGCTTGTGGCCTCTTTGGAACATCATCTTTTCCCAAGAGTCTGGTCTTTATCTTTCCTGGTATATCCATACATTCCTCTCCCCCCCCCGCCTCTTTTTAAGCATGGCCATCTTATCCTGTTGCTGATGATAAAATCAAAGATGACATTTTAGAATGCTGCAATAAGCAAGTGTTGTAATATGGCTCTAGCGCCAGCTCTGGTCAGAAAGTGTAGGTGAAAAGATTTCACATGTTGCAACATTTCAGAGGCCTGGTTGGGCAAGGTGTTCTTAAATAGTGGTAGACTTCCCAGCAGGGGCTAACTGAACACATTCTGAAGCAATTTTTTGAATGCCCTTAAGAGATTTTCTGTCTTCCGATTTTGGTACTCAACAGGCTATGTTAATATATTACAAGTCAAAGTCTGAGTTGCTTTTGAAAGGAAAAAAAACCCAACAAACCAAAATCTTGATCAAAGAGGACATATGACTCACTCTGCACTCTGACTTTCTGACTTCTATAACTCATAAAGGTTTGAATTGATTTCAGTCAAACTGCTAGCACAGACCAAGACTGGAATATTTCAGTACACAAAGAGAAGTTTTTTTAAAGGTTATGAATGAATGAATGAAAAAAGAAGGGCACAAATGAAAGTATTTTGCAGGCTTTACTATAGCATTCTTCCTGCTGTCTCAAAACCTTCATTAAGTTAACTACTAACAAAAACTAATAGTAAATTCTTACATTCAGCTTAAATTTTCTCTAATCCTCCTCTATTTTATTGGAAATCCACATATCCCCAACCTTATTCAAGCACCCTATTTTCAAATACTTATAAGCTGTCAGTGCCTGTCAGTACCTGACAGGCTGTCTTTGTTCCAACTGTCCATAT
This sequence comes from Ibycter americanus, assembly GCA_035590275.1. Taxonomy (NCBI): domain Eukaryota; kingdom Metazoa; phylum Chordata; class Aves; order Falconiformes; family Falconidae; genus Ibycter; species Ibycter americanus. The sequence goes on from JAVJGI010000040.1 coordinate 1,659,682, forward strand.
CTAAATAAATATTTCCCTTCCATTTATCAAATACACTGCAGCAATAACTGTCTCTTCTTCACTGAGCACAACTTCTGTTACCCAGAAATGAACAAAGTAGGAAGGAAGGTATCAACAGTGCTTTCTGAATAAATTGTGTCGCATGTGTGTCTGGATACATCTAAAGCTGAGTTATAATTTGACTTTACCTTGTCAACGATACAGCACCGCAAATGTTAGCAACAAAACATTTTGTCATTATGCCATTTCAAGAGTCTCCTGAACACTGAGTATTTCTGATACCTATACTTCAGACTACTTTTCCATATCTCTATCCACTCACGTTTTCTTAAGAAAACATCATTTTCCACCTTTTCCATATTTTTCCTTACCTTTGGGTCACTTCATATTGTTTCTTTACCCACCCATGACTGCAAAACCTACAAATTTAGTATCATCAGATTCATCCTCTGTTCACTAGTTTTAATTTCCATTACACCCAATGCCTACAAATTTCTCTCATAAACAGCTTGCATAATTTTAACAAGTTACACTTGCTTGTGAGCATCTTTTTTTCCATTCTGAATATTGGTATCATATTAAATATTACCTCTTGCTGTCAAGTCTCAATTACTTTCTTTTCCATGACTTCAAGAGGGTAATTCCACTGGCTCAACGGTACATAACTCATTTTCCCAAACTACTTCTGATGAATATTTCTGGACTTACTTACTCTTAGTTCTAAGACACTTTTCCTCCACAAGCTCCAAATGGCAGAATCGTATTTTAAGGAAACTGCTGAAACAACGGACTGCAGCTTTGGGTCACTTGCATGGACATGCTTGAAATAGTACTTAGTAGGCACTTCATTTTCATTGCAATTGCTATGTGGCATACTGCAATGACTGCAGCAAACTGTCAAGGATTTTCTTGTGTCAAGGTCAGTCACATGCATTGCACAATCCACTTCTCAAATTTATGTTTTGTTTCCACTACTTCTACAAGTAGGGTGTTTCAAAACCTCACACCTCTAAGGGTTTAGAAATCTTTCTTCCATTTTCAGTTTCTTTCTTTATGGCCACTTTTTTCAAACTTACCCACCTGCCAAGCGTAAAACCAAAACAGGTCATCTTCATTTTCAGTCAGATTATTGTAACCTTTTCTCTCAGGAGAAGGTCTCTGTTCACATCTTCTGCTTCACCCAGAACTGTAGACACTATTCTACATGGACAGATGTCTCCCTCAGGCAAACGTCAACAATATTAATACTTTCACATCCCTTTACTACTTTGGTTGGTTCATCCTAAAACTGCCATTGCCCATTTTGCTGTGCCTGGAGATCATAGGAGGGTTTTAGTCTGGTGATCAGATAGAATAATCATATCATCTTACAATTATTTCCAATGAATAACTCTTCAACTTTAATGTGAAAATAGTACTAATCACTATTTGCGTCATCTTGCAGTTCTTACCAGATCTCATTCCATTACTGTTACTTCTATTGTAAAAGCCCTTCCAGCTTTTACCCTTTGATAATCCTTTTTGTATTTTACAATACCCCTATAGCTCAATGCTACCAACAAACTCCAAAGTACTATTCCTGCAATTTACTCAAAACAATAAGTAAAATTTGTACCAAGTTCACTCTTTGTGGAATTTCACCCCTACCTTTTGGATCACCACTTCTTTTTAAAGATAACCTTTTGTTATTATCCCTTTAACTAATGCATTATCACCTCAGAGTTCTTGTACTAATTTCTGTAACTAAACAAATTCTCAAGTGGCATCTTATTTATTTGAAATCCAACCATACAAATTTCCTTTGTTACAAGAAAGAAGTATCAAACAAGCTTACTAAAGACAGATATCAAGTTAGATGAGAAAGATCTGCCTTTGGTAAGCCCATGCTATGTATTTATTATATTGCTGTACTTCCATATCTTTTAATCATTCTTTCTCTGGTATTTGTGCTGAATCTCTGTACACAGTTTAGAACACATCCACATAATTGCTAATCCCTTCCCTCTCTCTTCTTAAATATTGGTACAGAAATTTGTATCCATTGCTGAGACAGGCAAATATTTTAATACAGCACCACAGAACAAAAAAATAATGCAAGAAATGTTCTGACTCTTGAATCACGTTAGGGAAGAGGTTTTGGTACTTTGCATGGGATCTGAGGCCCTACACGGTCAAAGCATCTGTTTTTCTTACATTTTCCTCTCATAATTTTAACAGCTAAGAATGGAATTTAAATGGCAATTACTGCTAAAATTATAAGCTCCTTCAGACTGGAGTTCCTGATGCACACAGATTGGGTATAACTCAAGAAGAAATACCCCTTGTCCACAACACAGCTGCTTGACTTGACTAGAAAATAATGTTTCTCCCCTAATTCCCAATTTCATTTAAAACTCTGGTTATAAATCACTGCCAATGGCTGGACTGACTGAAATTCTAATGCTATACTAAATTCTATTGCATAAACACTGCGAAAAAAAGTATTTCAGAGTAAATCAGTAAATCCCTCAACTCATTCCGTTGTCCCTACATACTGATACTTCAGTGTGCACATTACTGCAACAAGGAATACATTTCCATAAACAGTGAAATTAGAAGAAAGAGTTAGAAATGCAGCCTTTGTGATTAAATTATGCTTACTTCCATCAATGCAGAATATACTCTGCCAATGCCAAGAAATTATGGTCAAAGAAAGAAGTTTTCAACAATCTTAACTCTTATCATGTTTATCAGACTTTGTATAATTCTGTAACTATTCTTCTTTTCTTGTAAACAACAGGACAGTACCTAAAGCTTAAATCAAAACGTTGATTTCACAAACAAAACTCACCAGGAAATGTCATACTAATGGATTACATTAGTTTCTTCAATCATTTACAGTCTCCCATTCTGCCATTCCTGGTCAAAGAAGCTGCACCTTCAGGTTGACTGCAAACTTCTATTTTATTTCTTTGCTGTGACCAAACACCCCGCCCTCCTAATTCAGGCAAGTTATATATCTCTGCAATAAAGACTAAAATAGAAATACTGAACTACTTACTCCAACCGGATTAACTTACTTTGACTAGCTAAATATTGTGGTATAGTGGTATCAGATTCATAAAAATTAAGATCTACCAATATTTAAAAGGATGTTATGTAACATGAATTTGATGACAGGCATATGGGAAAGGCAAAAAGAGCTGAATTATCTTTACCCCAAGGTTCATACACCAGGTTAATTGTTTCTATGCGTTTACTGTTACAATTCATTGTAACTGCCAACATGGTTAAAATATTAAGAGAATGTTTTAAAAATGAAAATAACTCATTCTGGAATTGCAGTTTCATACACATTAAGGGTTCACCAGTGGTTTCTAAAAGACAAGGAGTCTAGCTAGGGTTTTCTTTCAGGTTAGAGTTCCTAAAATCCTTTCAAGAGCTCAGGAATGGGAGCCAGAGCACATAAAGGAAGGCAGTGAGCTCTGCAAACTGCAGGTGCCAAGCCGGGTGAAGGCAAGAAGGAACTGACAAGAGGTGCTGACTTGCCCATACCTTGGCTTATGACTGTGACCCCCATTCTGAGTACTGTAAATGCTCCCTTGCTGCATTCATGCAAAAAAAGTATTATGCTACCACTTCCACAAAGGTTATCCATGACCTGGGCCCAAAGAATTCATTCTCAACACTGAGAAAAATGCAAGTCCCATTAACAGTAATAGAAATTGCACATGTGCATCACGACAATTTAAGGCCCTTAAGGAATTGTATCCTCCCTTTACACACACATGTAACTTTCATTAATGCCAATTAAAAGAAAATCAGTTCAATAAAATTATGTCCAGCTTCCATAGCACAGAATCCCATGCAAAACAACAGTAACCAGCAAAGAGAGTTTTGGTGTTTTTTTTTTATTTAAGCCAGATTTAAATAATCATTCCAATTGACATTTTTAATAAAAAGTAACTGTTTTACTCAAAGCAACAGCAGCTAAGATGGAAATTTCAAACTGCAATCCAATCAGTGTAAATTGTTCAAGAAGAAGGAAAAAAAGCCTTAAAATTTTTTACAAAATGTTTCATTATATTTCCATTCTGAGGCTTAGATCCTGCAGGCAGAATGAAGAACACAGGATATGGACAGAGCAGAGGGATCCTTCTGCCATTTATATATCTAATATGCATAACAATTTCTTTCAACTTTGTCCAGTCTTAAGTAATATGTACATTAAAATGATTATGATCCTTCCATATTATTCTAAATTAAAAAAGAAAACTTAAACTGCAGTGTATATTTCATATTATGTTACTATTACTTAATTTCCAATATACTATAAAAGGTAAGAACATGAGGTTTGAGAGTAGTTCCACAAGATATTTGTAAGCTGGGAGTAAGTATTTAAGTTCATAGAAGTGATTCTAAGGATTGAATTATTTTAAGAGACTCTGAATTTGAAAACAGCACACACAAGCTCACACTTTTGCTACCACTTTCAAGAATAAAGCACAAGATAGGAGGAGAATGTGACTGTATAAAAGTTGTTTTCGAGTAATTTCTGTGTTTTGCTGATTCCTCTGCAAACTTATGGCAGGCTGGTCCCCAGCACACCTGGAAAAGCCACTGCACCAACGTTTGTCTTCTCCTCCAGCCCAAACCTGAGCAGTAGGTCCCGGGGGTACCCCTTTTATCCCAGCCATGACAAAGTTATCCTTTTGCGGGTGCCTCTGAAACCACAGCACCCTGGCAGTGCAATGTAACAGGGCTGCACTACAAAAGAGAGTCAGGCCCAGTTTCCATCCAGTGGAAGGTATGCAAGATTAAAAAAAAAACTAGGAAAGGAGATCTGGGCCATGTGTCACAAACAAACAAACATACAGGCATTGTAGGACAAGTTCTATGAGAAGTTTCCTGAAAGTAAGTTCCTAAAATGATTATAAAAATTAAAGTACATCAGGTCCAACGTAAAAGGAGAAAACCAATAAAAGTAACTTTTAAATGGAAAAAACTGCGTGGTTATTTTCCTGTTCCTGCTCATAATAAGTACACATACTGTACTTGAAGGGTCAATGCAACTATTTAAATATTTATCAAGTAAATACATGTGCGGGGGGTGGGTGGGTGGGTTGTTTTATGTCTGATTTTGAGAACAAACAAGTTTTAAAAGGTAAATCCAATGCAATGCAATGCAATAAAACTGCAAAGTATGTTCTGACCTTCTATTCTTCCCTGCAACACTTATACACACATATATACACACTTTAATAATACATATCCCAGTGGAGTACAGCTGACCCCAGTAAATCCTGCTGTTTCCCCAAGCGTGGAATTAAAAGCTTCATGACCAGAGTGAGAGCACACATTTGTTTCCATTCTTGTGATATCATTTTCCCCCCTCAGACTAGTGTCACCACCAAAGCCCATGTTACTCTACATAGCTGACTCAACTGTATACATTAAAAAATTTACAGACACTGAAATCAAATCTATTTCTTTAAAAAGAGGCTTGTATTCCCCCCCAAAATAAGCCATTAAAACGTTTTAGAAGGAAAACCAGACATTTTTAAGTGATAGTTCCAACACTGCACACATTTAGTAAAGCCAAACATGTTATTTTGTAGCTACAACAAACAACCAAGCCATGGAGTCCATGAAAATTGTGAGATTAAAGACATCTAACTTTGTAAACTGCATTTTTGCTCTAACAAATAACAGAAGCAGATATATTTTATAATTCTGGAGAAGACAGCTTATCCAACCTATCTACTTTGTTTACAGAAGAGAAAAGTAATTTAGGAAACCCAAATGATATATATATGCATTTCTATTTGTAGCATCAAAGATGATCTGAATTTGAGCAAAAATCACATACGTATGTTCTCTCTGCAAAACTGCTGAAATTTCCCTACTCTGTATGTGAGAAGCACAACCCTGCAAGGCAACTTTTGACTTCAAAAGTCAAAATTATGATGACTTGAGCAAATGACATTTGTACTTGGGTCACTGGTCTCCAGTTACCTATTCTCCTCCGACCTCAATAACCTGCTGCTACACTGGGCCAATTATTGTTTTCCCACACTTCTCCCTGCACTTGTTTCCCCTTTTTCCTTTTGTTTGTCTCCTCCTCATCACTCTCCTTAATGCTTAACATTTCTTTGTCTCCTCATTTTAAGTCATAGCTTTCCAGCTTCCAAATATCTATCCCAACCCCATGATTTTCCAGGACAAACTACTATGTAAGCATCCATAGGACACCTGTATTTTAGTATTTTTGGTCTGCTTATGCTTCTTATTCTTCCATGGGACCAAATATGCCTCCAGCTGCCCAGGTCATAAGATGGTGATGTTGTTAGGATGCAATTCCAAAAATAATCTTTTAGGAATTCCATCGTAACATCTGTTTGCATTTCCACACTATGAACAGACTGAACAGAGCCTTGGCCACTCCTGTAATATTTGGGTTTCTTTTCCTACCTGATATGCTAGTTCACAGGGGAAAGCATTATTATGCATATAAATAAATCATCCACAGGGAAGCAGGGTGCCTCAGTGAACCGGGCACAATAAGGGCAGCCAGGAACTAGGCTTAGTCTCAGTTCTGTCACTCATATGCTATCCAGCCTTAGAAAAGTCAGTTATTTTATGAGTGGTATTCAGCCAAATTTGTACAGATTGTAACTCATGGAGGATGAGCAGACATTGTTTCTGTACCATGATAGCCTTCAGATTTGTAAGCTGTAGCTCATCTCCAGTACAGGAAAATGTCACAGTAAGTCTGGCTTTCAGGCAGTCTTGTCAAAGCCAAAACCATTATAGTTGGTGTGACATGCTCTTAACTTTATTAGGACTCAACATATTGGGAATGCCACATACTAAAACTTGCTACATTCCTCTATTTAATTTTTTAGTACTGATTTTCTTAAGGAGTTAAAGAACATGATCAACATGAACAAGTAACATGAACTGAAGTAATATTGGTGACTTAAGGAAACACAAGTAACAAAAAGAAATAACCTACAAATGAATGAGTGTAACCCATCTACGTCCCTCACCTTGAGAGTGCTGAAAATCAGCATAATGTCTTTGTGTGAAATGTTTTTCATATGGACCTCTGATTAAACTAAAAAGTTTGTATAGTTACATGTAAGCAGACAACTCCCTATCGACTACTCAACTGAGGTTCAGGTCTGTTGGCTTTTTGAGCAGGTTTGATATTGCACTTCTGAAATGTGCTCTGCTGACTGCAGTTTCAGGCAGTGGCCGAAAACCCAGATAACTTGGACTATGATAGACAGCACTCCACATCTAGTTTAAGAGCAAGTGGCCTGAATGGATACCCAAGCATAGCTGAGGGCCTCTTTTAATGAAAATCTTAGAAACCCAAAGGAACAAGGCAGAAAAAGTACTATTAGAGATTACAAGGAAGGACTTCAGCAGGAAGTACTACCATTTCTAAAACCTGAATCATAGTCTGGAAGCAAATTAGTTCCATCTTCTGGGTGGGAAGAAACCCCACTTTTTCATTAGTTCACACCTTCAGTCAAGGTCAGCTGGTAGAATCTGGGAACTTTAGAAAGGTGAACATACAACAACACACTTCTAACTCCTCCACACCTTGATTTATTCAGGTTCAGGACAGAAGAGCCTATGAAATGCCTTGTGAAGTAACTTATCAAAATCCTTTCTGTTCTCATACAGTATTGTATATCCATTACTTGGAATTCATCAGTCAGTGCTATTCTCTGCCTCTACTTCCAAACTTTGAACTAAGAAATAGATCTGATAAAACCAAGAGACCTTCCTCTTCACCTCTCCACAATTAAGCTCCTTTTTCTTCTTTGAATTTAGAACAAATAGGCAAACTCAGATGAACATCTCTCATCTTGAGACCTTGATGAAATTCTAATATATTTCTAGATACTAAAAAGAGGTCCTTTGGAAAGAAAACTGACTTGTGTCACAAATGGATACAATACTGAAGGGCTTCAGCAAACTTACTTGCAGTTAAAATTGTGAATTGCCCAAGTCAGTTCTGCTTTATAACCTTTACCTCATCCTTTTCCCGCAATATTAATTAAAAAAAATAAAAATCCTTGAGACCTCTGCAGGTATGATGCTAGATGTCTATCTTAAATCCTTACCATGAAAGTTCATCCCTGACTTTTTCCATACGCTTCCAAATTAATGTTGCTATTGTCAACTCAAATAACATCTTGTGGTAAAAGCCTGTGCTGCGGGGCAACTGTGCAGCAGGGCAATGACAATAAAAAAACACACCATAAGCCATATTTATTTCTGTTCCACTTAAAGAAAAGCTAAGGATCAACACATTCAAAGCCAAATCAGCAACAGCTAGAGAGATGAGAAAAGCTGCAGCTCAGTCCTCTTGTACACTTCCTAGCTGAGGGAAATTAAACTTTCCCAGGAAACACCTATCCTGCTTCTTTTTCCATGCTATTAATTTGCTTCATTTGCCCGCGTACTGTTCAGTAACGAATTGCTTTGTCAAAGGTGGCAATGCTAAGAGATCTGCATGCAGACATGGCTGAGAAGACCCAAGCCTCCCAGCTGAAGAAGAGCCTGAGCATCAATCTGCAGGCAGTCTCCCAGCTGTGCAGAGGTACTTCTCTACCACAGAAGTTCTTGGTCACAGTCTTTTGGGATTTTGTCCCAAAGTTCTCATATACTTTGCTTTACAGCACAGGCTATTCCCAGAACCTTCAAGGAGTCCTAACGATCCCCCTCAGACAACCAGAGAAGTAATGACATCAGAAGGGAAACCTTGCACCTCAGGACCTCAGGAAGGCCTGGGCTGATGCCGTCTGAGACACCAGCTCTGAAGCTGGGCACAGGATCACACAGAGGAGCACTTTTGAAACTCTCAAAGGCTTGTCACCTGTGCTGGCAGGTACAGAGCAGCTGTAGTGTTTAAATCATGTTGCACAGTACCCATCAGCACTTGCCTTGTGGTCAACCACACATCATAACAGGGTTTCACTCAGCACAACAGTCTCAGCAACATCTTGCTATAGGAGGAGCAGGTAAGCCCCTCCTTCCAGGCCTGCTAAAGATTTTTGCTTAGCACTAAAGACTTCATATGCAAATTCAGTAATCCAGAGTAACTTGATTTTCTAGAGTTAACTCTGAAATAGCTCTGAAATAACAGTGTTAGGACCAGTAGATACTGGCTGTAAGAGCCTAGAGGTCAAAAAAGAGGTCAAAAAAACCCCCAATCAACTCAGACCCCACCCTTCCCCCAACCTTTAGCCAAATTCATTCAGTACGGGACTAAGAAGCATCCCTGGTAGTGAAGGGATCAAGCTGTTGCACCTCTGAGATCTGGAAAGAAAGGAGCAACCTGCTGAGCTCTTTTTTTCTGTAACACCCAAACCCAAGGATATTTCAGGCCTGTCAAAGCTGCTTCCTCTGCTCCTTTATTCAACCCATGAAGGAAGAAACCACAGCTGGCATAGAGCTGAAGACAGTCATTAGCTGAACACTCCTTGAACAAATGTTCAGTTTTCAAGCTGGACTAATAAAGGATGGCAGTGAGCAAAACTGAAGGTGTCATTCTCATATCCCCCAATGGGTTACAGAATTTTGGGTGGTATAAGTCAGGAGATCAAAACTGTTTTCCTCTGAGAGTAATCTACTTCCTAAACAAAATAAGCGTGTATAAAGCACTGGATGGAAGCAGAATGCCCACAGATGAACAGTACCTAGCTAATGGGATATATTCAGCAAGAATTACATCAATACTACTAAAAGTTATAATCTATCTCAACAAAAATGCAAGAAAAGCAACATCAAAATGCACACAAATCAAAGAAATGAGAATGAGAAAACACATTTTGGTTGCCACAGGAGCATCCATATCAACACCTAGCATTTAGGAATAGCTAGTTTTAATGTAAACAATAAAGAGCCACGTATATCTTCATTCCCAAAAGAAGAGCAAATATTATTTGGATTGACAATGAAATGACAAAATAGGATACTGAAATGATGGACCAGATCCACTCCACAATTACATCTTTGTATCCTTGTCACACAAGTAAAAAAATTAATCTCTTAATCTTTAGCTTCATCCATCCTATTTTCATGCTAGAAAACAGCCTAATACATATATTTAGTAAACACAAAAAATTCCTTATTTAGATGAAAAAGACAGACAACAGCTTCATATTTTTGAATAAAGGAGATGACCTCAAGCAATATCTTCCACTTACATTACTTGCAATCAGAGACATCTGAAGTCTACTCTATAAAAGATGCACACAAAGAAAAATTGAACCTCAAACACCTTTCATGCAGTTCACTTACAATTCCTCAACTCTCAGAGATCTAAAAAGATTTATCATACTAAATTCCCTGTAGATGATAGGCAGCCAAACATTTAAATGTGACATCCAGAAAGGTAATTTGTCCTTATAAGGACAGTCCACATCCCTAAGCGTTCAAGCTGTCATCTTATACTTTTAAACACTTAGGGTTTTCACATGAGCAGTGATAATTTTTAGCAAAGCAGAGAGGTCTCAATTTGCAAATTGAGTAACTCATCGAATAAGAAAGTTGGATTTGTAATAGAGTCTGACAGATGTCTGCACCACGACATGACAGTGACAAAGTATCTCTGAAATTTTCTCTTCAAAGATGAAGTTTCAGCTTGCCTCCTTTCACCTCTAGGAATCCAAATAATATTTTTTGATTATACAGGTGAAAAGAAATTTGGTTTCAGCTACTATCCATTTACATCCAGCAAGTAAGTTATAATACCAGGCTCTGATCACGAGAAGCTCCAGCTATAATAATATTGCAGAACAATGCTTAACAGTCCCTGGTGGTACAGGAAGATGGCAGAAAAAAACCAAACTATCCAAAACAGCTGTGGAGGAAGCTATTTTCTTGAGTACAAAATTAATTTCCAAATTTTAAAATAATATTTTACTGTCTTGTTACAAACCACATTTGGAGGTTTCCTTGAATTTTAACTTATGTACAGCTTAATAGAAAAATTTATGTTAATTGTATTCAAAACTAAGAGTTCAGAAGTTATACAAGAGGAATCTTTCTCAGCAAACCTGTCCAAATAGGTGGTCAAAGGAAGTTGTCACTAGTATGACTTTATAGTGTTTTCAAAGGCAGGAATCACTCAGATGCTTAAAAACCTCCAACATGCTACTGGAAAAGGGTATTTATGGCCCCGTTTAATGAACACCAGTGATGGGAGATGAGGAGGGAAGGTCAATCATCTCCCAGTGGTGTACCGCTGGAGCAAGCACTTGGTTTGAGACAGTCACAAGTGAAGAACTGCTTCACAGCAGCTGGCTGTCCCCCTGGGCCTAAGCAGCATAGCAGGAGAGGCAAACTCTAATTCTTCAACTGTTTCAAGCCTAGCTGCTTTTTGAGATTCAGCAAGTTTCTAGAAGACAAGCATTGTGATAGGAGCTAACAGGTGAGAGCTAGGGGTAAGAATGCCTCAGTCCATTAGTTCTTCTTCCTCAAGGTAGGCTGTGGTTGTCGTAAGAATCTGAGCTTGAATCCTACCCCAAAAAGCCCAGTCCTAGCACAGCATCAATTAATTCACATGTAAAAAGGGGATTTTTTTAATCCTTCAAAATTAACGGATCAGAAGAAATAATAGTGTCTCACATTATTTCATATGAAAAGCTCTCACAAGGATCAGTCACATATACACTACTAACACCTAATAAAATGGTCATTTTTCAGTCAAGTATGCATAATCCCTATGCAATTCTGTGTTTTAAGCTGCAGTCTAACTCAAGATGTAAATACTGCTGTCTCCCACACTGCCTGTAAGTGGCAAGGTACCTCCTTAACTACTGGAACAGGACTGAAGACCTCAGTCAGTGACAGACATTCACTCTTCTTCAAGGACACACAGCTGGAAAGAATGAATAGAAAGTGGCAACATAATATTCTTCAGAAGATTTCACTATCTTCTTAGGGCATGGCTTTCTCAATTGTACATAGATTTACAAAACTTAAGAGATCTGGATTCATTAGGCTGCAACGGAAGTTTCTCACTCATACCACTTGGAGAAACACTGCAGTCTGCTTCTTAGGATGAAAATGTAACAGCAAATAGCATTACAAAATGTCAGTATGGTCTACTCTTTCAATAAAAAAAAACTAAAAGAAGATATAAAATGGATTGATAGAAAAGGTTTAAACATTTAGTGGTTAACATAAACACCTCTGTTAAATAATATTCCCTGAAAATAAGGAAGCAAAAATAAACGAAAACCAGGTCCAGATCTTAAACTTCTGTTAATTATGATGAAGCTAAATCACTGAGAAAATGTCCAGAAGAGTTTGGAATAATAATTAAAATAGTGTATCTTGTATACGCCAACTTCAAATTGGAGTTTATAAAAACAATTCCCTCTGAACAAGTTATTCCATATCTGTTTACTGAAGTGTTGTGCACTGTAAGTCTTTCTCTGAAGCGGTTACTGGAAACTTCCAGGGGCAGTACACAGGCTGAAACGAACACTGTTCTGACATCTGCAGCAAGTCCTATAAACTACTTTTAAAAGATTTACTTCTTACAAGAGCAGCAGCCGACACAGTCTCCCCTTGGGTTCTGCTGCTACAGACAATGACTGATGAGGGAAAGTTAAATGACTAGTAACTGATATGACCAGTTGTTGATTTTAGTAAATGATGAGGCTAGATTCTCTGTATCATTTCAGGAAAATAAATTGCTCTTGCTCACACAGATTCTTGCTAAATAACATTAAGAAATGTAAACGTGATTTCTGCTCTCCTCCTGCTCCAGCCACCTATTTCTTGTAATAGACTCACACCTTTACAAAGCAGCTAAAATGCATTTAGAACCAACAATGCCTCAAAAATGTAAGATGAAACATGAGCAATGCCAAGAATTGAGAGATGTTTCCCAGTGGGTACATTTTATGACAATCTCATACGATATGTAAATTCAGGGGATCAAAACCTGGTAAAACAGTGACAGTGCATTTCAGTATAGAAGCAATTTAGTTTTAAAAATCTCCAAAAAGGTCAGTCAAGTTAGCTAATAAAGCTATATGAAGACTAAGAAACTTACAGGAAGATCATTAGTGCTATATAAATTCATCCATCTTAAACTCTCTGGCTGTAAATAACATACAACCTACAGACAGTAACTGTTACTCTGTGCCTCTTGAGATAATAAGTTACTTTGTCTTCCACTGTGGGAGTTTTCACTGTCCCAGCAGCAGCAGAAGGCATTTGCTACCTGGAAGAACGGTCAATCCCATACATCCATTTTATGTATCTGTTACTGCAGAACTGAATGCACTGATGAAGAAAACAGGTGAAAGTGTGTGTGCTGTAGGAGATCTAAACACGTCAGCATGTAACATGAACACTGGTTCAGTTCACAGCCATGTAATTGCTTTGCCAATACACCAGTAGTTAAATAGTTGAAGAAATTTGTCTGGAGAATTGCTGAGCATCTCAGTCAATTTTCAACCCACTTAAACTCCTTTAAGGCACTGAAAATTCAGCCACATATGGAAGAGACCAAGAGTGGCTGCACAGTCATGAATAGGCTATCCATGTAATCAGAAAACCAGAATCCCCACAATTAATGCTTTTCTGGTATGGCTGAAAAAAAACCAGACAACAAAAAAAACCCCAAGAAACCTGCTAATGCCTTTCCAGGGAGATGTTTCCAAGGCTTTTCTTGGCAATGTGTCAATATTAGATGAGTGGAAATCCACCAACTTGTCTGCCTCTCAGCGTGAATCCCAGGAACGACAAGCCTCAACAGGGTAGGGCCCGCCTCATCACTGGAATGGGATGCTACACCAGTGTGATGCTTTTTAACCTATATTAGGGGTAATTGCTATGTTCTGCTATTGGAAAAATCTGTATATTGTGACTGTACTCATGTTAATGAGTACCTGATCAATAAATTGGCAGTCTCTGTAAACTGTCATGACCCAGATTTTCCATCCATCCACCAACAAGCCCTTCTTTTTCGCTACAAAAATTATTCCCCAGTTCTGAACTGGATATTCATGTCTAAATTTAATTTTATAATCAAATAATACAGCAACCTTTCTTCATTTTTTAGAAGAATTCAAACATGACCTCACAGAATTACAAACAAAATGACTAGATGAAGAAAACACTCCTGAATTCTGCATGCAGATAAAAACAAGGTATAAACAGTAAATTTTACATTAAATGGTAAACTGTAATTTTAATTTAGAACCCATAAATAAATACACTTCAGACAGACGGCTTCTCATTTGAGGATACAGGCTACACAAATCCCCCAGTCCAAGCACCAACCTCTTTTTAGCTAAGAAGCAAGCAGATCTGCTTTGCATGGATTGAAGTCGGTTCTTCTCCTTTCTCAAAGTTCAAGGTGCCCTGTACCGTTTACGAGTATCTTCTGCACTGGTTTATTTATACCTGAAGATCTACCAAGCTTTTGCCATACTTCCCAGGACTAAAAAGAACCATTCTGGTATAAAAGTCTTGGAAGCTGGGTAGGTTGTAAGGATACCCACATATACAGCTCACCACCCTGAGGCTTTCATCATGCTGTGAGCACAGCATTTCCTCACATTATCTATCTGGGTTTTACAAGACACTATTTTCTCCTGAGTCCTTCCTCTGGACAAAGTCAGTCCCACAGTCTGTACCTCTTTTCTACACATACTTCTAGTCACAGGGAAGGATGGGATCCGCTGCCCTCAGATCCTGAAAACGGACAAGGCTCAGGTGAGTCAGTGCAAACCAGATCTCTAGCTATAAAACATCAAATTAAATACCACTTGATCTAGATCTGTTCTTCAAATATGGAAATAAACTGAGATGATTCACCTGATATAAAATCCCAAAGTTCCTTCTTATGTGCCAACCAAATGCACACAGCAGCCTTTGCACTGCACGGTCAAATACCCCAAAGGAAAGAAAATTACATCCTCAGGGCATACATGCAGCAGCAGCCCCCACAACTTTAGTCCTGCTTTCTTGTATGCCTGTCTGTTCAAACTACATTCCTAATCAGTTTCCATTGTCATGTTTATCTTTTTTAACATTTCCTTTTCAACACCTTCCTACCATTGAATATTCATATTTTGCAGTTTCAAATGTTTTCATTTACATATTTCCAGAGAACCTAATTTTATCTCTTGCCTGTATTTCCAACCTGTTTCTGTCCTTCTGTATTATAACAGCCTCTGTATTTGTTAAACATCCTTATTTTATGACCATCTGTGAATGTGATTAATGTAGCATTCGATCTTTCTACTAGATCCTTCATAAATACGTTACATTTACTTGTACTGCAGATCCTAGAAGCGTCTAGTTGCCACATTCCTTAAAATCAATGTTTTATCACTACCTTTTTCTGTCTCTACAATTACTTTTTAATGAAATCAACATTTTCACATTGAGTAACATCAACCAAATTTTGAGGTATTGTACTAAATACTTTCTTAAAAGCTTACATTACATAAACCATCATTGCACTGAAATCTTCAAAAAAAGTGCTCTGGCATGACTGACTTTGTTGATTGTTCATGGCTCTTTACCCTTATTACTATTGTTTCAGTATGCGTCCCATTACTCTTGCACACTAAAATATGAAGTTACACAAGGACAGTTCTCCCACACACACTTTATGTCCAGTCAGCTGATAGAAACTGAACTTATGTTGGAGGCGCCAAAGGAAAATGGAGGATCAACTATGTACAGCCAGAGAGAAGTAGAGCGTCTCTCTCAACAGAGCTGATGCTCTGAAAAGAATGTAAGGGGAAAGAAATAATGCAACTAACCATCAGAAAACACTATGATATCATATAATGTTGATTCATTTTGTTCAAGGACAGTTGTGAGAAGGGCAGAATGAGGGTGCAAGGTGGTATGCATACCAAAGGGACTCCTCTCAGTGTTCGTACCTTCCTTTCTTAACAACTTCTACAGCCTTTCTGGCCAGCTACCTCAGGGAACGCCTGCTGGTTGCTCCTCAGCCCCACACAACTCCGACTATTTGAGCACAGCTCCCATGCTAGAACTTGGTCAGGTGTGAGATGGCACAGGGACTTCCAGCTACCGCAAACTGGAAGGCCCACATAGCCAATGTGGCTCTGCTTCCTTCCACAGCATATCTTCTTTGCATCCCCTACATCAGACTTCTAGGAGGAATGCAGAAGGGGAAAAAGCAAAGTTCTAGCACACAAGTCAGGTGGGAACAGCACAATACTGGGGTGATGCTCCTAGTGCATCATAGGGAGATAGGGCAGGGAGGGCTCAATCAGGAACAGGAGCGAGGAGGACAGCACGGAAACAGGCTCGATGATCCATTCCTCTGACTATATCCATCTTTTCCTGAAGTGAGATTCAGTGCAGAGCAGATTCACTTTCCATCCCTGATGCAGCAAGTCAACTCTGTAGCATCATAGCTAAGCAGTTCTCAGAGAAGCAATGCGAATGAAAGACCCTGAGGACACGACAACACAGGGAGGAACATCTGATTACCATTTGCCTTAGCAATAACTCTAAACTATACATAGAGAAGGTAAATGGAGGCTGGAATATAGCATCCAGATTCTCTGAAGCCAGAAATATTATTCTTCAAACAAATTGCTATTATAAACTGAAATAAATAGAGGTACGTAACTGGAATAAAGTCTTTAATTGATAGCAAAGTCATTCTGATAAGTCGTCACTGGGTTAACCGCCTTTTCTATGCCAAATTTGAAATCCCTGTCTAAAACTGTGTGACATGTTCTCAATAAATTGGAAATTCCTAAACTTTACAAAACATCATGTTTTAAGCATGTGCAGTTATATGGTGGAATAAGCACCATTGTCACCTTGAAAGATGTTTTCACAAATAAGTTACAGAAGCATCTATCAATATCTTAGAATTGTAGTTCAAAATCTTATTTACTGCTGATGACCTGCTTCAGGTTTCACTTCTCAGCCCACATTCACGCTTCAGTTGATGAACTTCACTCAGGTTATGATCCTGTGTGCACGCACTATTATTTTGTTTTGATTGTAACCATGTATTTTGGAACAATACTATGTTTGCATATAATTTGTAATTAGGAGAACAGATTAGATCTCTAGCACTTTCTTCCAGGCCCCTTCTTTTAAAAGGCTATAATAGGTGTTAATTTATAAAAACAGTTGAACCAATTATTCTGAAACTTTTTGAAAAGTTCAGTTCATCACAAGTGTCATCTATAAGCACTATCCTGAGGTACAAGGAATGGAACATGTTTCTTGGCAATTTTTCTGCTTATTTATGATGTCCAAATTTCTGTTTACTTGGATGCCAGTCTGTAATACGTAAGTTAAACTCAACATGCCAAGATTCTCTTCATCTATACTCATGCCTTAATCTGTACTTATTTTCCTAACAAATCTCATCTTCTGCTTAGATTATGTAACATAATCACCTATTCAGAAAAACACTGGATTTAAACCATTTTACGCTTGCTCTGACTTTAAAAAGTATATGACTTCTAGAAATATTATTCATGATTAGTGAAGAGTTAACAAAGTCTACATTTAAAGCTTCTGATCAACTGAAGAAACCAATAAATGAGAAATAAGGAAAACATCAAATAATTTCCTGTTAAAATATTTGTTATGTAGAAAAAAATCTAAATCCTGTTGCATCAAAAAACGTGTATCTAGAAGAAGGCAGAATGAAGAATAATTTAAATTTGCCTTTAAATTATATTCTAATTCTGTCTATCTTCAACATAAAGTCTTGATAATTAAATAACCTGCAACAGACCTACAAAAGAACATAACTGGAATATCTGGGACAAGTGGTCATAGCAGACTGAATTCTAAGCACTAAGGTAGTACTTTATAAGTTAAGGCAGTTTCTAATCAGCCTATTTTTATAGTAAATTTTCTGACAAAAAAAAGCTCAAGATTTGATGAAATGACCAGTAAATGAAGCTTACCTCCAAAGGAAATAGAACTTGCTGGCTAGATTAGATGCTCTGAAAGCAATGGCAAAATCTAAGAGCAACCAGTTTAATGTCAGTATGTCAGAAAGACCACATAAAAGTGAATGTGTAGCAGGAAAGGTGTCAAGGCTTAATCAGTATACATTTAAGATGGAAAGAAAGAATCAAAAACTTAAACTGCTGAAAGGGCAACTGCCACATGAGATTTTTATCTTTAATAAGTTTCTCCTGCAAAACAGTGTGGAAGGTCTATTACACCATGAATTATGATACTATCAGTGAATTAGATTGTTGATGGATCAGACAACATAGGAGTAAACAGCACAGTTTGAATACAACCCCCTAAGCAGATACACGAGTCCAGTAGTAGAACAAATCTTCAGGTCAACATAAAAAATACCACACACACATGCACGCACACACACAGAGAGCAAAGGGAATCTGGTTTTGATATGAATGGATTTTTCAGAACCTGCAAACCGTTGGAGGAAAATCATCTAGAAATTTGTTCAGTGAACTCCAATAGCTGTTTCATAGGGAAGATAAACGTATGGAGGCTGATCACTATAATAGACGGCACCATCTAAAAGAGATACATGTAAAGAGTATTAGGATGAAAAAACCCAACATCATTTAATGCAAGGACTAGTGCCTTTAATCCAACAAAGAGATCATATCCTAAGGGATGATATCAAGCATTCATCAGAAAGCAGACTCATAAATATTTCTGGAAGTTGCTGTCTATGTTAGAAAAAATGCATCAGAGATTTTCAGCAGTTGATGTGAATTGCATTTTTATTGTTTTTTTCACCAGCAGTATACCAACAAAGAATACTTGTGAAATTGTTCACAACCTCCCTACATACAGTGGGTTATATATAGAATCCTACTTCTGGTTCTGTCAAAAGACCATTCACAGACACAAGGACACTGCAATACATCACTGTACAAGTGTACATTCAACTTTGTTAGCAGCAAAGCACCAAAACTTAAGTGTCCATTCCATTTAATATTTCAGTTTTAACACAGAAAAGATGACAACCCTTCATTGTGTTACCTGAAAGATCATAACGACCTGCATTGTATACATGTAATGATGATTCTGCTGTTTTCCTACATTTGCATGATGACCTGCACTCTCCTGGTGTTTTTTATAGTAGAAGATAATTTTTCTATTTTTATAACTTTTTTTTTCAAGTTAAAGCAGAACTTCAAAATAGAAGATGAACATTATATTAGTTGAACAAGAATTAGATTCCATGAAAGTTCTATAATCTGGAATAATCTGGAACTATGCAATTACTATAAAGTGGAAGAAACCTCTCTAACCCTCCCGGCCCTTATCTTCTTCATACCTAAGGGGATAACAGTGACGCAAGGTTCAGTAATATCTAGAAGACTGACATTCTCTTGTGACTTTTCCAAAAGCCACCACCATTCCCAACCCTGATCCTTCTATACATATGAATTAGTCCTTCACTGCCCATCTTTCTCCCTTTTTTTTTTGGTAATGTACATGCCTCACCAGAAGTGCAGTCTGTATTCCTATGCTTTTTAAAAGCATACTGATGAAAATAAGACAACTATAGCAAGTGTGCACAGCAGGCAATTTCTAAGAGGTCATATCTTCACTGCATTAATCCAGGGACTGCTGCAGTACATTATTGCCATGTTGGCTCCAGACCTGTTTTTTAAAACAGTTGTAAGATACAGTGGATATATTTAATGAAAAACGTATGCACTATCATTTCCTTTTACTAAGTTCAAACTACTGACTTCAGTTTCTAGCTGAAGAATGCCTGTCTCCTGAAAGAAGAACTAAATGACCTTTTACATCACCTTAAAAAAGTAGCACATGCCATTTTGCTGCATTTGATCTATTTTCATTTAAAAAAGCAAGAATTAGACATTAAAGTCAAGTACAAAAAAGCAAATAAAATAAATAGCAAAACTACCATTACATCCTAAAGTATCTGACCCTGTAAGTCCAGGTACAACTGTTGGGGTTTTTTTCTGGAAATGGACTGGTTCACACCTGGGCAACACTTGATGCAAGGCTAGCATCCTTCCAAATTTTACACGATCAAGTCAAATGACCCTTTGGGGTTAAGTAGTAACATCATTTTTCAGCTGAACGGAACATTCCTTGCAGCATTTCTCACATAAACTCCCAAAATTAAAGCACCTTTTCAGCCACAATTGTATCACATTTGAATAGAAATACTGAGGCTCTCTACCACTAGTAGGTCTTTAATGGGCTCTGCTTTCTCAGCAAAATAAAATACTGGTCTACAAAGGCAGTAATGGTAAACACTGACCTAACAAAGGTAGAACAGCTAAGAACTGCGCGCTAACTGGCACATCAAGGCACAGAAAGATAGCAGCATTGATGACACATATTAGTAACACATGCACGCCTGCAAACAGACAAACAAAAAAACAGAGTATGTGAATTTTACATGTATTTTTTGATAACTCAGTTATCTCAGAAACTAATACAGTACCTGAAAAAATATATGCACCAAAATGCTGTCCACTAAAGCTATCTCATTTTAAAAATTTATATATAAAACAGACAACAAAATCTTTTTAACAAGGGGAACATTTAAACACGTTTGTTGCATCTCTTCACAAACACCGCGCTAGTGAATGAATTAATAGAATTAGTACTAGTGAGACTTGGAAAGCAGCACTCCTTCCCGTTGCAGAGCTGCTGAACATGCTGTTTTCATGATGATGGTTTGATACGGAGTTCAAAAGCCCCAATAGCATGTGCATATTCACAGGCTTCTTCATAGGATAAGTAAACTAAGAAGTTCTGACACTCCTCATTTTCAACCCAATCACCAACTGACACTGCTGCAGCTCTTTTCAGTAGTGCTCACAGTATACATCGGCATATTTCAGATGCTGATGCTGCCCTGAGTGATGCACAGAGTTAGCAGCTCGTGGCACTTCACCCCTGAACTGCGTGTGAAGAAGAACGGTTCTTTTATTGAAGTGTAAAGAAACTCTTTTGGCAGATGTGGAATTAAAAATGATGTATGTGTTTAGTCTTCTAAAACCAAAACAAAATTCAAAATCATATACTCTCTTAAATTTGCAGCAATATTCCACCATGGATTGCATTTACCTACAAGATAACTGGAGATTAAGCAGTGCTTTGCTCTAATCAAATAAATTTTTTTTGTTTTACTGTTATATTACAATACATCAATTGGGACTCTTCCAATTCTATTAAAATTGAAATGGTCCGCAAAACTTCAGAGAGAAAACACAACTGCCACAATAAAAAAGAAATCTCTAAAAAGAACAGTCATAAGATGTCAAAACGTCATCCTTGCTTACTCCAGCTGAAAGCTTCAGAATTGTACACAGCAATTATTTTCCTGTTGGAAAGCTCTGCAACATGCTCGTTGAGTATCTGGGAACCAGGAATTGCATGTGGTCCCCAAGGGCATATTAGTGAAAGTGCTGCTCTTTATGAAACAGCTACGATCCAACTTACTTGCAATTACTTTTATCTTTTAAGAATGTGCAAAATGATACAGTCTATAAAAATAGTAGGCTCCACCAGCAATATCGGCATTCAAGAGAGTAAAAAGAAATGCTTTTTAAGGCATGCGATCTCTGGTTACCATCAGAATTATGTAGGGTGTTAAGTATACACACATTCTCTTCTGCAACACGTTTAAATTGTCTTTTTGTTATGAAGTGTAGCACAGCCTTTCTCAGCAAAATTTAAAACCTGAAATGTAGGGAGGGCCTCTGTAAAATACTTGTAGCTGCTAATTATCAGATGAAGAAGCTGACAACCTCCATTGAAATGTGTTCATCCTATTTAAAAAACCTTTGCTTGCGAAATACTACAGAAAAAGTTACTGATTAAGTGCTAACCTGGGATTTAAGCTCACAACATGGGGCTTATTTGCAGGTATAACATATAAAGATTTGCCTCATCTTTACAAAGGTTTTACCATCATTAGCTAGGACTGTTCTTCCAAGCACTCTTATTCTAAACCTCCTACTGCCTCCTGGTCCCACAGAAGGAAGGGGCAGTCGCAACTTCCATCACTACACACACAGAATTAAGGTATCATAAGTTTCTTGAGGAACTTGCGCACTTCATTTTCAGCAAAAAATGCAGGAAATAGAGAGTGCTCATCACGATGTCAGAAAAGGTGGATAATTACTCTCCCCAGGTCAATAGCCTATTTGTTTAAAAAACATCAGTTTCATCAACTGGTTCAGTCAATTTTATTTGCGTGTTAAGAGGGAATTGACTAATAGTTTCAGCTGAATAAAAGAAAAAAACCCATCCCTTCTCAGGCTATGCAGATTGAGGTTTAAATTTTCATCTGCCAACACATGCTGGTTTCCCTAATTTAGCCCTTTATTTTTATCAAAAATTTCTGAAAAGGAGCAAAACTATTCCTTTCAAGTCAATTTACAACAATATTTAAGTGTCTAGTAGACGAAGAGATTTGCACAGTTGGGATACAAATATTCACATTTTCCCATCTGTTTCATGCTTGAACCTTCCTACAACTGGTGATGGGCAAACAGCTTCCCACTAGCAGATGTTTCTGTTAAGTCTGTATATTGTCTTTCTGAATCATTTTCACTACACTCAGTGAATTCTAATTGAATATAATATTTAGCTCTCCTAATAGACGATAATTATTAGGTGATCAAGGTTTGCTGTGTTTTTAAAAAGGGAGCAACTCCAATTAATAAATTGTACCAGATTAGATACTGAGCCTCCTGAACTTGGGAGTGACATTACCCCTACCATCCCCTTACGGGAACACAGCTACGTGATCAGTATAAGGCACGAGGATGCCTATTCCAGATGCTGCTCTTCCTTCTGGACCACAGAAACTACGTATGGTAGCACTGTTTAAAATGAAAATGAATGAAGGACCTTAATGAAAAGGGCTGCTGGTAAGTTGTACAAACTGAATTGTCACATGCAAGTGATAACACACAGAAGCACCGAAGAAAATTGCAGCAACATTCATGTAATTTAACGTGCCAACAAATTGTTCAAAAGTCTATCTGAGGGTGAAACAGGTTAACATCACGTTCAAATAGCTGGAGAAGACAGTAACATGTGAATGGGGCCTCAAATTCTCATGCTGCCCAAATTTCATCAAATTTGATGAACCTTGCATACAGTATGAATTCAGTCTTATTGTACTACTACATTATCAACAAATCTGAAGAACCTACTCTCTGTACCCACATGATGGGGCCACTACTACTGGGTACTTTGTGCAGTTACATACAAGAGTTTAAATGAGATTTGCGCTGAAAAGATATTGCACAAGCTCCCACTGCTTTTTGCATCTGTTCCTCTGCACACTTATGAAAATAAATATAGAGAATGTCTAAAAAAGTACAAATCAAACTAAGCCAAGGGCCAGACTGCACACATTCAAAAAGGAAAAATACATCTAATTATGTACAAGGTTGCTATGACCACAGGGAAAAATGTTAATATATTTTCAGTGCTTGGCCCCACTTTTGGCTTGGCCCTCCATTTGGCTCATCTTTATTCATGAATAAATCTGGTTTAAAAATTTTTTTTAAGAAATATTTTTTGTGATGAAAAGATGTTATTTTTATTGAACTTCTCTGCAAACATGCTGATTTTCATGACAAATTCTAGCAGGAGGAATAAAAGGATAAAATTATATTTGATCATACGCTTTGGAAAAATAATTTTGCTTAGAAATTTTGACATCTGATTTCAAATGTACTTCTTTTTTATTTAATTAATTGCACAGCAGATATTTGTAGGGGTGCATGTTGCCTTACATCTGACGTGTTACAACATGAGGCAAATTTTCTGTCAGTTTGTTTAATTTCTATACAAAATGTACTTTGACCTAGAAAAGAAATTAGGTGTGTATGCTAATAGTAAATAATGGCTGACATTAACTATCTTTTTAAACTACCTCTAACAATGCATATAAGTTACTATATTATTCATAACGATTTTAATTATGAAATACTGTGAAAAAGCTGTCTAGGAAGATAAAAAATGAAATTTTGTAAGAATAAATATTAGAATACCAAAATCAAATTTCTCAGAAACCTGGAGTAAAAGTTCCCTAAAGCCACAGCTGAGTTTCTGTCCAGATGAAGTTATTTAAATGTTCGCTGTCTTTCCAGGTGTGAAAACTGAACCCTGAAGTACCTGAATGTCCTGTGAAACAAATCCCACCTCGAGACACCACAGGATTAGTCAACACTTGCACGTTTCCTGTCATCTTTTTAAAAGAACAGCCTCAACCTCAAAATATTCATGAATCTTAAATTAAAACGTGTTCTGCCAAGGTTAAACCCACGTGCCTGCTGGAAGCACACCTTGCTAGCAGGAGCAACGGCGATGCTGCTCTTCCCCTAAGGTTCACCGTCACGGGTGGATGATGCTGCGGGTCCACATCAGAGCATGGCACACCTCCGACGGGCAGGACCAGTGGCACACTGCAGCACAGCTGTGTCCTCCGTGCAGAGCTGCTCTGCTGAGCCACATGCCTCCATTTCAGAGATGCTGCCCTGCTCTTATGCATACGGACATCACCAAAGAGAGCTTGCAGGGTTGAGGATGGAGCCCTCCTCACCCAACCTTAAAACCTTGAAAATACATGATTTCATGGAAACTGAGTTTTCCTTTCTTTAAAGCAAGGCAGCCCTAGCAGTCATAGATACAAAAAGATTTGAAAACATGAACCAAAACAGCCTAGAGTGCAATGCAACAATTTGGAAATGCTCATTCACAGTCTGTGCTGGTTTGGGATGGTGAATACTGCTTGGGATTGTGCAGGGGGAGAGCTGTGGAGGGAGGGAGGGCTCAGCACAACCAGGGCCCAAAGGTCAGAAATACCTCAGCAAGGATGAAAGAAAGTACAAGTGGGGCTTGGAAAATGGACAGAGTCCTGCTTTCTTTGCGCAGTGGCCCACAGCAGCCAGTGGAGCCTATGGAGTCCTCATCCATTACAAAGCAGATCCTCTTTGCTCAGACGGATTTTGGGACATGCAGTAACTAGCAGGATGGTCACATGTCCACTGCTTTATGCAGCTCACGCTCTGCCTTTTTCCTCCAGTAACTCAGCACAACGTTGTTCACCCCAGTGCTCCGCTCCCAAACCAGAGAAGTGCTGCAGGTTCAACCCAGTACTCTCCTTCCCTGCAAAACCTACAAATGGGCTGCGTGCTGCTGCGTGCTACAGAGCTACTTATAAGCCAGCTGTGCCTCACCTTCACAGGGAGAGGAGAGAGAACATAAGGGAAGCAGGGAAGGGTGGTCTCCAGTCCCCCCAGAGCTCTTCCCAGGGGCTGTAAGTATAATGCTGCCGAGAACTGGGCAGTGGCATGGCACCTTCCCAGGTGGCTGCGGCTGCTGCAGGGCATGCATCAGCCCCGAGCATGTGAGCGAGGGACAATGCTGCACCATGTGCCTGCAGCTCGCTGGTAATTACGCCAAAGAGAAAACACTCTGGGAAGAAATGGACAATCTCTGTAACACTTTTCACAAGCATTAATGTGCCTTACTGTATTTTTGGTATACATCAGTGGCTCCCTGCCATACACAGGCACACACACACAGGCAGAGGACAGCCGCTTCCACAAAGTAACCTCTCAGAAGAAGCAGCTTTCACAGATGAGATGTCTCATCTGTGGGGATGGGACTAATCTGGGGACATCAGTAAAGCGATACGTGTGTGCTCATACTTTTTTGTGTATATTTCTCCAAAAGCACATGTATCATTGACTGTTCTGGACATTTGTCATCATTAAAACAGCTTTAAAAAATTTTTGAAAAACGGAAGATGTTTCTCAAATACATCGCTGAAAAATGAAAACTCTGGGTCTGATTCATCTTACTTAATTCGAGAGGCCTCTGCCGAAGTCTCCCCCAGAGCTGGTTGCTGAAGTTTTACTCATTCTGAGGGTATGATTCATCTACCTAAATGTAAATGTCTCTCGGGCAGCATGAATCCAGCTGATCTCGCTCATCACCCTGTAACTGATGCAGCTATAGCTCCAACGCACCCCCGGACACCCAGGTCAGGGGAAGCCCCTCTCACTGTATCAGTGACCGATGGCCAGGGTACGGCAAGCAAAGCCACACGCGCCCTCTCCAGCGATGCCTTTGAGGTGACATTTGAAGCGAGTTACTAAAACCTTTCACCGGGGCAACAGCAGGACTTGCCAAGGGAGATGCCGAACGCGAGAGGGATGTGACCAAGTCACCCGCTCCCCAGGGCGCGGGGTGGCAGACGCCGGGGTGGCTTAGCGCAGGGCAGGGGGGGGCGAACAGATGCCACAGCTGCTGTCCCCGCGCCTGCCACCAACACGCGTGTGTGTCCCGCACCCCCTCCCGGGGTCCCCGCGGGCCGCCAGCCCC
>JAVJGI010000040.1:1686148-1696382 GCA_035590275.1 Ibycter americanus
CGAAACCAAAAAGGAATGAAATAACTATCCAATGTCAGAACTCAAAAAAAAAAAAAAAAAGAAAGAAAGAAAGGAAGAAAGAAAGAAAAAAGAAAGAAAGAAAGAAAAGGTGTCCAAGAAGGACCTTTTCCATCTTGGGGTTTATCTTTCTTTGAAAGCCCTTTTTAAATAGCAGTTTTGAGATCATATTCCTTCCTCCCTCTAAATCAGAGGTAAATATAAATGTTTGTTCTGCAATTGTTCATTTCAGTCTCAGCATTGTATCTGTGTATCCTGTAAAGACTGTGACATTGTGTAATATGTGAAGCACACTGAAAGCAAAGTAGTAACTTGTAAGCCAAAGGGTTGGTTAGAGAAATCTGCAGCAAGATGTTCCCTGCCCCATAGGTCATCATCCGCATGCTTGGTGGCAATTACAATGACTGCACCAGAAATACTTCACTTGCTATTTGGTGCCTGCAACATTGGCAGGGAAATTTCCTTTTTATCTTTAGGGATTAGCCAGAATAGTGGCACTTCTAGAAAAGGACGAATCTTCACAAAATTAAGTCAGGCATTGTTTCCCATGTTATTACATTTATGAGTGGAAAATAGAAGTAATGATAATATTTGCACAATAAGACTATAGTAAATTACACAATATGTGGATCCTTTACAAAAAAGATCCTATGAACCCTTTAAAAAAGAACAAAACCAAACAGAACAGATTCTCTATGGAAGAAAAGAAAAAACAAATCCTTTTCAAAATAATTTTTCTGGAGTCAAGTGACATAACCTGCTGAACTAAAGCCTGAAAAAGCCAGTTTAGTATGAGAACTGACACAATCCATACAGAGAAGTGTCACAATCAAATTTTTCTGCTCTGTACATAGGCACATTCAAATTTGTTCAACAAGATATAGTACAGGAGGTCCTGCAAAGCAGAGATTCTTTGCAATTTCCATGGCATTGAACCCAGTAGATTGATGATTTAAACAAGCTATCTAGATTTCCAAGTAGATATGTAATCAGAATGGAAATGCACTAGAAATTTTTTTATTCATGCTACACTGGATTTATCTCACCATAAAGACTCTTTGCAATGTCCTTTTCTCAGGATCAGTGCTGAAATGTCATTCTAGCTAATGCTTTGCATAAAAAAGGGCATATTCTATGAAACGTGAAGATGGCTTTCCTACCACTTAAAAGAATCAGCTCTGATGGAGGATAAAATGGTAAAGAATACAAAACTACATATTCTTGTCCTGGAAATGTCAGTAGTGGCTTTTGCTTTGTGTGTGTGAAGAAGGGTGGGAAAAGCTATTCTAAATTACCTAATTAAATAAAGGAAAATGGACATGCTGGCAGCAGCTGTGAGGCAAGGATGTTGTATACAGGCATTGACCACTAACTTTAGCCCCTGCCTATACTACATTTTGAGAACTGTTGCCTAATAATGGCTAAGAAGATGGTAGGTTGTAATTGCTGCTACTGATTGGGGAAAGATAGCAGCCACAATTTTTTTGTGCTAAAATAACAACAACAATAATAATACTGCTTTTTTGCCTTTTCTTTTCCTCACCTGGCCACTTGGACTACTTGTAGCTACTGTTTAAGTGAAGAAGTGATAGCAATCAACATAGCAAAAGTACTGCAAATTCCTACATGGACACTCCTACATCAGCTTGAATCAAACTTATTTCACATTAAGGCAGCTAGGAATAGTATCTGGTGAAATGCTAACACTGCTGTTCTGCAGTACAATAGAGAAGTAGATGCAGATATACATAGATTCCACACAATCAGTTTGTAGGTGTTGCCAGATCTGTACATGGGCTCACATCCGAGTAGTGTAAGACGGTAGTGCCTTTTGATGAAAGTTTGCTGCCCTTTTAGCTGAGATGTGTAATTCATTCTGTGAAACCTCCTTGATTGTTACAGTGCAGAATAATAAACAAATAAATAAACACACACACCACACCACACCACATAGCCCCATGGTTTAGTCCAGTTCGCTTCATATGGCATTGAAATTAACCTGATTAGGACAGTAATTGGAAATTTAAAAATGGCCACATCTGAGACCACGTGATCACACTTGTCTGGCCACATTCTTAACAAAATGATATCACTTTGCCTGTGTAACAAAGCTGGTTCAGGCTGCTCCCAGGGTTTGGATTAAGGAGTCTGGGTAGGGAAGTCGCTCCCATAAAATCTGATATTTTGAAATTTTGTTTAATTGCTTCTCAGAGGAAAAATAGCAATTGAAAATTATACATGAAAGGGTATTGAGCCCTGGCTCTGGAGCTGATGAACAGGTGCTGTGGAACCACTTGAGACCCTGAGCATGGTGGTCTGCTAGCTGACAGACAGGGAGTTTTGGCTCTTGAGGATCCACGAAGCAGTTCTATCTCATCTTGTCCTGTCTGAAAGGTGAGCTGTCAAGAAATGGAATCATCAGAAACTTTGGTAACCTGGTGAACGAGCAAGTGGACTGAAAATTTTGAAGTAGGCAAACCAGTAGGGTACATAAGAGGCTTCTAAAACTATCTATCTCCTCAAAATTGCCCAGTTTTGGCTAATCAGTGAATTCTGACAAGAAAGAAAACTTCAGTCTTACTCTGGTTACACTATTTTTGGTCTACACCTCTACAGAAGCAAGAAAAAGGCGTTCTCCTTTTGCCCAGACATTGCCAAAGAAATAATATTAAATACTATTATCACTCAGAATGGTGTTCCTGACGTTAATGGAATAAAGCTTCCATTGGCTTTAATGGCAGTAAGTTCAGACGCATCTGTAGTTTTCCAATTTCTATTCACTGCTTGTATCACCCACAGGAATTGCTAAAATGCTGATAAGAGGTTAGATTAGCAGAAGGGAAATGGAGACACAGGAGATGATATCCCATATGGGTGAGCTTGACTCACCAGAATACATAATCAAGTGTTTATCAGCTTTTGCTGGCTACAGAGCTATTCCTAAGTCTTTAAGATGTTCGCCTAGGTCCTGATTAATCAAGGTAATCAGCAAAGATAAATCAATTAATCTATCAGGTTTTTGTCACTGGGGATATTAGTAGAAAAGAGGCATTGGGGGCACAAGTCTGGTTGATATAATCCTAATTTGGCCATAGATGTGTTCCAAACAACATCCTGCCCCTGAGAAGGTGCAAGAAATCCCACCACTCCTTGTTATGTAGAAACTCTCAAAAGAGGGCTTTTGTCCTTCCCCTAGAGACAGTTATGGCTTTTTATTGACTGTGAAGTTTTATGGCCTTTGTGCTTTTATTCCCCCTCGCTTTTACATGCAGATTACAACCAAGTCTAAAGGGCGTGTTGCCAGATCAGATGCAGGCAGTAGAATTTCTTTTCCTTTAATGATAATAAGACAGTATTTACATATACAGTAGCATAATGCAGGATACTAGATACTGCACACCTGATTTTGAAGAAAAAAGGGGTGCCTGCTCAACTTGGTGGTATTACAGTTTTATGGACACTGTCTACAGGTAGCTCCACCTCTGCTGTTAGTTGTGTTCAACTTTAATGATTCTCCACATTCTCCATGTACAAGATTAATTAGTTATCCCACACAAGGTTCATGTTTAATTTGGTAATATGTCCATCTGTCAATGCAGAGTTTCTCTGAACTCCTCTTCATCTGTGAATTGTCCATTTTCAAATAATGTTTTTAACTGTGGGTTACCCATCACCTTATATTTTAATTCAGATGCAGATTAAAACTGGTATCTTCCCTTTTTCTTTTCTTTTTTTTTTCCCAAAGTGTGGTCCAGGATAGCATTAAGATACTCTTGGTCACATACATTTCTTTAAGTTTCCAAGATTTCTCAGCATACCTAGAAATCCAAGTTACTCAGTCACGGTAAAAAAATACGTTTGTATGTATGTACTTCTGTGTATGTATGACACTCCCATAATTACTTATTACTACTATATATCTAATTACAACGATGTTGTTGGTGTTTATGAAACTTGTTTAATGAAATTTCTCCATGTCTCTTTGGGCTCCAACTTAGCACAAGCAAAGGTGATCTCCTTATCCCTTTATTTTTATCTAGAGAAAAGCTCTCTGGTAGACTTTGCTGTCTTGTCTTACCTCCCCCTGCCCAGGGCAGAGGCTGAGCAGCAAGAGGGGCTGCTGATGGAGCCTCTGCGCAGTGGTACCCGGGCTTCCATCTGCTCAAGGTTGTTGCTAAGGAACGTCTGCTGCAAATAACAGTTCCCACCTGCTCCCTTCCCTGCTCCAAGGGCTTCACTCTCCTTGACTCCACAGACAGGGAAGCACCAGCTGCTGCTGCTACTGCTGCTGCAAGACTGTGTGGAAGCTTTTCTCTTGCCTTCCCCCCACCTCAATCACTCCTTCCATCTTTCAGAATTTAAGCACCTGCTACCACCCCAGAGGCAGTCTTTTACCATGGTCCCTCCCCACCAAGTTAATGTCAATCATTACAGAGCTTTTTCCTTGGCCTCACTTCCTCACCTACTTCTCCTTGATGTGGTGTACTACATCACGATTCAGGCCTGCAGACCCAAATGGTTTGTGCATGGATTTACAGTGAAAGGGTGAGAATTCATGTAGCAAGTTCCCCCCGCCCTCCTCCCCTCTCGCTACACAAATGCATGAACTAGTCCCTTACAAGAACTGTGATTTGGATCTCATAATTCATGTATGCTTGGAGGGAAATAAAAAAGCATGTGTCAGACTATCCTCATACTTTAATGATTACTCTGTTTGAATTAATTATACCTCTTTTGGTATTTTTTGAAAGGTCTGTGGCTGATGGTGTGAGATTTGATTTTATAAGAACGGAAAAGCCGACCACTCGTGATTATGAAATGATATGCAGTTGAGCAAAGATTCTTTATCTCTACTGAGAGCTAAGAAAAAGTTCATAGGCAGAGCACCCTACTATGAATAATCTTCTTATTTCTAATGCCACCCAGCCATGCAGACTTAAAGATAAGTACAGATGAACTAAGAGAGGCTGAACTTATTAAATGTAATGGAAATGGACTTTAAATTTGGTGAATCAAAATTTTGCATTAACTTTTTTCTTTAATACGCCTGAATCGCCACCATAGCAGTTCCATTTTCCTCATCAAATTAGTTAAGTGGAAGACGAAGTGATGCAAGTTCTGATCTATGAAGGAATCACAGCCTCCAAGATGAAACGTGAAATATAGAAATAGCTGTTGCAAAGCCAGGCCTGGTGCCAGGAGGAAATGGAGGGTTTTATTCTTCAGAAGTTCATCTGAAAGGAAGGTTGTACCTCCAGTGTATCCAGTGTTATTCACCGTATTCTGACATTTCTTTCTGTGGGAGGTCCTCCAGGCCATTTTATTCCTTACTTTGGGCAACGCAAAAAAGGAGCTTGGGGCATCCATCAGCTGAGAGAGCAAGAGGCTTGAAGGAAACGTGACCTGCGTCAGAGCTGTTGCAGGAAACTTCCCATAGCTGATGATGTTTAATGCAGCTCATTTTATGACTCATACTGATTTTATGGTTATTCTTCCAGCTAGCCTGGAGGGAGCTGGGAGGCTGGGGAGCTGCCTGAGGGTTTCTGGGAAAGCTATGGCCCAGCATGGACTTTGCAAAGACCACGGAGGGAGAGTCTGACCAGTCTCTACCTCCCCCCTGGCCAGGGCCAGGAAGGCTGCAGCCCTCTCCTGGAGTTGGTAGTCTTTGTAGCCATGATTGTGTCCAGAGACTCACAGCTCGTGAGCAGCACAGCATGAAGTGAGGGGAAATATGGGAGATCCATAGTTGGGGTGGGTAACCCTCCCTCCTGATCTTACACCTATCTGGGAGATACACACTTATGAAAATATTTTTTCTTTTTTTGTACAGATTGCAGTACCTCAGCAGAAACAAAAGAAACCAAACCAAACCACACAAAACACGTGTTTCCAATCAGACATGAACCAATAATGTGCATATTGCAACACTTCAGAATCTAATCATCTTCATGGGAGGGACTACACTACAGGAATCATAAACATTGTGTGGTGGTTTTTTTTCTTTCATCCCCATTTAATTTCCATTTCATTTTGAAAGCAAGCACCAAAAAGCCCCAAACCTTACTCTTCTTTTTTATTAAATGATTCTTGTGTTGTAAATCTCCTCAATTAGCAAAGCAGTGAAAATTTCAAATATTGTTGAAATCAGCAAAATTATCTGGAAGTTTTGGCATTCCGTAAAAATGCTTCTCTGTTTAAAATCAATTTGGTCTCATCTACGCTGTACAGGGTCATGATTCCATGAATAATAAAGCGTGTGAATAGCTTGCCTCTGGTTACTGTCCTCATGAGTCAGATTTCCTTATGTATTAGCAGGTTTGGGGACTATAAACCCTGTGATTCTTCTCTGAATTGAATCAATGGGAGTTCTGCTAGTAATTTCAGTGGGAATTGGATTTTTTAATGAAATGTTTATATTTTTAGGGTATGTCCAAGTCTGCAGGAGGACACATTTCATCTTGGCTATAGGTTGAGCCCAGCTTTAGACTAGACAGGTGAAATAAGCCATCTCTTGAAGTACATCACTCAAGAAAGCTGATACTGTATGAAGTATCTCTGTTTAGCCACTAAAAAAGAGAAGCAACCCAAAAAGAGAAGCATCTCTGCCAAAGAATGTGTTACAGGGACACCTTACCTGGCCCCAAAGTGTTAAGACATATATCCAAGGCTGTGGAGCGTATTGTGTAGAGATGTCCAAGCTGGTTTGTATGGGCCATTTCTGCATCCAGGGCAAGACAACGCCATTTGTGGTGCTGAGCCAAAGCACCTCATTGGTCTTTTCCCCATGCCATGAGGGTGCACTGCAGTCAGAGCTGTTTGCAAATCTCGGTCCTTCACCCTGTTGCATTGGGAAGACGTGCTTTCTTCATCATGTTGAGGAGATGGTTTTCCTTCTTTCCTGTTTTACTTATTGGAGCTTCTGTTATTTGATGTTATCAGAGAGGGGGGAATGAAGTGATTGGGTTCTTTTTCACTTGTTTTTTATGTTCACTCTTTTTTCACTCTTTTTTCTTTAGGATGCATTGATTATTGATATGGAAAAATGAATTATCTATTTAAACCATATGTTTATATATATATATATAAACTATTAATTACACCTCCAGGTGCCCAGAGACATTTGTGTCCAAGAAAAAGGGGAGTCCCAACCACTTACATAGGGAAACATGAAAACTACAGTTAAAATATCAGTCTAGGTGGATGGTGAGGATTATGTGACTGTTCCAGCTCACACTCCACAATAAACCACGGCTGTGACTTTTGTCTCTGGGTGCTCTGATCCCTCTTCCACTGTTGCAATGATACAAAACAAAGTAATTGTGTATTAAGGCTGCTAACCCCTTATTCCCTATCCCTAACTAAATCCCCCTAATATTCATGCTAAGGAATTGATTATAGGGTGTGCTGATGGTTGTTGGTTTTTTCCTCTTTTTTTACCATCTGTCTGCTGTGAATACATCTGAAATCCCTGGCTTCACCAGCTAAAATGTACTCAGCAAGTCAATTTTTTTTCTCTTCTAATTATCCTTTTAATTTGCTTCTGCTCAGCTCCCACACCTCCTCCCCCTTACCAGATTGTTTATATTTTTCCAAAGAGTTTCTGAGAATTGCTTATCCTGCTCTTTGCAACCTTTCCCTGCCCCTCATTTCAGAAGTTGCTGTCTCTTGTCCCCTCCCTTGCTGCGATCTTGCAGGAGTGAGTGTGAATCACAACCTTCCCAGCTGTTTCTGACAAATTGCCCCATGGAGCAATAATCTTTTATATTAAGAGTATTTTCCTGTTACTCAGCCCTCCCTGTTCTGCATTAACAAGCGGGATAGATGCCAGCGATTGCAAAGAGGTTTGGTACAAACCAACAGTACTTTATTTCTAGAGATAGATACTTCATCCAATGATGTCACCAAGCTACATAAGCAGCTGCTGAGAGAGACTCAAAACGTGCCTGTTAAGTAATATTTGAGTGGCTGGAGGTGTGCAGCCCTGAAAGAAATCATAGGACAGGTCTTTGGATTTAGGAATAGAGATCTAGGAATAGCCTAGGGGCTTGATCTGGGCATGGGTGCAGACAACTTGTGCAAGGTCTAACAGACTGATGTGTCTAGATCCAAAATTGCATTCCCGCGTCTCCTTTCAGACACTGTTCAAGGCTGCTGACATTTGAACTCTCCTGACTCTTCAAATTTCCTCGGGCTCAAAACAGCCCACTCTGAGTCCCTACCTCTTGTCTAAATGTAATCAGGACGCAGGAGCGAGGCAGTGCGAGGCCAGCGTCTCCTGAGGAGCTCTGTACAGTGTATCAGATCTTACCTAACATACAGTGACAGAACTGGGTTTCTCAAGAAGCTGTTGCTGGTGGTTTTATGTAATAGCCAACTTCATAAACACATTTATGGATATCTATAAAAAGCATTTTCTGTAGTGTCTGCATATAAATTGCTATGAATTTCATGTAACATACATTATATATAGCGAACACAATACATATGAGGCATTCATAACAAAGAGTATATAACAAATTCCTCTGTAACTGTATAAAAAGAACAATATTTATATAATACAATATTTTTTTATATACTATAAAACTTACACACCACCCTCTCCCCCCAAGTGATTGGAAGATTCATCAGTGAAACAGATACTAGCCTGATGTTCCAGTTTCTAGTCTCTGTCTCCAGGTATGATCTGCCCTCTCAGTGTTGGACGGGCAGAGAAGGGAATATGGCAGCGATAAACTCCAGCCTTCTGTTGAAGCTGAGCAACTGTACAGAGTTCAAGAGTAATTTTACCAGGCAGGGAGCGCATAAGTAGAGAACACCTTTGCTATCAAAGGGATGGAGAAATCACTAGTGTGAAGTGCAGAGCAGGAGGGATGTAGTTTAATTTGCAATTTTTCTTTTATAGTAAATTTTTGCTATGTAAAATATGACAGCATCCTCTGCTTGTTCTTGGGAACTAAGCCCCCATAGTACTTTGAACCCCCTCCACCCCTAATCTACTGCATCAAGGGATTCCTTTTCCCCTTTTCTGAATACTGCTTCACTGTATCTGCAAGAATAACCATAAAATCAGCGTATATGGGCTAACTAGCGTGTTACATTGGTATATGGATAGCAATGCTGGGGAACAGAAAAACTTGATGATAAAACACATTGTCTTAAAAATGAGTTGGCTGAAGGTATGTAGAGAATTTCAAGACTGCAGAGAAAAAAAGAATAAGGAAAACACTAGGATAAGACATAATGGTATTATAGAGTGATGGCTCTAACCGTTTGGGTATATATGAAGAATAAATTTAGAAATAATATCCTCGATGCTATAAAGATAAAAGCAAAAAGCAAAAAACTACAAAAACAGAGACAGTCCAAAATGCACTGGATAGCTCTAGTAAATAGATCAAAAGAGGTCTAAAGAGGCCCTGAAGCTGATATAAAACTGCAAGCAATGGAAGGACATCAAATTTTGAGCTCTTGGCGCTTAAGACATGCATCCTAGAGTTGCTGATTTTTACAATGCTGTGATGTCTAGTCTGAGTTTTACTTTGAGATCTGCTGCTAAACAGAAATCCCAGTCCTTTAAGGATAATTATTTCTATAGTGATTAAAATAGAATAGAATACAGTGATTAGATTTTGAATACATAATCTAACCATATTGATCCCTGAGGAAAGTCAGTAGTAACTGGTTGCCAGTTGGACTTTGTACCAGTGATCATTGCTGGTTTAGGCTGAATGTCCTGCCAATTTACTGCCTACCTTACCATCCACTTACCCAGCCCATAGCTTATCCATTTGGCTAAAAGAACACTATAGGGAGACCACGTTAAAGGCCTTGCTAAATCCAAGATATACAACATTGCTGTGGGTTGACCTTGGACTGTGGTCTGATGCCCAACCAGCTGGGTATCACTCACACCCCTCCTTAACAGGACAGAGGGAGAAACAGGATGGCTCATGGGCAGAGTTACAGACAGGGAGATCACTTGCCAGTTATCATCATGGGCAAAACAGACTTGAATTGGGGAAACTGGATTTAATATATACCCATTAAAATGGATCCATGGGTGAGGAAAAAGGCAAATGAAAACACCACCACCTTCCCTCCACATCTTTTTCTCTGCTCCCACCTTCCCCCCTCAGCTCCCGGCCCCTCTCCCCCCGCGGGCTGGGCAGGGGCCGGGCTGGGGGTGGGGGTCAGCCCGCGGCAGCCCCTCAGCCCC
>JAVJGI010000040.1:1696627-1706632 GCA_035590275.1 Ibycter americanus
GCTCCCCCCTCGGCTGCCTCCTCCTCTGCCCGGGCCGCCTTTGGCCCTTGCGGAAACCTCTTTCCCCCCTCCCCGGCACCCCCGGCTTGGCTGAGGGGCTCAGCTGTGCCCTGGGGGGTGGCCGCTGGAGCCGGCTGGGACCGGCTTGGGCTGGCCTGGGGCAGCCCCGGCACCCACCCTCCTGCAGAGGCTGCCCCCCAGCCTGACTGCCAGCACCTGGGCACAGACACTCAGAACCAACATCCACTTTTTCTCCACTTGTCCACACAGCCAGTGTCATCATACGAGGCAACCTGCTTCATCAGGCTTGATTTGCCTTTGGTAAACCCATGGTGGCCATTTCCATTTACATTCTTGTCCTTCATGTGGCTAGAAACTTCCAGAAGGATTTATTTCATGACCTTCCAGGGACTGTGGTTAGGATGACCAGCCTGTGGTTCCACTGAATCCTTTTTCTTGCCTTTCCTTGAAGATGGAGTGATGTCTGCATTCTTCCAGGCATCAGGAACCACCCTGAGCATACATGGCCTTTCAAAGACGTTGATGAGTGGCTTGGCAATGACATCAGCCAGCTCTCAGCACCCTATTTTATATACCCTGTGAACCCATGGACTTGAACATGTTCAGCTAGCTTAAGTTCTCCCTAACCACATCTTCTTCTGGAGAGGTCAATGCTGCTTTCCCACAAAGTCTGCTCGTAGGATTAGAGAGCTAGGAGGCCAGAGAACAGACCTT
The DNA here is from genome assembly GCA_035590275.1 of Ibycter americanus. Classification (NCBI taxonomy): domain Eukaryota; kingdom Metazoa; phylum Chordata; class Aves; order Falconiformes; family Falconidae; genus Ibycter; species Ibycter americanus. The sequence goes on from JAVJGI010000040.1 coordinate 1,697,363, forward strand.
TGGAGTGAACATTGCAGAGCAGAAATGGAACATCGCCTTTCAAGTCCAGCCACGTCACATCCAAATATTTCATTTTATTAAGCCGATTCAAATTATTACTGCTCAGAGATATTTGGAATTGATTGATGTCTATTTAAGTTGATGTGGTGGCTCATGGGAGTAGTCTGAAGCTTTCCTCTCTTCCTCAGACTGGTGCCCTCATTTGTATTTCCTTCCCTACAAGGCACTATTGTTTCCTTAATTGTTGAATTGTCCCAATGATTCATATGTCACTTTTTTGAAAAGGAAATTTTCCTGTTTGAAAAATTAATATGCCTTTGATTTAGTCATTTAAAAAAAATAAAAACTTTTGCAGAAAGGACACAGATTTTCCAAATAGTTTTCTTCCATCAAAACCCAAACAAATAAATAGAAGTAGACCAGCTCTTACTGCTGGTATTTCCAGTTTCCCTTATGTTCAAGCTCAGGGTTAGATCCACTCCTGTGAAAGTGGAGCAGTGCAACAGGGACCTTATTATTGGTTAACTAACTGAATATAAAAGTTGACGGAAATTGTTGCAACTGACAGAGTGACAGGCTGGCCTAAGCAAAAGGATGGAGGACAGAAGAAAGACCCCAGACCTAGGTCTCTTACATGAACAAGGAAAGGCAGCTGAGGGGGAGAGTTAGGCAAGATGCCAGCTATACAGTGATGCAGATTTTATTATAGTACAGCTACTGACCCTGAATCCTCCTGCCAGCAAGGGATGCTGTAGTATTGGCTGTGCAGTCAGGTTTTCAGCAGAGCAAGGACCCTAACTGCACAGCTGATCAAATGGGCCATCAATCAAGTGATTCACATTGTGTACTTAAACCTCTTGCTCAAAGTCAGGTTATAATTCATACAGCTGACGACCTCCTAAACTAGGTGCCTTAAACTGAAGGCAAGAACTGAAAAAGGAGGGAAAGGAGCTGAAAAATAAAATCTTCAGTTACTAATAATAAACATGAAGACCCCTTCTCCTGACCTCCTCCAAATGGGCATCTCATAAAATCATAGAAATGAGGGTTTTTTAGCTTGCTGGGGATTACACTTTTATAGCAATACATGGAGGAACATTAAAAGATTGCTGGACTAGGAAATTGCTGCCCATGCAAAGAGGGGGCAGTGAACATGGCTGTAAAAGAGATAGCACTAACCAAGTGTGAAAGACAGACATTGTTTTCTTGTGTGACTCTGCACCAACTAAATGCCATGGGACTGGCTGGATTCAAGTTGGAGCTTGATTCACTTGCCTACAAACAGATTTCTAGTGCCACCTGAGATGGCTTGAGATGTCTGAACTGCTCAAGGAAGTCCAAAATGAAACAGTACTTTCACAGACTGAGAGTATTCAAGACCAGACACTAGAAGCCAGATGGGAGACTCTAGGATATCTCAAACGGCACTGTCATAGTCAGACGTAGTAGACATCTATAGCAAAATTTGCTCAAGTTGGCTCATGTGATTCCTACCTGTTTGAGTCCTTGCACCACCATGATTAAGCTGCCTGCCATTCCCCTTTCTCTAGTAGTCTGTGACTAGCAAAGTGTCAAAGCCTTTAATGCAACACAACCCTTGTGCATAGAGAATCTGCTGCTACATTGGTTTAGACAGATTTAGTTTAATGGAAGAGGGAAGGAAATTACAGTAGTGCTGTAATTTAGAGTCTGGAGTGTAATTCATGTCTGTGGCACAGACTATGCATGTAGAGTCATCAAAATGTTTCTGTGTTCACCTCCTGTGTAAAAAATGCACATAATTGCATTTCCCCTACTTTATGAAAGCAGCCTGAGATAGGATGCATTAAACAAGAGGAGGAGCTCTGTTACCCAAATTGAAAGTATTGCCATAGAGATGGGGCTGATGTGCAGTAATAGCATAGTTATTGTCAGGTCTGCTGTGTAAGAGTCTTAAATGGAATCCAGTTATTATGAAAATAAGTGTATAGCTAATATTCAGACAGCTCCCTAATGTTCCATTCAGTAGGAACAAGGAAATAATGGTTTGCTGGAAACAGCTTTTTACTTTCTTAAAAGACAGTGGGCCTAAATGCTTTCTCCAGAGATCCCTGTTTTCCAAGTTGCAAATCTTGTTTTGGTGGAGCTGATGTGCTAGAGCATCTTAAGTAATATGAACAGACTACATTAAGACCTCTGCAAAGGTGGCAGGAGCTGTTTGTTAGCAGGTCTTTAGACACCCTGATGTAGATTGGTCTAGGAGGAAAAAAGTGGAAGAATTTGGACTTTATATTACTAAATTAGAGCATAAGAGGAGAATTAGATATCATGATGGTGGTTTTAATTTTTATGCATATATATTTAAATCAAAATTACAAAAGTTGTTTTTCTGTTGGCATCATTGCCATGGACAGTAGAGACCTGTGTGTGTCAGAGTGTAAGACATGAAATTGTCCTACCATTTACTACTCCTAGGAGTACACATCAGCCCACGGTCTGACTGTAGAAAATCGGTTGCATGGTATAAGATATACACCTCACCTAAAGTACAGTGTGCAATTTTGGGTAACTCAATATAAGGACATCTTACTATTAGAGGAGGGCAACCAAGATGTTGAAAGGCATCGAGGCCAAGACTTATGAGAAGTGGCTGAGGTCACTTGGTTTGTTAAGCTTGGAGAAGGCTGAGGGGTGACCTCATCTCAGTCTACAACTTCCTCAAAGAAGGGCAGTCGAGGGGTAGGTACTGACTACTCTCTCTGGTGGCCAGAGACAGGACACAAAGGAATGGAATGAAGCTGCATCAGGGGAAGTTCAGATGGGACATTAGGAAAAGGTTCTTCACTGAGAAAGTGGTCAGTCACTGAAACAGGCTCCCCAGGGAAGTGGTCACAGCACCAAGCCTGTCAGAGTTCAGGGAGTGTCTGGATGACACTTGTAGTCATATGGTTTAGATTTAGGTAGAAGGAGCAGGGAGTTGGACTCTAATCCTTGTGGTCCCTTCCAACTTGAGATATTCTAGGATTCTATGATTCTAAGAAATCTCCATGTTTGATTAGACAGAAGATAGGGTCTATGGTTGTATTATACTGCATATTTCTGAAAATATTCTCCCTTCTTTCATCTCCTTCTGCTAAGCCTCTGGATTTTTGGAATGAAGTTTCATGTTGTCCAAATCCTATCAAAGGCCATCTTTGTGTCCTAAAGCTGAAGCTACTCTGGAAGCTAATGAAACAGAGTTTTGTAACTGGAACGTTGTTCAACATTTTGTCCAGTACCTGGGAACCGTTCCTGTGACACAGCATAGTCCAGAGATATTCAGAGAGAGCTTTTTGTTCCTTCCTCAGAAGTCTCACTGCCTCATAGGATTCTCCTCTGCTACAGTGGCTGTAAAGGGGAAAGCTTAGCATTCGGTCTGTACTTGGAGATCCCGTCTTTTGGTCCCTGAGAGATGTCTTGAAGGTCTTTGTTTTGGCTTTCTGTTCAGTCACAGACCTTCTTTTTGACTTTGGGCAGATGACATCATGTCTCTTAAATACCAGTTTTTCAATTATAAAATAAGGCTATGTGGAAAGTAAGCAAATTTTCCACGTGTGAGTGCTGGAATGTGTTTTTCTTTCTGCAAATGAACTTTGAACAAGGCAATGGAAGCTTGTCTGTCATGGGGCGATACTGCCTTACAGACAGGATCTGCAGTTGTTTGCCATTAGGACTTCCCGGATCTTGTATCCCGTGAAGACACCAGGCCATGAAGACCAGGAGCTGGAATATATACTGCACTTCACAGATGGCTCCTACCTTATCTGCCCTGAGCCCCTGCTACACCCAAATGTTCCTCTGTGACTTCAGTGACATCCTTTTCAGCCATGCTGGAATACCTGATGCCTATATTCCTATGGCAGCACTGGGGGAATGCATAAATAAATATATAGGAAAGAGAGAAAAGGATAGTTGCTCCCTTGGGGACTTATACCCAAGGGAAAACAAGACAAAGATTTTAGTGGCTCATCTGACATCATATTCTGCTCCTATGCAAGGCAGGTATACTATATCAGGACTGCATATCTGTTTAAAATGATAGCAAGTATCACTTCCAAAATAAAGTTGACTTTTAAGTATTGGTAGTCGTATCAAATCCTATCACTATGTCAACACTGGCTTGCCGACTGTCATGAAATATTGAAAGGTGGTAAAAAAGACAACCTATCAAAATTGTCAGTAAAATCAGTGGAGAAAAGACAATGCATGTCAGTAAAGACTTTGAGATACTTTAAGAGAAAGAAAAAGAGAATTTTTTCCCTTTGTCTGGTTTAAGTTCCTGGGCTAAATGCATATTTTAATATGTAATTTGGATTTATGGGCTTTTTAATAGTTTGTACGATAATTTCGTCACAAACCAGCCATTCAGCATATCATTGTAAAGACAGGTGGGAATCCAAAATTGCTTTAAGAACATAATTTTCTGAGATAGAGGAGTATTTTTACTGTGGAATCTGTATTTATTGTGCTTTTATTGTCTGAAGTTTTATTAACAAAAAAGTTGGGAGAGAGAGTGAAAAACGAAATGCAAATTTCCCCTAGTAAATGGGTTCTGTTGGTGACATTTGATTCTCTAGGCCAGCATCTTCTCTCCTGCTTCTGTAAGTAGATCAGTGAAACTCAATGGAAAAGCATGAATGTAAAGTCAGTGCAAATCTCTGTACTGTGATATGTGCTGATCCTCCTTCCCACCACCTTTTCTTATAAAACCCCTAAGAATTTAAAGAAAAATCTGAGTGCTATACAGCAATAATTATATTTTCCTTTTGCATACCACTTTCCTTTCAAGATCTGAGAGTGTTTTCTGTGACAGCTTCTCCATTTTATGACAGGACAGATCTCATAGGGAGATCAAGGTTTTTTTCAGACATGTCTAGAGGATCTGAGAACAAAATTTCGGTGGAAATTGCACTGGTCATTTGTGTCTTGTGCTATTAAGAATTACAAGTAATTTTTGAAGAGGGTTTTGTTCCCAGACGGGAGTGCTAAGAAGACCTTCTTTTCTTTGATGGAGAAATCTTTTATGGCTGACCAAATTAGGGAGCAGCATTCCTAGAACGGAGTATATTATAACTGCTTTAAGGATGCATTTCAAAATTCAAGCCAGGTAAATATGGAAGGCTACATCTCTACTAGCAAACTGGCCTTGGGGAGAGGTTGCACACTGCAGATTATGCATATGTGGCTAAATCCCCTTCTTCAAAACACACGTCTGCATCCAAACTGCATCCAGAAATAGTTCTTGGTCTGCGCTGTTCCCTGGACCAGCCTGACCATTGTCTGTGAAAGGCCAGGACAGTAAGCAGTATGCAGATATACAAAAGTACATGTTACAGACAATTCTGCAGCCCCAGTCCTGTGCTGTTCTGGTCCTGTTTATTTCATTAATCAGGATGTAGCCAAAGACACAGATTGGGAATTAGGAACACAAATGGGAGTCAGATGATTCGAATTTCATCTGCCCTGCTAAAATGTCAAGAAACCTACTGAGCACTGATCAGGCACTTCTTGTATAAATAGACAGTGAAAAACTAGGAACTATTTTCAGCTAGTGGAGAATTTTTACCTTAACTGCCAGGGAAAGACCCTGCTGGAAGATGAAGATGTATTGGGTGAAGAAGTAAAGTTCAGTGCTTGTGTGTAGCTGAAACCTCTCCATCATAAGAAACACTGCAGTATGTAAGGAAAACAGGGCAGTGCCAGGCTTAGAACAACTGTAGATCCTCTGGTTCAGCTATGTTGTAGTAATCTAGACATCTCAGATCAAAGTCAGACCTGCTGTAAATTCATAGAGCTAGCACGTCTGTTGCTCACACAGTGAAACAGAAAACTAGACAACATACTCAGAGGAGTAAAATAACATACTCAAAGTCTATACCCAAGTTACTAGCAGAGTAAGAAAAATAGTTCTGATCTCCTGCTTCCAGATGACTGTGTTGCTTGCTGGCTTTACGCATAGCAATAGCATGCTGTTAGAGGGAGATCAAATCTCAGTGTGAAACAAAAGCTTCAGAAAGCACCATTTTTCTTGCCTTGTTCAGGCAGGGGCCAAGCTGCTAAACTTGGAAAGAAAAAGCTTTAAAAAAAATCCCCACATGACATTTTCAGAAATTCCCATACTTCTACCTGTGCCACCTGAAGGTTACAGGTGTGTCTTCTGAAGAAACTGAAATTTGGCTTATAGTTACCCAGTCAGTGTATCTGTGTCTGCATTGTGCATTTTTAGGTCAGTTTTACTCATTTTTAGTACCTATGTTATCTTGGCTTACATCTAAATTGAAGGAACTTCACTTAGCTCTTCTTAACTCTGTTGGATAGTCTAAGAAATATGTGCCTTTTTCTTTTAGCCTGATCCCACCTGACTGTAACTACAGATTTCTTGTGTATGTGCTGTCTTAGTTTTCAAAAAGCATTGTCTCTTTTGCACTGATGGTGAAGCCACCTTGGAGGGTGAGCACACAGTCTCAGGTGGGATATTCTTGAGTCCTCTTGTATACACACCTAAGAAAAACTTTTCAAACTCAATCTACTTCCCTGTCAGTCGCAGCATCCTCCCCTACCCCCTATTCCCAACCTCAGTGTCCTAATTTCCTCCCTGACTGATTGCATGAGTCCTTTTTCGTTCTGCTGCTGTTACTGTTGTTGTTACCGTTGTTGTTTGGGGAAGTGTTCTGCAGCTCAGTTAAGCATCCTGAAGCCAAATAAAAATGTGTTAGAAAGTCACAACAATCGGGAGGCATTCAGTGGGGACATTTGCTGACAATCCTGTTAGGTCAGCAGCCCATGGTGTTGACAGCCTGATAGTCCTAAAACTTAGAAAACTACCATACTGGAAAGCTGACAACTTCTGCCGCCAGAAATCTGAGGGTCACTTGTCATAGCAAATACACGCACAACTTCTGATTAGCCAGGGTAAAAGGCTGAGCCTGGAAGGAATACCTTTGCCTGCTGCTGTGTGAAATGCCAATTGAAAATGGTCAGACTGCAGATGGGCTGGGCCTGGATTTTTCTTATGAGACTGCAGCTGCAGTGCTGTCTCCAGTGACAGACTCCCCATTGCAAGAAAGACATTACAAACAGCATCGAGTTCAGCAGAAGGCTACTGAGATTACTGGGGATGAAACACTTGCCCAGTGAGCAGAGTATGAGGGAGCTACACTGTTCAGCCTAGGAAAAGAAGGCTGAGACAACATCTTATTGTCTTCTTAAATTACTGAATATAGAGTTGATGGAGCCAGATTATTCTTGGGGATGTACAATGAAAGGCCTGCAGATGACACGTGTTATGATTGGTTATTAGGAAAAACTTTTTCACCATGAAGATGTTCAGATACTGGTACAGAGGCCCTGAAACGTTGTGAAATCTCACTTTGGTAAATTAAAAAAACAGATGGATGAAGTGTTGAGCAACCTGAATTTAGCTGGCCTTCCTGCAAGCACGGCATTGGACCAGGTGGCCTCCAGAGGTCATTTCCAGCCTTGATTGTCCTGTGACTCTGTTCACCAGGTGGAATTGTTATTCCAAATATCTAATAAAAACTTTGCCCACTGACATATTTTATGCTTTTGTACAAAGTTAAAAAGAAAAATGAATTAGAAAGAGTTAATGGTTAAAACTACTGATGAGTTAGTGGAATCCATTAACAAGGAAATGTTCTATGGACAACAAAAGGAAACAAAAATTTACCAAGCTTAAACAAAAATACAAAGTTTTTAATTCTTTTGAAAGAATAAAAGACTTTCTGGGAACTCAAAATAGCTAATGTCGATGAAGATAAGTGTGTTGAAAAATTTTCTTTCCAAAAATGATCATTTACATTTTAAAATGTGAACTGTAACTTAGAATTCAGTTTTTCAGTCTTCAGAGAGAACCTATTTCAGTACCATTTTTCCATCTGCTTCTAATGAATAACAGCAGAAATAATCTGTAAATACTATGAGTTAGAAGAAAATTTTTTTTATCACACTTTACTTGGCTAGAGAGTGTTTGCAGGAATCTCTGAAGCAGGCAGCACCAAAAACTTTTAGGGTTGCACTGTGTGAACCAGCAGAGCAAGAGAAATGTACACTTACCTGGTAGAGGCATCTCCTTCCCTATTGCAAAAAGTGAAGTTGTCTCTTTGTTCCACTATTGATTAAAGCCATTTGTTATGTTCTGAATTTCCAGCCTTAGAGTAAAATTTGTCAGGTTTATCCTCTGCCAGAAGGTCACATTCAAAGCAAGTTCAGCTATTTTTATGTACAACATGCATATCAGGTAAAAACACTGCATCCCTTTTAGCCATCCTCACTTCCTTCTACCATCATTTAGTCTTATTCAAACTTTTTGATTTAATCTGCATGTGTGGTCAATTGAATAACTCTTAGATTGAGGGCGGACATTTTTTGTTTACATCTTATTCTCCTTCCTCCATTAAGCTAAGGACAATCTGATTCTATTTATGCTGCCTCTGAGCTTTTCCTTTTCAGTTCTAGCTGAAATATATTTCTGATGCCTGCATGGCGATTGGCGTAGTTTAGATTTCAAAATGGACTGCTCCCAGCAGAGTCCTAAAAAACCTCAGGGCCCAACTATTTGTAACATCTATCACTTGTTCGTGAGGTGGCATATGCAGGACCTTAGCTAATCCAAGGGACAGATTTCTTTGGAATGACTGAACAAAGACTGCAGATGGGACTACCTTTATTAACAGATGCAAATGGGATCACTTTTGTAGTTAACAATAAGATGTCTGTAACAGAACACCTCAGCACCTACTTATTTTGGTATGGTTAACATGACTGTGTCGCCTTCCTGTGCAGGGACATCAGGGTCGCTTTATGACTGCCCCTGGAAGTACTGTAAAACTCCATACCAGTTGTTCCATCTGGAGGGACAGGGCAAAAAAAATCCAATTAAGTAGCCTGCCAGAACTGTAGAGGTCATGACAGATTCGAGACAGTCACTGAACAGGGAATGTTTCACAAAACCCTCCCACCTTTGTAGTCTTCAAGATCTGCCGATGATACAAAACTGGAAGGAGTAGCTGATACCCCATAAGGCTGTGCCGCCTTATGTGAGTGAGGACAGCAGTGAGACCTGGACAGGCTGGAGAGTTGGGCAGAGTGGAACCTAATGAAATTCAATAAAGGCAAGTGTAAGGTCCTTCACCTGGGGAGGAACAACCCCATGCATCACCAGTACAGGTTAGGAGATGACCTGTTGGAAGGCAGCTCTGTGGAGAAGGACCTGAGAGTCCTGGTGGACAGCAA
>JAVJGI010000040.1:1706878-1726250 GCA_035590275.1 Ibycter americanus
GAGGAAAGGCTGAGAGAGCTGGGCCTGTTTAGCCTGGAGGAGAGAAGACTGAGGGCGGATCTTATCAATGCCTACAAGTATCTTAAGGGCGAGTGTGAAGAGGATGGGGCCAGGCTCTTTCCAGTAGCACCCAGCGACAGGACAAGGGTCAAAGGGCACAAACAGCAACACAAGAAGTTCCTTCTGAATGTGAAGAAGAACTTGTTTCCCTTGAGGGTGACAGATCCCTGGCACAGGTTGCCTATTGAGGCTGTGGAGTCTCCTTCTCTGGAGACATCCAAAGCCCACCTGGACATGACTCTGTGCAACCTGCTGTAGGAGAACCTACTTTAGCAGGTTTAGCAGGACCTTTAGCAAGGTACAGAGGTCCCTTCCAAGCCTGACTGTTCCGCGATTCTGTGATTCTGTGATTCTGTATCTTTGGAGTCAGTCCAAGTGCTCACCCCAAAAGCCAGTCAAGTTCCAACAGTAACTTGCTACAGTCACTTCATTAAAAAAGCAAAGGGGAAAAAGCTTTCCCATGTGGGACCCAGCAGCTCATTGAAAGGAAGAAGGACCTGCCTTCCTCAGGCTGCAGCAGCTGAAGATCTGACAAAACGCTGCATGAAGGATGGACTGTGGCTGCAGGAACTGTGTTATTGTTTTGTGTTACTTGTTTGGATGAACAAAGCATGTCCAGTTGCAAGCCCAGCTGTCTGTGAGCATAGCTCATCTGTATGTTTGGGCATCTGGTAGTGTGTCTGTGTATGTGTACACATACATAAAGAAAGACAGAAGGAGATTTCATGTTGGAATAGCTGAAATGCTGGTAGAAATCAGAAAGGTAGAGTGTATAAGGGGTATTAGCTACACTGTCACTGGGATCTAAAGCAATCTCAGACCAAAAGGTCAGTACTGTTTCTAAAGATGTTAAGTGCCTTCCTAGCATTAGTGACTGCTCCTGCAGATGCTTCTTGTGTCCTATCTTTGCTGAAAAGGAAAATGATGCAGTAAAGAACAATTCTTTCCTGCAGTAAGAAAAATAACTCTGCTGAAGAAAATAGAGCCCTGTTTCCATTCAGATTGCCTAATGACATGAGATAATGTTCAAATTCAGATCAATGATCCTGGGTCTGAGTCAGGCAGAAAAAGGCATTTACCCTTGATGTCTCACCCTAGATAAGTGAGCAGCCAAATAATTTACGTACTAACCAGTGGAGCAGAGCAAACAGAGGGTCTCCGAGCTGTTTTTAACCATCTCTACTGTAAGCTACCACCTTTGAGCGCTGAGGCTTGCCTGGTAGCTTGCTGGCTCTGAAAAAGCAGTGCTGTCTCCCCATCCAGTGATCCAAAGCTCTGATCTCTATGTTGTGCAACGGGAATGACACCAACACCTTCTTTTTGGTGAACCGTAATCCTATATATCTGGAGCATATGAAGTCACTGTGGCAACTCTCTTGACTATATAATTTCAGGTAACCACAGTAAGAGAGAATTACTCTGAATTGGACTCTTGCTAAGGAGTGATAGTGCAGTCCCAGGACCTTTCCTTACGTGGAATCACTACAGAACATCCTATGAGGCAGTCTGATTCTTGACTTCACTTTTAAGGATTTCTTGGAAGCACAGGCATTTTCTTTTGTCCTGCCTGTATATTAGTAACCAAAAAATCCATGTAGGAAATCAATGTGAATTAAGATTGTTAACTTCCAGTTATTATAAAGGGAATTAAGAGAATACACTGAGTTGGGTAGCTTAATTGTATATCTTTCAGAGTGTTTGAAATATATGGGCTTACTTGCTATACTTATTGCCTTTATTATCCAGTACAATTTGTAACCAGAAATATACGAGAGTCAATTAAGGTTTTGAAGAAAAGTTTTCTTTTCTTTTCCAAACGAAAGTGTCATACATCATGCAATATCAACTCCAGTGTTAGACTAGCAGAAATTTACTGCACCATGTCCCCGCAGTGAAAATTTGCAGCTAGATTAATGTTCCTTTAGCTGGCATTAAATCAATTTCATACATATGGTCGTATTTTCACCACTGACATTCTGCAATAGCTGATGTTTTGCAGAAGCAGTAAAGAAAAAAAATCAGAAGATTTTGTTCAAGCTTCATATATATATCTATATATATATCTTTGCATGCATCTATCTATCTATCTATCTATCTAGGTGAACAACACCTTCATGCTTCACTTGCCATAAAGAAATCTTGAGGTTTCAAAGTTAGCCAACTTGCTTCACGTTTTTCATGGCATATACACTGCTTATTATATGTACACCTTCACACAGTTGAGAAACATCTAGAGTTACATATATTTAATCCATATAGAATTGAAAGTTTGGGGTATTTTTTTTCCCAGTTTATTGAAACGTTCTTGTTATGGAACTTACACTTCAGCAATTGACGTATAGGAATAAAACTGTCACGTCTTCCTACCTAATGCTCACCACACTATAACTGAATTAATCCCACCTGGTTCTCAGTAGATCAAATGAGGTAACAGCACTCTCCATGATAAGAGATGCAAACTGCCCAAGGAGGTTCTGCTTGTTTGTCCCTTGACCAGGGCAAAGCAATCTCCTGGGCAGGATTCTAAAAAGGTCAGTTTTCCTGAGTGCTCCTTCTGAAGAAAGGACATTGAGGACAGCAGGAGGTGGCTTACTCAGGCTGCCCTCATGGAGCAGCCACTGCAGCCACGGGGACCAAAGACAGTGTTTCACCTTCCTCCTCCATTATTTATCTGACAACCACCCCAGGCATAAGGAGTGGTTTGTGCAGCAGTGACATAACCATGACATCACTAGTAAACAAGTCACAGAAGTTTTCCCAGTTACCTTGTGGTAGGTAAAATGATACCAGTTGCTTTGGTCATCAACAGCTATACCTGCCCCTCTCGTGTTGAACTGGTGTCTCACCTGCTGCTTGATATGACTCCAGGCAATATGAGTCTTCAGGGGAAAAAACATTTCTGTGTAGGCATCTTACCTAGAGGATGTGATCTGAAAAAGAAGACCTCATTTTATCCCACGGTAGTAAAGGAGGAGTAAATCTAGGTGGAGAAGGTGGAGAAACCACTGCAAGTGAAAGGAGAATCAAGCCCAAGATTTGCAAGTAGCTCTACTGTGAATTTGCAGTTGAGGAATGTACTGGGATTTAAGGATTTACAGGCATTCAAGTACAGGTATATTCTGTGCTGAGACATGCATGGATATAGGGGTAATGTGGCAAAGACAGCCTATATATATTCATATATCTCATTATGCCTAGGAAAAAAATAATATTTCTTTTCCAGCATTACCAAGCTGTAATGAGGGACCTGTGAAGGACTGTGAGGTCTCTTGGAGTGACAGTCAATGGCAAGTGCTGATCTTTTGAAGACCACCCTCAGGGCGCAAGTGAGCTAATCTACACGTTTTATTGTATGATCTCCATTCTGTAGTATCTAAGCACCTCACAGGCATCACCAGATCTCAGTGAAATAGGAAACACTCATTCTATTTTACAGAGGAGGGAACTGAAATATAGGGAAGACTACCAGGAAAATTCTTAATTGGCATTAATATCCAGGGGTCCAGGTGATCAGCCACAACCCTAAGATATTTTGACTTTCCTTATATATCTAAATTTTAAGGCAGAAGGACTCTAGCCTGGGGGATCAGCTCCTCTTACACACCAAAATTGGTGGCTAATGTTTCTGTAGGACACTGCTCAACACTGATGTGTTAACTTGTGATGTTTTTCTGTGAGTAACTAAGGTCATGCATAAAGTCTGTCACTAACCTGGGTAAAAAACTCAAGCTGCCTGAATGCCTGTTTTGCATGTAGTTTTCTATCTTTCTGTCTTTTTAGTTGTGTTGGTTAACACCAGATCAAACTCAGTCCCTGTTTTTCTAAGCATCATCCAGAAAAAAATTCATCCTCTATTTTCTTCCAGAAAGGGATTCAATTTAACTCTCTGCAAGGTTGCATATGTCTTTTCTCAACTTATTTCTCAACCCTTTGTTCTGTTGTAATGAGTACCTTTCGTCATCACAGCATACACTTAACATCTAATTACTGAAAAGAGAGAGGTTTGGGTTTTTTTCTGACATGTGGGACAGCAAAATTATAAATTAATACCTGGGTCAAGAAGAAACAAACCCATTAAGCATTTATTGTTGCAAATCACTTGAATCACTCGCTTTCAGCTTTAGTCAGCAGTGTTCAGTGGAAAGAGAGACCTCTTACATATGCATTCATTATGGAAAATCAAAATGAGTACCCAACAGAGGCATTATGAGTATGGTTCCTTTTTAATACATACATCTTAAGGGTGGCGCCCCCCCCGCTCCCCCAAATTGTTATTTAATTTTTGATGCAAGGCGAACTATGCATTAGCAGAATCATAAATGAAAAGCTGACTGCAAAAATCCTCACAGATTTGACAGCTTTGGAAGACAGCTTATTTTTAAATGTCTGCCAGCAATGAGCATGGAACAGTCAGTGCATTGGCTCCTGTACCTCCACCTGCTTTATTGTTCTTAGGAAGGATTTTCACATGTTTCCACATAGAGGACTGTCTCTCCAAACCTAAAGATAAGCTGCACAAAAATTTTGTGTCATAAATTTCTGTTTTGGAATATGTGCAATGTGTTGTATCTATTGATTCTTTAGCTCTGTTGTGCTTGCAGGTTTTATGATGTAAGAGTATAGGAAAATAAATTCTGAGCATTATATTAGTTTTTGGTTTTGTTCTTCAAGTGTTCAATTTTTTATTTTATGTGCCACTTCTTGGGGTTTTTTTGTTTATATATGCACACACACATATCCAAACACACGCTTCCTTTGTCACCTTGATTGTCTATCCTGCTTTTTTTATAAATCACTATTTAAAAATTTTGACTATTCTCTGTGTCATATTTAATTTAATCCAATATTTATAACCATGGTAAAATGAACAATTACCCACCCAGTGCTTTTCTGTGCATGGTTTGAAGCAATTTTCATAAATAAGGATTTAATAAAAAACAGGTTTCATTTTTTACACTCTAATTAAAAATTAAGAGGAAAAAAATAAAGGAAGAGCAATAAAAATGGACGAAATTTTTCTCTCAATTGCATACACTAACCTGATTGGATTCATTGGATTTACTCTAATTTAAAACCTATGTAAGGGGGAAAAGAAGAGCTTGGAACAACCATTTACAAAATGGTGAGCCAGTAGCAATAGCAGGTTAGCAATTAAAAGAGTGCCTCTAGTGCACAGATAAGCAGAGACCAGGAAAATGTTTGCCACAGTTGCAATACCACAGCTCAGCTGACTAATAGTAGTGGATTCTGGTGCCTTGGCTGTGGTGACCACCCATTCTTTGCTGCAGCATCAGGGTCCTCCTCATTATATAATTTCTTACCACTGCCCTATACCATTGTATGGCCTATACCGGGGGCTGGGGAAATTTGATTCCTTAAGGACTTCTCATCCACAAGGAGCTCATTCTCACCCCTGGGAGACAAGTGTGTGTGAAATGGCATGGTGCAGACTGGGGACTCTCCACTGTCAAAGCTCAAAGAGTAGTTGTTGCTCAGAGGCACTTTTTGTAAGCAATGTGGAATATGCACAAATAACTGGAGCAATCGGTTGGGGTAGTGAAACCCTCATCCTCGCTGTAGGAAAGGCTCTGAAAAGGACCACTGAGCCATTCTAACTTTTTCTTCTTCATTGTCTCTTACCTTAGATGAGATGAAAGGCTGGATGGGGCACAGACACCACGGTGTGCTTCCCACAAGTAAATTTTGTGCCCCATTTGGGCCTTTTCAGTATTTTGTTCTCTTGACAAAACACAAACCAAAATTAATTCCTAGCCTCTAGAAAAAAATACATTTTGTGGCATTGTCAGAGAAGAAGCTGGTCCCTATGGTATTCAATTGCAAAGCTCCGACTGACTTTTCTGGAACCAGGTTTTCACTGCAGTTTCCAAAAAGCTTGAATCAGGATTCATGGGATTGAAAGAACAGTCATTTGCATGGACTTTGCTTCATCCTGTTCAGTACCCCAGAGGAGACATCATGCTATTGTCACATACACCCTCTGACAGCATCGTAAAAACTTAAAGACTTCCTAAGAATTTATCTTTTTTTTTTAACTTTCATAGAATAGTTTGGGTTGGAAGGTACTTTTAAAGGTCACCTAGTCCACCACACCCAGGAAGGGAGATCTGTTCCAACTTCAGCCTATTTGGTGCAGCAGGACACTTAATTCCAAATGAAAACATGGGAGAACATGAGGGTTTTTTTGATAAATGTGACAATAAAAACAAGTGTCACGTCAGAGCCATTTATCACTGCAATGTGGCATGGGGCATAATGGCAGTCTGTACTGCATGATGCAGAGAGTGTTGGAGTGCAGGTACCGTTTAGGTGTAATTAAGTGAGCTTAAGTTGCCAGAGCTGCAAAATTCTTGATGTATTTTTCCAGCACACTCTTGCATGATGACTTTTCCTTCTTGGTAAAATGGTGTCTCTGACAACAGACAAAAACAGTAGGTATGTGAGGGTCTGAGAAGGCAGATGCCTCTGTAGATGCCAGCTCTGCTCTCTGCATTCTTGTGACGGCTCAGTCAAGAGTAAACATGAATAATAACACCTGAGAGGTGTTCAAGATGATTGTTTATCAATACATAATCCTTTCCTTTTCCAGGAGAACAAATAAAGCATAACCAAAAAAACCAAACCCAACCCAAACCCTAAACTTATTTTCACCTCAACACTTACCTGCTGTTGAGTCATTTTGGGTGTATCTGAGAAAACCAAGGTTCGCTCCTTCCCTGGAATGAACAGATGAGTTTAAAATGATGTTTGAATCCAATTCCTGTACCATGGACTGTACCATAGGAAACACCTTACAAGTCAGTGTGGCTTGTTTGAATCTGAAAGGGTTATTTTGATATCCGGAATTGTAATTTGTCCAGTTCTGAGAAAAACCTTTCCCCAGTAGGAGTACAACCCCACAATTATCACAGTGGAGGAAAATGTGTAACAGTGAGGGGACAGGGCTATCTCACATTTTAAAAATTACTGTATTCCTTATGGGACAGCATGTCACATATGCAAGTGAAATACTTTTGATCTGCTAAATGCTTAAAAGTTAAAGTCTTTGTCCTAAGGGTGAGAAGGAACTCCCTTACATATTAAAATATTCTCATTTGGATTTTTAAAAAGTTTCTCAGTGAGAAAAGAATAAAATGAGAAACAGTACTTTTAGTGTCAAATTGTGGGGGTTTATGAAACTGCATTCTTTTTGGAACAATGAAAAAGTCTTGCCATGTTGTTATACTAGATCTTGTAAGATCATTCATGGTCAGTCCTGAAAGGGCCTTGCAAATATTACCTAGGTGTCGAAATGCGGCATGTGAGGAAGGCAGGAAGTATTTGGACTGATGGAATGGAGTATCGGAGAGGGAGCCTGAGGCCCACGTAGCTCACAGTGCCTGGCAACTTGGAGGTTATGTGGTAGCTCCATCACCATTAAGGCTGTAAGGCCAAACCACCTCTGAGAATGGCATTTAAGTTGATTACTCTTTTAATGCTTTTGCAAATGGTGCTTTTAATTTTGCAAGACAGCTTTACCTGGATAAGAACTGGAGACAGTCAGGGACTGTATGCAACATAAAGCTTTTTTCTCAGTTAATTATTGTTAACATGGAGGATTATAAAAAGGAAGTCAGAATATAACCCTCCAAAGAGCATATTTGTTTTTGCTTTATATACCACACATATTGACATTTATTATTTTCTGTTGCAAACAAATAATAATAATCTTGTGTCTGGTTTCATAAAGTGTATGAATTTGCAAATATGTCTGTATCAATATATAGCAATACACAGTCAGCTAGCATTTGTTTGCATCTAGCTGTATTTCTGCAGAGCCAATCTCATCTCCTATGCAGCGTAAAACTGTCAGGTTGTCTGTTCTAGAAGACCATTTATATTTCCATTTGTGCATAGTTAAATCACGGTTTGCAAGCAGCTCTTTAAGTCTGACTCATTCATCTGTGTGCATATGTGTGTCTGTCTTTCTTTAGTTCTTTGGATTAACCAATACTGTGTTTGGAATTGCCCAGCAAAATTTAGGCACTCAGTATTGGAGCTCTTCCATCACTGAACTGTTTCCTTTCAGACATACGCAGACATAGAGAGCTTAAGAGAGAAAGTTTCTTGTTTGGTACAGCCCCAGCGCAGTATAATTGCTGACTCTGGAAAAGGTTTTTAATAGAGCCTTGTGGGATTAGGAAAGGGGGCTAAAAAAATAGTCTGATTATATCAAAATTGATTAAATGTGCTGTGATCCTCATTCTCTGATGATAAACTTTTAACAGAAATGACCTTCCCTAAAGTGCAGTTTAAAACAAAGTTTGAGGGCTTTTAGTAAGTAAGGCCACAGAATTACAGCCTTTCTTTGATTCCTAAACAACATGAAAAAGTGTATGAGGGAAAAAAAGTACATATTATTAAAATCATTATTTTGACACTTTTATCACTGTATAAACAACTGCTCATGTTTCTGAATATTCACTGATCTATATTTCTCTCCCTTTTTTGCATTCTTCAATTTAGGTCAGCCTTTCAAAGCAAAGTTAGTCATTCTTCTCAGAGGCAGAGCACTATTTAACATGCCTTTTCAAAAGCACCTCAAGGTGTTTCATTGTCGTTTGGAATGTGACAGTACAATCCTCCTCTAACAAAAATTAAATTTTCTTCTAGAACAAACCCCAAATTCTAAAGATATAATCAGAAAGAAAAAACAAATAATTAATTAAAAAATTGAAAGATTCAAACCTCAACCAGCGGAGACATGCAACTTTGCTGCATATAAAGTATATGCCAGTGAAGGAGATTTCAAACCTGTGCAAGATTTTCCTCCTTCTCAATGTAATATTTATGTAAAAAGAAACCTCCCATACATATTAGTATGCCTATCAAGTGTAGACTCAGTGATTCTTCTGCAGAGGTGAGGTACCAGCAGACATCTCAAACTGGAGATGCAGCCAATTTCATCCAGCAAGTGGAAACATGGCAGACCTTTAAAAGTGGATTTGTCCCACCTGTAAAACAATCTCTCTTTTGCTTATTAAATGATTTTAATACAGACCAAATCCTAATCCTGCTGCAGACAATGGAATTTTTTCCATTAATCCCACTGGCAGTGAATTAAGCCCTGGTGTTGCTTAAAGAGTATCTTGTGAGTAGTGTTTTTTCCTTCTTTTTTGTATTCAGTGGCTCAGATTTGCCCTTACTAAGACAGTAGTGATGATGAGCTATGGGAGGATAGGTCTCTGTAAGATACAGACCCTTCCTCATTTTAAAGATAAGCATAGCTGCCATTTGCTCCACTGATAGAATGGGTGATAAAATATGATTTATTGATCTGTTTGGCCCAGTAAATCTCCCTAAGCCCACTGGGCAAAGCCCAAGCATCCCTGTGCTTATTGTCTAACAAGAAAATGCTGAGACACAGAGATTTGGGTTGCTTCTCCTCCATGGAGAGCTCTCTCTTATTACAGCTAAATTTGAAAAGCTTTGTCCCTGACAACAGCAGATGAAACGTGTTGGTCCTGGTATGATGTATCTTCACCATAATCATGTGTGCGTGTGTATATCCTATTAGCTATAATAAGGGTTATGTATTGAGAGCAGATGCTATTTAACCAATAACTGTCTCATACTATTATGTCTGGATTTATTTAAAAGCTGTTGTCTCCCCATACCATGTGAGCATTAGAGTGCAGATTTCCACAACAAACTATTGAGAAAATTCTCAGTGCTGCTGATCATTACAGTGCATTTCAGATCCATAAGGCTGACATTTTTCTGAAGCTGACTTCACTGCTCTCAAACAAAGCCTTGAACTGCGAAAGATGTGTGTTCCACATACAACAAAACTGCAGTTCAAAATCATTTTGGATATGAGAAGGTGTATCTCGGTGTTAGACGTGCACTTTGCCTTATGCATGGGTGGGTTTTTGACCTGAGTTAATAAAAAAGGCAGAGGTTGGAGAAAGAAAAAAAAAATATCTATGACAAGTTTACTCTTGGAGTGAAAGTGCAATTTAGTGTGAGCTGGGTTCTCTCGCTTCTCCATTAGCGGTCAGTGTCCTGAAGTATAAGAAAGCTCACTTTCCAGCTCAGGTCAGTCAGGGCAACAGGTTAGAAAAACCTCTGTGAGAACTCAGGGAAACGTAATGGGAAATGCTGCTAGTTTCATAAAAAAGGCAAAGAAAGAAAGAAAGAGACAGAGAAGGGAGAGTGTGGGAGAAGAAAACCAATAAGAAAACACATTTACTGTACAGGAGTAGCTCAGCACAGGGAGCTGGAGTGAATCAGGGGATGGTAGGGGTTTTCTTATCACACACATTTTTCACCTCAGTCCTCATGCCTCCCTACACACAAAGGCAAACAGATAAGCTCTGCCTACATAGCACAGGATTTCACATTTCTCCTTGAGCAGTGACTGCACATCTAGAAACTCAGGACTGTCCTAGCATCTGTCTCTTTTGGAGGTTCATGCCTTTTCCTCTTCAGCCTGTGGACCTACTTCTTGATCTGATGCAGGTAGAAGGAACTAGATCTTTTTAAAATCTACTTCTGAATAATTAAGTCCCCTCCTCCTATGCAACAGGAAGTCTTATAATGCCGACCAGTCTCTGGTCACATTTAACCCACGGTATATAATTTTGTCACTCACTTTACAAAATGCCCTTGTGGCTGGTTCTCCACTCTCTGGTCAGGAGGTTTCGGGTAATGTTAGCTCATACAGAATGGAAAGCTGGTTTTGCTTTCTTCACCACGGGGTCCTGGGATCTCTCCCTACTCCAGGGAGCAAATGGATAGCAAGAGGAAAATACCACAACCTCCAAAATGCCCATTTTATGTATTTACCTGAATATACAAAACTTGTTCACCAGACACAAAACCTAGACACTGAACAATAATGGCCACATTTTCTAATTAGAAGGTGCTCAGAAATCCAGGTCCTTGTTTCTACAAAGGTAACAGCACAGTTGTATGGATACATTCACATACTGCTTGGGAGCACCTCTGTGCTGTGTGAGTGGGGTGGCAGTCCTTAGAGGACTCCTTGTGACAGCATGATTAGGATTTACTAGTGTCTACCCAGTGCACAGGGGTTGAATATGATCCTTCTGTTTCTTAGCCAGATTCTTTTTTTTTCACTAAGATGACCAGGAGAGTCAGCTTTGAGAGGGACCCGAGTCTATATGAATCTATAAGAAAGTACCTTAACACATGTGTTCAGCCTCTCACTTCATCACAGAACCACAGAATGGTCAGGGTTGGAAGGGACCTCTGGAGATCATCTAGTCCAACCCCCTGCTAAAGCAGGTTCTCCTACAGCAGGTTGCACAGATTCATGTCCAGGCAGGTTTTGAATGTCTCCAGAGAAGGAGACTCCACAGCCTCTCTGGGCAGCCTGTGCCAGGGATCTGTCACCCTCAAGGCAAAGAAGTTCTTCTTCACATTCAGAAGGAACTTCTTGTGTTGTAGTTCGTGACTGTTGCCTCTTGTCCTGTCACTGGGCACCACTGTAAAGAGCCTGACCCCATCCTCTTCACACTCACCCTTAAGATACTTGTAGGCATTGATAAGATCCGCCCTCAGCCTTCTCTTCTCCAGGCTAAACAGGCCCAGGTCTCATAGCAACTCAAGTTAATTCAATAAGAGTTGTCATTAAAAATTCATATTTATCCATGAGGTTCCTTAATGTAGGTGCAAATGTGTGGCTAAGTCAGATCTACACATTTACAAGCAGCTAGTTTTAATCATTTGGCTGACTTACTTTTTTCATAAAACACCTTTTTCCTGAATATATATAATGTGCTGTGGAGTGTAAGCACATATCAGTGGTTAAATCTGTTGAACACTCCAGAGCAACAGAAGAAATGACCTTACTGGCTGGGTCTTTAGGTGAGCAAAGGAATGTTGCTCTGATGTTCCTGTCTGGTGTTTCAAACTTTCAGGTCCATTTTTTGCAGCACAGATGTCTGACCAGCCTTCCAAAGGCCGAGGCAAGCAATTCCACAGGGGCAGCAAGTCAGGCATTCAAGAGATGAAGAGCTGGTGAATTCACAATAGTTCCGTCTGCTTTTCTAACCCAAACCCAGACTTAACAGATGGGTCCTGAGCTCTGTTTCATGACCTCTCATGCTGTCACTGAGATCGGAAATCCCCACTGCAATTACTAGGAAGTTCCTTTGTCCTCATCTGTTACGAACGTTGACTCCCTGGGGAGAACATGGTAGCCAAGAAACTGAGTAAGGCTGACAATGTGGCACTGAGCTAACAGGATGGACCCAAAATCTTATCCTTTATTTTGGGGTGGATAATTTATTATTTCTTTTTCTTTTTCTTTTTTTTTTTTTTAACTGTCATTCTTAGTCCTTCCCAGCTTAAGCAACTAGAACAATAACAATATGCTTAAAGAAAGACCAATTCTAACACACACACCAAAAAAAAAAAAAAAAAAAAAAAAAACAACGAAAGAAAGAAGAAAGGAGGAAAAGTAAAGCGAAGATGTAGGTCTGCTTTACTATTAACCCATCAATAAATTGTGCAAAATGCAGAATGCTTCAAGCCCTCAAGCCACAGAAAGATTCCAGCAGTAGCCCCTGATCTAAAGCTGAGTGGCTCTATCCCCACTTCTGCAATTGCAGTCTTTGCTTCGGTTATGTTATTCCTCCTCAGCCTGACTATGTTTTTCTCTATTTCCCCTGTCTATTTTCTGAAGAGGCAATTGTTGTGAATGGTGGAGAAGGTTGAGTGCCTTACTGAAATAAAGGAAAATTAGTTTTTAAGGAGAGTAAATTGGATAGAATAGGACCCGTAAGGATAACAAGCTGGCGATAATTCAGTGTAGTCTTCCTGTTCTGCTCCTGTTTATTAAATATTCTTATTGACTTCTGCTTCTCAGTACTCTGTGTTCTGTAGTGTACTAAATTACAGTAACTGAATATTCTGTCTACATACGCTGACTGGTCATTTGAGAGATGAGTGTACTTAAGACAGAAATGCTTTGCTTTAGTCCTTGCATCTTTGAAATGCCTATTACAAAAAGTACATCTGTGAGAAGGCAGTTCTCCTCACCAAATGAGATTTAATGCTGAAAAAGCTACAGAGCTAAATACACCAATAAGCTTTAAGGAGGAGCCTTCTTTTTGACTCACAGTTCCCTTTCCTAGCCACTGCTAGAATTGTGAGTAGGAATTAATGCTGCTGCCTCCATACCCTCCCTCCAATAAAAGAAGTGCTACCACACATATGTTCCAGAAAGCTTAGTTTCCCCTTGTTATGACCGAAAAATGGTGACGGACCTTCTCAGGCTTTATAAATTTTGGATTCTGTTGCTTGGGGAACAAGATGCTCTGAATGTCAGCCTCTTTTGGCAATGAAAGGTAAACTATAGTGGGCCAAGGAATGTTTTTAAGCACAAGCATGCATTTATCCATAATGTTCAACTGTTATTACTTTCTCTAGAATAACTTTGATGGGTCTTTTGGTGATGCCTAGACATGGCATGGGGAATAGCATAAGCCAGTGACTGCTCTCAGTAGACAACACAGATGAGACCATCCTGTTCTTGAGTCAGAGGCCTTGCTCCATAGATTTACACCATGGTTTTGTAGCCAGACAACAGGTCTTGGTCAATTTTCTTTATTACTTTAGAATAGATTAAATGTTCCAACTTTCTTCCCTTTTCAGAAGAAAGGGAGAGGAGGCAATATCACTTCTCTCCCTTCCCTAACTATTGGACTGCACAATCCTATTCCCATTCATGCTCTTTTCTTACCTAGAAAAGCTTTAAAATTTTATTTTAGTTTTTGCTGTACAGAGGTAGATTTTCATTACCTTTCCACTCAGCATATTTTGCCCCTGGGAGACAGGGCATTTACCAGGAGGGTATGGTTTTGATGTTCCTTCTCCTAATCAAAGAATTGAAACCAAATCTCCCAAGGGCCAGGCACCTATATGACCATTAGGAGATTTTACAAGAGTGTGGAATTTCCTCAAGCTGTAACTTTTTTGTCAAAATTTCACCCTTATCTGATATGTTGGTTATGCTCTGAGAACATTTTTCACAAGAAGCTCCCAGAGGATAAAAATGAGGGAGAAAATGACTAATTTCCAAATCCCAGTGAAGCTTTTTGTTAATGAGATGTTGAATTGCTCATCAAAATACACAGCAAAAACGGAAGTGCTTCTCCATTTGCTCAGAGATAGAATTTGCAGGCTCGTGAGATATTTGGGACTGAAAATAATCCTGTTTGTGAACTTTAAGTGCCTCCAAATATGGATGAAAGAAGTACACTGCTTTAGGAACATATTTAAAATAATAATGTATAAATATGATTTCTATCCCTTGATGACCTTATGTTATAGGACTGCCTTTATTTCCTGTATTAGTGATTGAGATTTGTCCTTGCCTCTCCTGCAAGACCGTTCCTTGTCTTCCATTTGTGGAACTAAATATGTGCTCCGTCTTGCTTAGCTGTCTCCACAACAGAGGCTAAACTTGCATCCAAAAGGGAATTCAACATCTACAAATTCAACATGCATTAAGTAATTTGGAGCAGCTGTTCAGAAAACATTCAGCTTGCTGTCATTGATCTCTCTTTTCCATTTGGAGCACCAGCCTCTTAAACAAAATTCAACACTCTCCCACTGAACTGGGCCGCAGGGCCCCACACCTCTCACAAAAGCCAGGAGGATTCTGTTTGCCTTAGAAAATCATAAAGCATATATGGTCTTTTCTTGGGGAGGAAGATTTTTCTAGTAGGAAGCAGTTAATTTTTTATCTGTTTTCAGCCACTTCATATAAAATTGTATGGAAGTATGAGAGAAGTGTACCTATCCAATTATTGTACAATGCCATGCCTAGCCAAGTACCTGAACTCTGGTACCTCAACTTAGAGAAATAGTTGGGAGTAGAAAAAGTAATTCTGCTCCCCCTCTATAAATAAAAGTTTTAGCTTTTGTACACCTGGGATTCTTTCAAACAATTAAGACCGTGTAAATATTCTGCTTGCTTTTTCGCATGTGCAAACATATTTAATTTGTTTGGTATATTTAAGGCAATAGACTTGGGATTTTTCTCAGCCTTCCCAGTTTAAAGCATCCATCAGCTCCACACTGTAGTCTTCAGAAAAACGGTAGATGCTAGTTCCCACGTTTGCATGAGAAGAGTCTTAAATTATGAACCAAACCTGTCAGGTTCAGGTCTTTCTCAGGGTGGAATTCACACCATATAATTAAGGTGTCTATTTTATCACTCGGTCATGGGAGAGTATAAGAAATAAAGATAACAGAAGTGACCTGAGTGACAATAATAATTTAAGCACAGTGGATTTCTTCCCTGGTGGTTTGTTTTTTTTTTTTTTCAAGATGCAGGATTTCAGGACTAGTTGTCACTTATTTCCTTCTTGTGAGTCGCAGGGACTAGACCTGGAAGAGTACGGAGTCATTCTCTCAAGTCTGCTATTGCAGAAAACCTCACCATATAACCTCTAATTTAATAAATTCACAAAGAACTCAAAGATATGTAGGCACTTTGTAAAGTTTTGATTTTCCTTTCAAGACCCAAATATCTTGAAAAGAAAAAGTATCTAAAGAATATGGGTTCTGACCACATAGTTGACCTTGGTTTGAGCTGGATTAGATGACCTCCATAGATCCTCTTTTCTGAATTATCGTATGTTCCCACCATGCCAGCATATATGGGCACTCACTGAGGCCTGCAGGCTACCCATGAGATCCACAGGTGACACCAGTAAGGGATTCCATTGAGTTTTCACATATCATGATCCTTCTGGAGAGAAGTGAAAATTTGGTAAGACCATTGCTTTTGCTAATCCCCCTAACTGCTGTTATTTTGTTATACCATGTTGATTTCACTGAGGTGTTTCAGCTTATTATGCTTATGCCCCAAAATGATTCAAAGCAGAAGTTCTACAGAGACGCTAGCAGTTGAAACAGAAAGAAGCAAGGAGTAGTAAAAATCTGTTCAGCAGCAGAAGAGGATGGGGAAGCAAAAATTACTTTTTTCTCCCTTTATTACCACTGCAATTGTTTCTTTGTCTTATGATATTTACTAAAATTGAAATCTCCAGAGTACAGGGAGTAAGTGGAAAGACTTTGACTTTAGTATATTCTTGGCTTTAGCACATTCTGGACCTGTACAGGAGGAAGGAAACAAGTATGCTGGCAGGAATGCACCCCTTCACCAAGTCTGCTAATGGGTTGCCGAGTGCAACACTGTGCAGGCCAGTTGACCTCCATGCCTCCTTGCCCCCCCTGCTGAGGCAGAAGCCATGTCAAGCAAGGCATAACAACGGCAAAGAATGTTAAATACTTGCCTGTAGCATGTAGGCTCTGAGGGGCCCCATGGCCAAAGGGTAGAGTGTACTGAAGAATCGTCTGCTTATTAGATCATGTCTCCAGTATTAGCAGCACGTCTGACTGGGCCTCTAAGCTTCTCTTCCTTTTCCTATGCCTCTTCTCCACCTACCTCCCAATGAGGAATGCAAATTGACTTACTGTCATAGACCAAATCTTATTTTTGAACTTTTCTATATGTTGGCAGCAGAAAAGAGAGCAAAGGGCTACGATCAGTTTCGTTATGGGAGACAGCCATCTCTATTTGTGCTAGAGGGAGATACAGAATAACTGTTATGGGACTCCTCAGAAGGGCTTATTAGCTTAGACTCGGCCACTCTGAGAAGCCCATTTGACTGTCATATGTTTTGCAGATATTATGGGAAACCCACTCCCAAGTCTGCTCCTAGGTCTATAAACCTATGCATTGCTCTCAGGGTAAGGACTGGGGTGAAGCCATAGCCTTTCCTATTCTTGTTATGTATTACTCACGTACTAAGGGTGGATTGCAGGGAGCTTAAAAATCCCTCTCTCTCCATGCCTTTGCTTAATTAACACACTTAATGCAGTGATAGATGGAGTAAGGAGAGCGAAGGAAAGACTGCTGCATAATGCAAAATCCTGACACTAGTCAGCAGGAGTACAGATACCTGCACAGCAGAAGTCCTGCAAAGACTGAGAGCATTTGGACTTGGATTTCTAGGAAATAAAGCTTTATCTCATAACTGTCTCTCTATGTTTCCTTGACTTCAGGCGGCACAGTTATTTCTTAATCAAGATGCAATAGCTTAAGTAGCTATCATGGAAAGATGTGGGTGGAAAAGATCTTCTCTTGAATTTCTGCTTCTTCAACATTTCTTCTGTGATAGCATGTAACACCAAATATCATATTTCATTATTAATGTAGTGATACCTATCAGTGATGTGATTACAGTACCCTGTGCACCAAGAAAGACTCTTCTTAGTGAGACTACAGCCCATTAGAACAATAACCTGTTCCTGACAGCTAGTGAAGGAAAGGAGACAGGAAGAGTCAAGGGTGACATTTCTCCTGATACACCTTCCTAAATCCCAGGAACCAGCATTGTGGGTACTTCTTTATCTGAGCACTGGATCTGTATATATATGTTCAACAGCTGTTGATGGACTTTGTTTCCATGAACCTGTCAAATCACATTTTGACATTTCTGAAATGGTGCTTCAATGAGTTCCACTATGTCCTTAGGCACTGTATGAAAATATAAATCCTTTTGATGTTTGCCAAATACCTGCTTCATAATTTCAGTTGTGTCTCTACTCCCCCTTATTCTTAGGTTGGGAGAAATAATGCATGATCATTGCCTATTTCCTTTCTCTAGGATTTTCAAAACATATATTTTGCTGTCGTATTTCCCCTCATCTTCTCTTTTCCAGACAAAGACATTTTCTGTTTAATATCTGTCCCTATAGAAGATGGTCTATCTCTTTATTCTTTTTTTTCCTTTTTTATATTTCTTCTAGTTCTAGTACATCCTTTCTGGGATGTAGGGGTGAGAATTACTTGCAATATATAAGATAAAGGAGTATTAAGATTTTATAGATTAGCATGATGATGTTTTCTCTGCATTTTGTGGTCTGTTTTGTTCTCTGTGCCTTTTCCTATAACTTCTTCTTGTGGGTGTCAGTCTTTTCTTCAAAGTAACAAGTGACAGGACGAGACAAAATGGCTTCAAGTGGCCCAGGGGAGGTTTAGACTGGATATTAGGGAAAATTTCTTTACTGAAAGAGTTGTTAAGCATTGAAACAGGCTGCCCAGGGAAGTGGTTGAGTCACCATCCCCAGTGTAGATGTGGTGCTTAGGGACATGGTTTAGTGGTGGACTTGGCAGTGTCAGGTTAATGGTTGGACTTGATGATCTTAAAGGTCTTTTTCAACTTAAATAATTCTATGATCCTGTTTCCCTTGTCTTTCTGTCTGCTCTTGAGCACGGAGAAAGTATTTTCAAGAAGTGAGTCTGTGTTATGGGGAATCTGTGTTCAGCGTGATTCTATCAAAACACAATATTTTTTTGTAATTTACACGCAGAAATAAAAAGGGGTCTCATACATTTTTTGTATAAAAGCATAGGTAGGTTTTGACAGTGGTAATAGAATACTAATTGAATAGTGGGTTGTGAGGTCTACTAGACAGACTCTGTCCCTGGACTTGAGAAGAGGTTTCTGGTTGAGAGTTTGGGGTCCTCATTGAATGGAGTTCCACAGTGAATCTTACATTCCTCGAACATCTCTAAGAAAACCCCAATTTTGAGAGACGTAGTATTGCTAAGACAGAACCTCCTACTAAGCTCTTCTACATATGGCTGCAGCAGCCAGATACAGCACTGTTATCTCAATTGTACACGGGAAACCAAAAATATTTTAAAGAATAAATACAATAAAAGAAAAGGGCGGGGCGGGGGGAGGTTATGGTAGGAGGAAAACCCAGGATGTTTCCTTCAAAATGGTTGTGTTGCAGAAAGTTGTTTGCCTGCAGATTAAGGCTAATTTTCTAGTGGCGCTCATGGCACCCATTGAGGATGCCAGGCCAGAGGGTGTTGTTCAGAAAGGGATGAAGCTATCCTTTATCAATAACTCCAGTGCATTCAGTATAAACAAGCTTATTCCATCTGTGCTGCATCCTGTCATTGCCTAAACAACGCTGAAAGGAAAATCCTACGCCCCACTTACTTCCTGCTCTTGACATATGAAGCTCCAAGAGATTGAAGGTGGCGCATGGTTGGAAAGAAAGAAAAGAAATGAGGTAATGGCCAAGCATAGCAGAACTCTCCCATCTTGCTGACTCCTCTAGAGATGACGGAATAGGTAGACCTGAGGGTGACTCTTCTGAAAGACAGGCTGTGAATTTTAGGTATTATGTTTTGCTGTGGTTGTAGTTCAAGAGATTGGGGGCGGGGGGGCCTTGGGGAGGAGGTGTGGGACTCAGA